>CM022297.1:58530831-58929159 GCA_011799875.1 Thinopyrum elongatum
GGATCGCAACAGTCTTTGAAGAAAGTGATGGAAATATGCCCTAGAGGCAATAATAAAATGGTTATTATTATATTTCCTTAATCATGATAAAGGTTTATTATTCATGCTAGAATTGTATTGATCGGAAACTTAAATACATGTGTGGATACATAAACAAATACCGTGTCCCTAGTGAGCCTCTACTAGACTAGCTCGTTGATCAAAGATGGTTAAGGTTTCCTAACCATAGACATAAGTTGTCATTTGATAACGGGATCACTTCATTAGGAGAATGATGTGATGGACAAGACCCAACCATTAGCATAGCATATGATCGTTCAGTTTATTGCTACTGCTTTCTTAATGTCAAATACATGTTCCTTCGACCATGAGATCATGCAACTCCCGGATACCGGAGGAATGCCTTGTGTGCTATCAAACATCACAACGTAACTGGTTGATCATAAAGATGCTCTACAGGTATCTCCGAAGGTGTCTGTTGAGTTGGTATGAATCGAGATTGGGATTTGTCACTCCGTGTATCGAAGAGGTATCTCTGGGCCCTCTTGGTAATACACATCACAAGAAGCTTGCAAGCAAACTGACTAAGGAGTTAGTTGCAAGATGATGTATCACGCAAAGAGTAAAGAGACTTGCCGGTAACGAGATTGAACTAGATATAGAGATACCGACGATCGAATCTCGGGCAAGTAACATACCGACAGACAAAGGGAATTACGTATGTTGTCATAAAGGTTCAACCGATAAAAGATCTTCGTGGAATATGTAGGAATCAATATGGGCATCCAGGTCCCGCTATTGGTTATTGACCGGAGAGGTGTCTCGGTCATGACTACATAATTCCTGAACCCGTAGGGTCGCACGCTTAACGTTCGTTGACGCTAGAGTAGTATTGCGATATTTGATGAGTGGTAACCAAATGTTGTTCGGAGTCCTGGACGAGATCCCGGATGTCACGAGGAGTCTCGGAATGGTCGAGAGGTAAAGATTTATATATGGGAAGTCATATTTTGGGTTCCGGAAAAAGGTGCAGTTTTTTCGGTATTGTACCGGGAAGCTTCCAGAAGGTTCCGGAGGATTCCGGAGGGGTCCGGAAGTCCACAAGTGGGTTCACCATGACCCAAGGGCTAGCATGGGCTGCGGGGATGTGCCCTGGCCTTATTGGGCTAGGCGCACCAAGTCCTCAAAAGCCCATGTGACTAGGGAAGGCAAAAAAGGAAGGAGTCCTAGTAGGAATAGGATTGGACTTGGAGTCCAAGTCCTCTCCCCCTTAGCTGCGCCCTAGGGCTTGGAGAGGTTGTTTCCCACACCCATACACCTATATATAGAGGGGAGGGGGCTCCCCAAGAAGATACACCAAGCCCTTGGCGCCCCTCTCTCTCCCATTACTCTGTAGTTCCACCACCTCGTCCCGGCGACGCTTAGCGAAGCACTATCGGTGCTCCAGCACCACCATCACCACCACGCTGTCGTGTTGGTTGTGATCCCATCTACTTCTCCTCTCCCGCTTGCTGGATCAAGAAGGAGGAGACGTCATCGAGCCGCACGTGTGCTAAACTCAGAGGTGCCGTTTGTTCGGCACTAGATCGGTTGGATCGTGATCGGATCGCGAAGAGTACTACTACATCAACCGCGTGATAAATGCTTCTGCTTAGCGATCTACAAGGGTATGTAGATGCTCTTCCCTTCTCGTAGCTATGCATCTCCATGGATAGATCTTGCGTGTGCGTAGAAAAAAAATTGTTTT
This sequence comes from Thinopyrum elongatum, assembly GCA_011799875.1. Lineage (NCBI taxonomy): Eukaryota > Viridiplantae > Streptophyta > Magnoliopsida > Poales > Poaceae > Thinopyrum > Thinopyrum elongatum. Next base: position 58,532,579 of record CM022297.1, read on the forward strand.
TCATGCAACGTTCCCCAACAGTGGCATCCGAGCCAGGTCTATGCGTAGATGATATGCACGAGTAGAACACAAAGAGTTATGGGCGGTGATAGTCACACTGCTTACTACCAACGTCTTATTTTGATTTGGCGATATTGTGGGATGAAACGGCCCGAACCAACCTTACATGTCCACGCACATGAGACCGGTTCCACCGACTGACATGCAATTTGTTTTGCATAAAGGTGGCTGGCGGGTGTCTGTTTCTCCTACTTTAGTTGAATCGAATTTGACTACGGCCGGTCCTTGAAGAAGGTTAAAACAGCAAACTTGATAATCACCATTGTGGTTTTTGCGTAGGTAAGAACGGTTCTTGCTAGTTGCCCGTAGCAGCCATGTAAAACTTGCAACAACAAAGTAGAGGACGTCTAACTTGTTTTTGCAGGGTATGTTGTGATGTGATATGATCAAGACGTGATGTCATATACGTTGTTGTATGAGATGATCATGTTTTGTAATATCGACAACCGGCAGGAGCCTTAGGGTTGTCTTTTAATTATTGTATGAAATGCAAGCGCCATGTAATTGCTTTACTTTATCGCTATGCGTTAGCAATAGTTGTAGAAGCAATAGTTGGCGAGACGACCCTGACGCAATGATGGAGATCAAGGTGTCGAGCCAGTGACGATGGAGATCATGCCGATGCTTTGGAGATGGAGATCAAAAGTACAAGATGATGATGGCCATATCATGTCACATATTTTGATTGCATGTGATGTTTATCCTTTATGCATCTTATTTTGCTTAGAACGATGGTAGCATTATAAGATGATCCCTTCACTTAATTTCAAGATAAAAGTGTTCTCACTACAAAAAAAGACACATCTGTGACATTTTGGGCCGAACGAAAAAAAATTCTATCATGCTTATGACACTTCTATGACGATAATTGTGACAAAACCCGGTATCATCATAGATGTGGTGCGCTCCTACTTCTATGACAAAAAATCATGACAAAAAATGGGCTTTTCATCCTGGGCGGGCCGGAGACGCACCTGCATGACATTCTTTGGGCCGTCCATGACAGAAAAAATCGTGGTAGAAGCGAGGGCGAGGAAAATTTCGGGGAGTTCCCGGTTACGGTGGGTGGTCGGGGCCGAGCGATGCACGGAGGTTTGCACGTTTCTCTCGTATACGTACGCACGTGTGTGCGAGGCATTGGGCTCTAACTGAACCCGAGCGAGGTGTTCGCTTACTGAACCCGAGCGATTGCACTGGCTACGTTACTGAACCCGAGCGATCGATCCCTTGGCTGTTAAGTGAACCTGAGCGATTCCTTCGCTACTGCTGCTAACTGAAGCCAATCGAACCTGCTGCCTCTTGATGAACAGTGACTGTTGTTGGGGCTTGGATGAACAGTTCCTCCCGGTGGGGGTTCGATGAATAGGACCCCGTGGTAGTAGAGGCCGTTGCCGTTGGATGAACAGGACCCCGATCAAGGAGGCCGCCACACACACCCAAACCGGTTGGGGGTGGATGAACAGGACCCCGTGGAGGGCTGGTTGAATAGTAGATGGTGGAGGCTGTATGAACAGGACCCCGTGGATGAACAGTAGCTGGTGGAGGCAGGAGGAAGTCAACGGTGGATGAACAGTAGCAGGTGGAGCCAGGAGGAATTCGCCGGTGGATGAACAGTATCCCATGGAGGCTGGATCGAGGCAGTAGACGGTGGATGAACAGTAGGCCGTGGAATCCCGTTTTGCGGTACGCCACACCCCTCCCGATGAACAGGACCCCGTTTCGACCGTAGGCGCTCCAACACAAGTCCGTTTCTTCTGTTTTGCGGTACGCCACACCCCTCCCGATCAACAGCACCCTGTTTCGACCAGAGGCACTCGAATAGAAGGCCGTTTCCTCCGTTCTGCGGTATGCCAGACCCTTCCCGATGAACAGGACCCCGTTTTGACCGTACGCGGTCGAACAGAAGGCCGTTTCCTCCATTCTGCGGTACGCCAGACCTCGTTCGGTTGTTCTGTCCAAACCGGTGGCCCCCGATGAACATGCGACGCTGTTTACTCCGTTCCGACCCAGCCGGTTGGCTGCCGATAAACAGGACGACGTCGTTGTACGCGTTAGAGACCCTGCCCGTATGTACGTACGTAGCCGTGTTTACTATCTTGCAGCGTGGCTGTACGTACGTGTACACGATATAGACGGGACTGCGTGACATGCTACGTCGGCGCCTCTACTTCAACATGTGCCGCTCCTTACTCGGCCACGGTACGTCGCTGCAGAGAGACAAATCGACCGCTATGTACGTACACGTTTGCGGCCAGACAGATAACGCTACCTTCGCTTCAACCTGGTGGGTCCCAGCTGTCAGGGGGTAAAAGGCACTTCCTTCCATGCGAAGATAAAGCCGGTGGGTCCCAGCTGTCAGGGGGGAACGTTTTTTTTCACGAAATACAGAGGTCCTTCCAGTGGGTCTGAGCTGTCAGGTGGAGAAATCATTATTTTGCGCGTAATAAGGAGGCACTTCCTTGCGTGCGGCCATGGACCCAGCTGTCAGCCTCTCCACGTATAGTCCTCTTCTGATGGTTGTCGTTCATTGACCGCGTTGACAACGCCGTACCGTCCGAGAGCACCAAGGTGGTGGACGACGACGCGACCTAGGAAGGGAACGACCCGGATTCGGGGAACACGCGGAGGGTAGTACGAGGGTTGACTGGTTCGGCTGCGGTGTGAGGTTGCCGTCGCCGCAGAATAACAGGGGGTGTGGGTGAGTAGAGGGATGGCCTGGCCAGCGGTGGGAGTAGCAGTACTGGGGAGTAGTAGGGGGCGGTGAGGCCTGCACGGCAGCATAGCCGGCCACGGGAGGCAGGAGCACGCGGTGGTTTGGACGGCTGGAGCAAGAAAATCAGAGGTTGAAGAAGCAGGACGACCGTTGGATGTTCACAATCCAACGGTCACTGCTGATAGAATCGTTTGTTGACTAAGTTGACAAAGCCCTGCGTACGCGTCAACTTAGTAGGGCCACAAGTCAGCCTCCAAATCTGGTGGGCCCCAGCTATCATGGGGAGCACTCGTTATTTTTCGCTTAATAATGAGGCACTTCCTTCCGTACCAAGATATAGCTGGTGGGTCCCAGCTGTCATGGGGAGGATTCATTCTTTTTGGCGTAATAAGGAGGTACTTGCTTGCGTGCGGCCATGAACCATGTGTGTCCCAACTGTCAGCCTCTCCATGTGCATCCCTCTTCCAATGTTGTCGTTTGTTGACAACGTTGACCACGCCGTGCCGAGAACACCAACGCGATGGACGACGGTGAGACCCAGGAAGGGAATGACCCAGAGGCGGCGAAGCCACAGCAGTGGAGGGATGTGGGTGAGTAGAGGGATGGCCTGGCCAGCGGTGGGAGTAGTAGGGGGCGGTGAGGCCTGCGCGGCAGCACAGCCGGCCACGGGAGGCAGGAGCAGGCGGTCCCGCCGGCGCTGGATTTGGCGGCTGGAGCAAGAAGATCAGAGATTGAAGAAGCACGACGGCCGTTGGATTGACATCCAACGGGCACGTCTGCTAGAATCGTTTGTTGATGTATATAATAAGTAAAAAAATCTTGCGTACGCGTCAACTTAATAGGCCCACAAGTCAGACCATTCCCTATTTTTTTAATAATTTACAGCTCATTGCAACTTATGCAATTTATTGCAGTCTGTTTTTTTGTTGGCCAGGGCCAGGGTTAAAAAATTAAACTAAATTTCGCATATTTCAGTGGGGTCCAAACTATTTTTAATACCGAATGTCGAGCCAGATTTAAAGTACTTTGAAGATATATTTAAATTAGGTTAAAGTCCAGTGAAATTGGAATCTGAAAATGTGAAAAAATTCAGAAATTTGAAAGTAATTGCCAATTTGTCGTGGGTTTTTATATTTACAGCCCATTTCATATTACTTTTAAGATTTGCAGCCGTCTTGAAAGAGTTGCAGCCTAGCAGGGCGGAGAAAAATAAGTAGGCCTAGATTGGGTATTCTTCAGAAAAAATAAATTGGGCTAGCCATTTTCATAAATAAAAAATAGCTGGGCTGGTCATGTGGTGAACGAAAAATAGAAGCCTGTGCTAGACGGGCCACGGCCCAGTTGAAACCCTGCTCCGTCTCGACAATAACAAAAAAAATACTGCTCGAGCAGCTACGTCCCAGGTGTCAGCCGATCTTGTGTTGTTCTCTTGTCTATTGACTATACGCTAACAATGTCGTGAGTCCCAGATGTCAGCAAACCACTAGGAGGAAGCATTTTCTTTTTTCTATACGCTGACAATGGAGTATAACAAAAAAGTGAGGAACGTGCTTGCGTACGGCCATGGACATGGTGGGTCCCTACTGTCATCCTCTCGACGTACAGTCCTCTCCCGATTCCTCTTGTTTGTTGACCATGTTGACAACGCGAGAGGGCGGTGCCGCGGCGAGCGCACCAAAGCACGTGGAGGACGACGGCGAGGCCTCAGACGTCGGCGTTAACGATTTAGGAGCTGGTGGGGCGGCGATGCGTGCGCTGAGGTGCAGCCAGCCGTGGGAGGCGGAAGCAGGCGCCCCTGCCGGCGCTGGTTTGGTTTTGGTGGCCGGAGGAAGACGAGACTGAAGAAACACGACAGACTGTAAAAGCAACTGGAGTACTTAACAACCTTAACTGAAACCAGTAGGGGCACTTAACAACCATAGCTAAAAGCAGTATGAGTACTTATACAGGTTCAACCATACAAAGCACGCCTCGAACAGTGCTACTTTGCCTACAGTTAACCAAGGGTGAGGCCACCAAGCCCCAGGACAAGGCCCAGGTGCCACCCCGCGCATCCACAACCTTCTGAAAGCGGCTTCATCTCGCAATGTGGTCAATAAACAGGATATTCGCTTTAGAGCCATGGAAAAGCATGAGCATAACCTTCTGTCCTATTCTCCAAGATGGTCGGGCCTTCATTATTTGAGACCACCCATGAATAAGTATCTTTCTACCTCTAAGGGAAATGGAGTAGGTCGACATAAACATCATATTGTGACCAAGCGCAAGTCTGACCCGACCATGGTCAGGCATCTGTATAGGAACAATAGAACTGGGCAGTTTCTGTTTCAAGAATATCACAGCTGTAAAACTGTGTATAAGCAAGAGTTATGAACAACATATATAACAGAAAACAGCTCGTACCATAAGTTTCTTGACACAGTTGGACATGTTCAACGTGTGCACCAGTGGCACACATATCCCACGTGGCCTTCCACCATTGAAACGCCCCACAAGGACCTCAAGACGATCAATAAAGTGTAGGAACTGGTGGCTGTCGTCCCAGTCAACTTCAGTGCCATCAGTAACAGTCGAGTTCTTATAGAATAACAAACGAGCAGTGTGCTTAACTTTGAAATAACCTACACGTGCCACCAATTATAAGAAATATTAGTTAGAAGTAGCATCTTCGTGAGAGAAGGGAATCATAAATTGTTGCTACTTCTAAAGTCAAATTGTGATTACTTAGACAGAATAGGTGGAGTAAGAAGTAATCGAGGCAACATGCAAGAACCAGATACAAAACTAACATGGATGAACTACTGGAATGACGTCGGGGTGAAAGACCACAGTGAAGATGAGACCAGGTTCTGCTATTTCCATCAACATTCGTGCGCCAACTTTCAGTCTGTAACACTTGAGAAAGTTTATCCAAGTTCAGCCATAAAAAAAGCAGCAATCTTCTTGGTTCATGAACCCAACTCGGAACTTATATCCATGGCTTGTCTTCAATGTGACCATTAAACTGGTGTATTCAGTTATGGCAAGGCCGACCATCTTGAGTACATGTGATCTGGCAGAGCAAGGAATGCACTGCAGGAAAAATAATATGAGAACACAATGTATTTGCTATCCAAATCTAGAAATAATTTCCTATTTCACGTCAGTGTTGACCATGGTACTAGTACCTTTTATCCAAATATAGCAATCCAAATTTCCAAATTAGTCGATAGCATGTTCAAAAAACCCCACGCTCCCGGATAGAAAAGAGGATTCTAGGAACATACTGTGCGCGTTTTAAAATCCTGTGTTAGGATGAGAAGGAACAAGTGTGGCGTCTCGCCGAGGGCGTAGAAACCTGTAGGGTCCTCGCACTTCGGGCACTGCAAATGAAGCACACTAGATTCAGTAGGAAGAAAAATGCATCAACGGCGGCAGCTGCCATCCTAGGATTACCCGCGACCAAGGGACTAGGATTTATCGGGGATGGATGAAGAATTCGTACCTGGTTCTCCATGAGAAAACCCTACGCAATCGCTGAGAGGAGGTTTTCTCTGAACAAGCAGACGAGGGAGAAGGGGATTTAGGTCCAGTGAAATATTGCTGCTTCGTCCATCCAGCTTACTGCTACTGCTGGAAAGGTGGGGGTTTTTGTGATTTGATGGCTCATTGGACATTACTGCGGCGCTACGACCGGGGTGAGTCTATTGTGCAGTTGGGCACTCTAATTTGGTGCATGGCACATGGACCCCATTGCCGGATGCCCCACATATCAGCGAAAGGAAGTAGAAAGGCCGAAGTAACTAGTTACACATAAATATATTTTCGATAGAGAGATACTCCCTCTGTAAAGAAATATAAAAATCTTTTATATCCCCTACCGCAAGAGTAACTGGATGCCCCACATATCAGCGAAAGGAAGTAGAAAGGCATGAGTAACTAGTATCACATAACTTTATACATAAGAAAAATCAAGGGGAATATATATAACATAATATGGGGGTTCAGATGAGAATATAATACTCAGATAGGCTGACGGTTCTGGACTTTGGGCCACAGGCCGGTGGGCCTGTATGTTTGGGGGCCCATGTGTTCTAACTCAGCGCATTTCATATTGCAAGCGATCGGTATGTCGCTGGTTTTAGATGCTGTCGCAAGGAGAATACAGAAAATTAAATAAAGCACGACAGCTGTTAGAATGAAATCGAACAACAGTTCCTAACCAGCAATCAGAGTTGCAATTCTTTCACGATATCCTACATGATAAATAATACTGTCGTACTACTTATACACATAGGACACTTGTTTCACCATGCCATATTATTACATCAAAAGCTCTCGGAGGATAGATCAGTTTGGCAGTTGCGTGCTGCTACTGAAGAATTTCAAAGTTGATTTGGACCAGCTCTCCTTGCCGAGAAAGTTCGATTTTGACATCATCCCCTACCGCAAGATTTGATAGAGTTTTGAACCTTAACCATCCTTTAGCATCAATCATCATGCAACCATCCTTTGTACTTACGGTATATTGAGCAGGTTCATTCACACCAAGGCTGCTCATGGTAAGAGAAACTTGGCCACGGTCGCCCGGATTATTTAACGACTCCCTCGTTGCTCTAGGAATTCTCTGTTTGCAAACAAGAAGACATACACAAACAGTTAGATCAACACAGTGAATCATGTGAAACAACATGGAAAGAAAAAAGAATGAAGCACTTGGGCTGCCAATGCTTACCAAGAAGGTGGAGATGTCGGTTTTTGTAAGGACTTTGGTATATGCAGTGCGAACTGCAGCCCAGTCTGTTGCCGGTGCAAGTGCTGGTTTCGTTGCCGTTGCACGGGCCGGAGCAGATGCAAGTGCAACTTCAAGTGTTGGTGCAGGTGCCGAAGCCGTTGCTGGTGCCCGTGCCAGTGCGACTGGTAGTGCCGCAGCTGCTGCCGGAGATGGTGCTCCTTGTGGAGCTGGTGCCGGTGTCAGAGCAGGTGCCCGTGTCAGTGCCCTATCCTCCGGTAGATCAGCCTGATCCGCTGACGCGATCGGTGCCCAATCCTCTGGTGGATCAGACTGAGCTGCTGCTGTCAGTGCTAGAGCCAGTGCTGTCAGAGAAGGTGCCGGTGCTCGATCCGATGCTGAAGGTGGTACCGATGTGCGAGACAGCAGCGATCGTCTCTGGTCTGCTATGATTTCATACTTCAGCTTTCTAACTTCACTAGGCTCCGTGGCCTTGATCCAGTCTTTTTCTTCACTTCTTTTAAACGTGAGAAGGACTAATTGTGGCGTGTTTGTTAAACCAAACTGCAGTTCATCATAGGGCTTCAGATTGTACTCAGACAACAGAGTGATCCAACTGTGTCCAGTAATATAAGTGATGGACAGTGCCTTCATTACTGACATGACATAAGAAGTGAAACCTGCAAAAATAACCATCATAGAGCAAACCAAACGGTTTATTCTGTAACGAATGTCACATCAAAAAACCTGCATCGTAAAATTGCAGCAAAAGTAAGAAAACATGATAGTAAATCAATAAGATTTAGACAGTAAATCAATAAGATTTACTTGATGTGACATGAGTGAATGCTTACCAGGAAATCACTATGTTCAAGTTCTAAATTGAAGGTTGATCATTGAATTACAGGTGGCATGCAGGGCCCCCCGCTTACTCCCACAAGCAGGACAGTCCAAAGGTCGTGACAAATCATATGGACCGAACATCCATGGGACTGGAAATCCTGGTGAGTGCGATAAACCCTGCAATGCATACAGATATTGGAGTGTAACCATAATTGATAAACCGTCCTCACAAAAAAGATGATCTGGATACTTCAAAATATACATACTGAATTGAGTGGATAGACATTAACATAGATTGTTCTCAGGACTCACCACACAACAAAAGCGGCAGTACTAAACAATACAGGGTTCACACACACAAATCAAGTACTGAACAATAGTACTTACTACAGACAAGCAAAGTTGCACTAATTAAACTCTACAGACTATTTCTTCCCACCGACCTACGGGATGTACCCCACATAACTGACTAGGCCATGGACTTCGTGAGAGATGTCTATCGGCACCATCGACATCTCGTCAACCTTGGAGAACCTAACAGAGTGGTCTTTCCACTCATAAACATGACGATGAAGACAGTCCGCATCAGATTTGTCGGGAAGCTTTGCAAGAACCACACCCTTCGTAATCGAAGGCACAGCTAGGAAATTGTTGTGGTGAAGTACACCCTCGAGAACACGCCTGACAACAATGCTACCGGAAAACACATGTTCATGACACATGGCGACAAGGACACAACAGCTTGATAGTTTAGTAGTAGAACTCATCCCCAGGTCTTCCAGTTCACATGGCATGACTTTGAGAACTTCATCTCCACCGCGGACCTGGTTCTAATTAAAACAGAAATCAAATATTTTATTACTACCTTCGTTCAGAAATATAAGATGATTTTTGATATTTTACTCCATATAAGACTACATATACGCACAGAAATGAGTGATCAGAGACACTAGAACATGTCTTGAAAGGCATGAGAGCAGAGGGATTACTTGCAATATCCATAACACAAGATACTGAGGCTACTATACACTCTTCAAAGGCATGAGAGCTAAAATCTTGCATTTCCTACATCTAGCATTGATGTTCATAAAGTAGTTGAAAGTGATCTATAAGAAATCAGTGTTATGTGCAATAATCATATGTATGTTAACCTCTCGCATGTTTTGGTCAAAAGAGCAATTTAGAACCGTCATTTGCCACGCAAAAATCACGTGCAAGATCACCCAGAAAGTTGTACTACTAGTACCAGTACTAGTACTGCGTGTTAGATGAAAAAACACAATCAAGATCGCCAAAAAGATCGTCAAGAAGAGATATTACCTGGACTTGCTTAACGAGGGATCCCGGTGTGGCACCCCGGCTCAGAGAACCGGTTTACCAGTGTTTCCAACCAAGAGATCATGTCTTCTGGAAACACTCAACAACTTGGAACAGAACAGAACAGAACTTTATTGATAAACTTCGGGTACAAGCTCATATTTTACTTCGATAGTGAGGCCAAAGGCACACCTGGTGCTATGACAATATCTACATTATTTATGAAACATAGCAGGGCCTCGGTACTACTGAGAAATCTTATGGCGTAGCGGAAACTCCATCCACAGGGACACTACTGGGACACAGCCTAGTTAGCGTAGCCTGAGCCATCGGGACCTCCGTCCTCGGCTTCTCCTGCATCTGGCATGATACGCCAGGTGAGTACTTGGAATATACTCGCAAGCTCACGACAACCAAATAATGCAGCAAACAATAGCATGGCAAGTAACATGTTAAATTCTTAGGTGATTCACTTACTGTCAACAGTTACCAACTTACTCTCTTCCGGGTTGTCCCACAACCCTCGGAATACTCATAAGTCACCGAGTACTTCCGGTCATAAGATGAGTTCTTCCATCATTATTATCACTGTTACGGTTGACCACCTAGTGAGGTCTGGACGGGCTGTCCAATACCGTGGATGCGGCTATTCGAATAGATTTTACACTGTACAGAGGTTGTACACTTTACCCACACCATGGAGTACCCGGCCTCGTACTTAATACATGCTCCCATTCCGGTGCTCCGGAGTTACTCCAACGAAACCCGCCTGACCCGTGACCCTCCCATCGTACCACCGGTAATCATCCTCCCCCGGAGTCAAGCCCTGGGTGGCCCCTGTGTCACCTCATGAGACCTTCCACCGTCGTGGCCAAACTAAACTGTCCCAAACGGGGACGCCGGCACAATACTCAACTGGGCTCACAGGGTTATCGCCGTCTACCTGATCAGGGTAGCACGCACGCATAACCCTCCCTAAACGGAGGTACCTGTGAAAGAGCACGGAGCCAGACCAAGTCAAGGTCGTCCCATACTGGCAAATGTGGTTGCACGAATAAGCCCGGACAGGTGACTCAAGATCAACCGGCTAAGTTTATTTAGCAAGCATAGTGGTTCATTATAATAACTTGGGATGGCAGCAACTAGGCATTTAAATGAATTTACTATGAATTATTATATAGCAAGTAAATGAAAGTAATTCATATGAGAATGCAATGCTATTGAAATGCTTCATAAATTGGATGTCCTGGCTTGCCTTGCTCTGTTGGGTTGCCCACAAACTCCTGGTCTTCAAAACCACCAAAGTTCCCTTCGGCGACGCGCACCGGCGATAGAGACGGCGGCGGAGTCGGGCGACTACGGGGATGGGTCGGGCGTGCGACGGCGATCCTCCCCGTACCAACAGCTCCTCCGGAGACAGCCTGACGGCCTCGCCCCTTTCCTCTCCGGCGGCGGCAGTTTTCAAAGCTCGTCGGCGGTGGCGAATCCGGCGAGGATTCAGCTAGGCAAGTGGTCGAGGCGGACCATGGGACCTCATTGAGCTCATGGGTGCAGTCGGACGAGGCTAAGATGGGGTGGAGGGTGCTGGTGGCGGAGTTCCTTCTGGTGGCAAAACTCTAGCGAGGGTGCGAGGCCAGAGGGCCTCTCGGCCGTGGCTCAGCGCTCTTGGGGTCGATTTGTGGCGAATGGAGTGGGGTGAGGAGCTCGGAGGGCTAGCCGTGGCTTTATATAGGCCGGAGCAGAGCTCGGGCAAGCTCTCTAGAAACGGCGAGGCGCGGGACATGTCGCCGGCTCCAGGACGCCGCGCTGGCCGGCCGCTTGCGGGGTGAAGTGATGGAGGAGGCGGCGTGAGCTAGCAGAGGAGATGGGACTGGTTCGGAGCCATTCAGAGCGCACGGCCAATGACAGTGACCGAAGCTCACTGTTCTGCCCGTGGCGGAGCTTGGCCGTGAGCGGCGGCGGCCTTCTCCGACAGGCGAGAGGGTTCGGGAGAGGCCACGCGTGCGGCTAGAAGGTTGTCAGCACCAAGGACAAGGAGGGGGCAGCGATGGACGACCGGAACGATCACGTCCGACGCGCCTGGGCGCGCAGAGCGCGTCTTTGGTCATGTCAACCTGGTGATCACCACGCGACATGGTGTCTGGAGGCCTCGCGAGCCTGCCCAAGCTTATCCATTGCATCGACCTGATCTCAAATAGTGGGTATAGAGCAAGTGTAAGTCTAGGAATGGCTCAATGTGCTGGAACTCATCCAAAACAGCTTCTGGTTGGAAACTTGAAGAGGTTCCAGAGAGAAGATAAGGTTGAGACTGAGCCAAAGGGCTTGTCTGGGGAATTCTAGGTTGGAAGGACTATAGACTGGCCAAATCTGAAAGGGTTTGGAAAAGTTTTGAATATAGTTCCTGTGTAAACCACCTTACTGGTCCAGAAACTAAATGAGCTTGGTTCACTCATATGGTTGAGCTTCTGAAGCTGAAATTTGGTGTATGGGAGTCATTTGGTGTGTAGAAGATGCCATAAAAATTGCATGGCCATTGGGTACCTCTAGCTGGTACTTCCTACAGAGGTCCCAAATATGCAGAAACTTGGCATAGCCCTGTTGCTAAAAGTTTGTACTAGCCAAGATGATATTCTTGAATATGGTGGCTAGATAGGTTCCCTGGTATCTCAGGAAATTTATTTGGGAGTTTCTGAGTTAGGAAAATAGAGGTTACTTCACAATTGACCAATTCTGACCAGAGAGAAAATAATTATTCTGGCCAAAATTTTATACTGGACAATGGAATGTTTTTGAAGATTATGGAGTTATATGATGATAAGAAGGTATGGTATGAGTTTGGGATCTTTCTGATCATCAGAACTATAGGTTGCTTCACAACCCATAGTGATGACATAGTTTCCCAAGGAAGAAAATAAATTATTGGGAAAAGATTGAATATTGGAATATGATCCAAGAGAGATGCGGCAAGGCTTTGGCAGGGTGGTGAGGATTTTGGGTTACTAGGAAAAATATTCATAAGCCCAGAGTCACTTGAAAAGGTTCAGAAACCATCCAGAATTCAAATAAAGCCAAAAAGATTTTGAAAAGAAAAGGTTGTCAAAACCAGGGTGTCACAAACCTACCCCCCTTAGGATGAATCTCGTCCTCGAGATTCGGTTGCTCAGGGAACAAGTATGGGTATGCGGATCTTAGAAAGTCTTCTCTTTCCCAGGTAGCCTCTTCTTCAGTGTGGTGTTCCCACAGTACCTTATAAAACCTGATCACCTTACTCCGGGTAGTTCTTTCCATCTCATCCAAAATTCTGACAGGTTTCTCTTCGTAGGTCAGATCTTTAGCCAGTTCTATCTCACTCATATCTGCTTGCTTGATCGGTGGGGCGATGCACTTCCTTAACTGTGATATGTGGAAGACATTGTGCACTTCGGACAACTCCGGTGGTAGTTCCAACTGATATGCTACTCTGCCTCTCCTAGCAATTACTGGAAAGGAACCGATGTATCTTGGTGCAAGTTTTCCCCGTGTATGAAACCTCTTCACTCCTTTCATGGGGGTTACTCAAAGGTAAGCATATTCTTCGGGCTCAAAGGTCACTTCTCAGTGCTTTGGGTCGTAATAACTCTTCTAACGAGACTTGGCTGCCCGAAGACGCTCCTGAATATCCTTGACTTGTCTCTCTGCCTCGAGCATCAAGTCCGTGCCAAAGATACGACTATCTCCTGTCTGAGACCAGTTTAATGGGGTGCGGCACTTCCGCCCATACAGTGCTTCAAATGGTGACATCTTAAGACTTGACTGATAGCTGTTGTTATAGGAAAATTCTGCATTGGGTAGGCTATCTTCCCATTTGGTTCCATGGGTAAGGGCACATGACCGAAGCATATCCTCTAGTATCTGGTTTACTTGTTCGGTCTGTCCATCTGTCTATGGATGATACGTTGTGCTATGCTTCAGCACGGTTCCCAAGGCTTGGTGCACTCGCAGCCAGAATGCTGAGGTGAATAAGGAGCCTCTATCTGAGGTGATAGACTTGGGCACTCCATGAAGGCTAACTATTCGGGACATGTAGAGTTATGCAAGCTGGTTTGCGTTAAAAGTGGTCTTTACCGGAATAAAGTGAGCCTCTTTTGTGAGTGTATCCACGATGACCCAGATAGCATCATGACCTCGTTCAACTGGCGATGGTCTACGCACATTCATAGACTTCCATCCTTCTTCTTGACAAACGGTACGGGTGATCCCCATGGCGAGACGCTTGGACAGATGTACCCTTTCTGTAGTAATTCATCCAATTGCTTCTTTAATTCTACCAGCTCTGGACTAGGCATACGATAATATTTCTTGTAAATTGGGGCAGTCCCGGGAATCACCTCAATTGCAAACTCTAATTCCCGGTTGGGTGGCATCCCCGGTAGTTCCTCAGGAAATACATCCGGGAATTCGCAGACTACCGGAATTAAGTTCATATCCATACCGATAGTTTGGTATGCCATTCCCTTTCTTGACATCATTTTGCTGGCAATGAATTGAACTATTTGTCCTGCCGGGTTAACCCGTTTCACTGTTCTGGTAGCGCAGTTGATGCATACCTGGTGTGGTGTCAACCAGTCCATCCCCAGTATTATATCCAATCCAGGGGATTCAATGGCAACGAGTGTAGCTGGAAATTTAACTCCATGTATCAAAATTTCCAGACCTTTATATATCAGATTGGTTCTGAGCAGGGAGCCAGGGGATTGTACCACCATGATTTTATCCAAGAGCGAAGGGGAAAATTTGTGCAAGGTGGCAAAACTCCGCGAAATAAATGAATGGGAAGCTCTAGAATCAAATAAAATTACTGCAGTTATGTTGTTAACAGAAAACATACCGAGGACTACGTCTGGTGCTTCACAGGCTTCCTCAGCGGAGATATGATGGACGCGTCCGTAGTTGAAGTTATGGTTGGGGCAGCGTCCAATAGTGTTGACCTGTGGCTTGAAGTCGGATGGTGGCTCTAGTTGGACACTGTTTGGAGTAGTGTCCACTTTGGCCGCAAGTAAAGCAAGTGTTATTGCGGCGACAGTCCTCCATCACGGGTTGTTTGCCAAAGGTCTTGTCCTGGCTGACCGTCTTATTATTGTTGTTGCCATTGTTCCATGCAGGCTTGTATTCAGATGGGACCGTCTGCCAAATGCGTGGCTTCTGCACAAATTGCTCCAGGTTGTCCTTCTTGGGTTCAAACTTTCACTTGCGGTCATCATACCCGGACTTATGTTCTCGCTCAGCTATGAAGGCCTTGTTCACCAAAGTCTGGAAGTCCAAAAAGTTCAGCATTCAAAGCTGACAACGGAGGGCATGATTCAGTCCTCCTAGGAATCGGTCTATCTTTCTTTCTTCAGTGGATACGTCATGGGTAGAGTATCGTGCCAAATTATTGAACTTGTTCAGATACTCTCCCACGGACATATTTCCTTGCGTGAGAGCAAGAAATTCCCTTTGCTTCACCTTCATTATGCCAGTAGGGATATGATACTTGCGAAATACCTCCTTGAACTTCTCCCAGGAAATATCTTCTCCAGGAGGCCATGTTATCTTTGTGTTGTCCCACCATATAGCTGCTGGCCCTTCTAGGTAATGAGTGACAAAAGGAACCTTATCTGCCTCTTCACAGCGAGCTATATCCAGCTCCTTTTCCATGGTCCTCAGCCAATCATCAGCCTCCATCGGGTCCCAAAACTGGGTGGCTTAGTGAGTTGGAAGTCAGACAACTTAGAGTGTGTCCCATTGTTGTTATTCTGGCCCACCATAGTCTGCATACTCTTCAAAAATTCCATGAGATCCTGATTTCTTTTCTCTTTGAACATCCTCATGATCTGATCAGTGGTCGGTGCCTGATGCGGTGGTGGTGGTAAATCTTCCGGTGGTTGTCCTGCTTGTCTGGCGGATCGACGAACAGGGGTTCCATCTCCGCCTTGGCTACTACCTCTCTTCATCCTAAATTTGTTCCCATTGCAAAATACGGAATCGATGAGCAACATCCATAAGGGAAACACAGTAATATGACACCAAAAGAGAATTCACGAAAAAGAGGTGAATAAAGAAAACAACATAATTATACAAGATAACCCAACATCATACATGGCAAGCTAGTAGGGGGATATCATGGCTAAACTGCTCATACGGCAGTTGACATATGCAAAGATGCATGCACTAAAACTCAAGCCTTCACTCTAGTGGCGCGGGTGGCACGAACACTGCCAAACTGAAGACTCCTCGTCATCTGATCCTGAGTCAGAATCAGAACTGATAATGTGGATCACGTCCTCCGGATCAAAAGAAACACGACAATGCTTCTGTGATGGTTCTCCTTCCAGGGAAGAAGAAGCACGACGCCTCAGCATCGGGGCAGCTGGAGTGGCTAGGAGTGAGGCCCACTCTGCCGGGGTCTCACGTCGGTTACCAGACGAAAAGCCTGGTGATCCGAACGAACTAGAAGGAACCTCAGGTGCTAAAGAAGGTGGAACGGGTGGAGTATACATAGGAGAAAAGGTAGGTGGTGGAGGGGACTGTGCTGCTATAGCTGCTGCAAGTGCCTCCTAGACCCGAGATAGCTCCTCAGCTAGTGAAGTGATCATACGGTAACTGGCGTTAAGGTAATGAGATAAAACACCAGTGGTACGATCACTCGCCGGGTCAACAGGTGCGAAAATGACTCGCCCTATCGCAGGCGACAGGGTGGGGTAGTGACAGAAACCTGAATGAGTCTGCATCTCGACCTCGTGGAAGCGCAAGTCAGTGAGAGCCTCCATCGCAGCAAACTGAATCTCTAACTCCGGAGTAGAAGCCGTCCCGCCCTTGGAAGAGCGTGAATAGCTACCAATGTCCGAGCTCGCGGTCAGAAAGGCCACCGCGTGATACTCATACACTGACTCAGCAAGCTGCTCTCAGAACACCTGGTACACTGGATCTTCACCGTTGGGATACAGCCGAAGCGAGACACTACGGAGCAGTACTGGAAATGTGAATGGTGCTGGCTCATGGTGATAGTGGTACGGCACTGGTGCCATCTACACTCACAATGCCAACTGTTAGTAAAACAATGAATCATGATGCATGCCATGCAACAATCAAATGCAGCCAGCAAGATGCACACTCAAAGCCTACACTAATCGTGGTTTCTAGCGTGGCTAACTAGGGTGTCCTACAGTCAGCACGGCTCTGATACCAAGCGTTGTGGCACCCCGGCTCAGAGAACCGGTTTACCAGTGTTTCCAACCCAGAGATCATGTCTTCTGGAAACACTGAACAACTTGGAACAGAACAGAACTGAACTTTATTTATAAACTTCAGGTACAAGCTCATATTTTACTTCGATAGCGAGGCCAAAGGCACACCTGGTGCTATGACAATATCTACATTATTTAGGAAACATAGTAGGGCCTCGGTACTACTGGGAAATTCTACAGCGTAGCGGAACATAGCGGAAACTCCATCCATAGGGACACTGCTGGGACACAGCCTAGTTAGCGTAGCCTGAGCCATCGGGACCTCCGTCCTCGGCTTCTCCTGCATCTGGCATGATACACCAGGTGAGTACTTGGAATATACTCGCAAGCTCACGACAACCAAATAATGCAGCAAACAATAGCATGGCAAGTAACATGTCAAATTCTTAGGTGATTCACTTACTGTCAACAGTTACCAACTTACTCTCTTCCGGGTTGTCCCACAACCCTCGGAATACTCATAAGTCACTGCGTACTTCCGGTCATAAGATGAGTTCTTCCATCATTATTATCACTGTTACGGTTAACCACCTAGTGAGGTCTGGACGGGCTGTCCAATACCGTGGACGCGGCTATTCGAATAGATTTTACACTCTGCAGAGGTTGTACACTTTACCCACACCATGGAGTACCCGGCCTCGTACTTAGTACATGCTCCCATTCGGGTGGACCGGAGTTACTCCAATGAAACCCGCCTGACCCGTGACCCTCCCATCGTACCACCGGCAATCATCCTCCCCCGGAGTCAAGCCCTGGGTGGCCCCTGTGTCACCTCGTGACACCTGCCACCGTCGTGGCCAAACTAAACTGTCCCAAAAGGGGACACCGGCACAATACTCAACTGGGCTCACAGGGTTATCGCCGTCTACCTGATCAGGGTAGCACGCACACATAACCCTCCCTAAACGGAGGTACCTGTGAAAGAGCATGGAGCCAGACCAAGTCAAGGCCGTCCCATACCGGCAAATGTGGTTGCACGAATAAGCCCGGACAGGTGACTCAAGATCAACCGGCTAAGTTTATTTAGCAAGCATAGTGGTTCATTATAATAACTTGGGATGGCAGCAACTAGGCATTTAAATGAATTTACTATGAATTATTATATAGCAAGTAAATGAAAGTAATTCATATGAGAATGCAATGCTATTGAAATGTTTCATAAATTGGATGTCCTGGCTTGCCTTGGTCTGATGGGTTGCCCACAAACTCCTGGTCTTCAAAACCACCAAAGTTCCCTTCGGCGACACTCACCGGTGATAGAGACGGCGGTGGAGTCGGGCGACTGCGGGGATGGGTCGGGTGTGCGATGGTGATCCTCCCCGTACCAGCAGCTCCTCCGGAGACAGCCTGACGGCGTCGCCCCTTTCCTCTCCGGCGGCGGCAGTTTTCAGAGCTCGTCAGCGGTGGCGAATCCGGCGAGGATTCAGCTGGGCAAGGGGTCGAGGTGGACCAGGGGACCTCACTGAGCTCATGGGTGCAGTCGGACGAGGCTAAGATGGGGTGGAGGGTGCTGGTGGCGGAGTTCCTTCTGGTGGCAAAACTCCGGCGAGGGTGTGAGGCGAGAGGGCTTCTCGGCCGTGGCTCAGCGCTCTTGGGGTCGATTTGTGGCGAATGGAGTGGGGTGAGGAGCTCGGAGGGCTGGCCGTGGCTTTATATAGGCCGGAGCGGAGCTCGGGCGAGCTCTCTGGAAACGGCGAGGCGTCGGACACATCGCCGGCTCCAGGACACCGCGCTGGTCGGCCGCTTGTGGGGTGAAGTGATGGAGGAGGCAACGTGAGCTAGCAGAGGAGATGGGACTGGTCCGGAGCCATTAAGAGTGTGCGGCAACGACAGTGACCGAAGCTCACTGTTCTGCCCGTGGCGGAGCTTGGCCGTGAGCGGCGGCAGCCTTCACCGGCGGGCGAGAGGGTTTGGGAGAGGCCACGCGTGCGGCTAGAAGGTTGTCAGCACCAAGGACAAGGAGGGGGCAGCGATGGACGGCCGGAACGATCACGTCCGACGCGCCTGGGCGCGCAGAGCGCGTCTTTGGTCATGTCAACCTGGTGATCACCACGCAACATGGTGTCTAGAGGCCTCGCGAGCCTGCCCAAGCTTGTCCATTGCGTCGACCTGATCTCAAATAGTGGGTATAGGGAAAGTGTATGTCTAGGAATGGCTCAATGTGCTGGAACTCATCCAAAACAGCTTCAAGTTGGAAACTTGAGGAGGTTCCAGAGAGAAGATAAGGTTGAGACGGAGCC
The DNA here is from genome assembly GCA_011799875.1 of Thinopyrum elongatum. Classification (NCBI taxonomy): domain Eukaryota; kingdom Viridiplantae; phylum Streptophyta; class Magnoliopsida; order Poales; family Poaceae; genus Thinopyrum; species Thinopyrum elongatum. The sequence continues at coordinate 58,551,728 of CM022297.1, forward strand.
AAAGGGCTTGTCTGGGGAATTCTAGGTTGGAAGGACTATAGACTGGCCAAATTTGAAAGGGTTTGGAAAAGTTTTGAATATAGTTCCTGTGTAAACCACCTTACTGGTCCAGAAACTAAATGAGCTTGGTTCACTCATATGGTTGAGGTTCTGAAGCTGAAATTTGGTGTATGGGAGTCATTTGGTGTGTTGAAGATTCCACAAAAATTGCATGGCCATTGGGTACCTCTAGCTGGTACTTCCTTCACAGAGGTCCCAAATATGCAGAAACTTGGCATAGCCCTGTTGCTAAAAGTTTGTACTGGCCAAGATGATATTCTTGAATATGGTGGCTAGATAGGTTCCCTGGTATCTCAGGAAATTTATTTGGGAGTTTATGAGTTAGGAAAATAGAGGTTACTTCACAATTGACCAATTATGACCAGAGAGAAAATAATTATTCTGGCCAAAATTTTATATTGGACAATGGAATGCTTTTGAAGATTATGGAGTTATATGATGATAAGAAGGTATGGTATGAGTTTGGGATCTTTCTGATCATCAGAACTATCGGTTGCTTCACAACCCATAGTGATGACATAGTTTCCCAAGGAAGAAAATAAATTATTGGGAAAAGATTGAATATTGGAATTTGATCCAAGAGAGATGTGGCAAGGCTTTGGCAGGGTGGTGAGGATTTTGGGTTACTAGGAAAAATATTCATATGCCCAGAGTCACTTGAAAAGGTTCAGAAACCATCCAGAATTCAAATAAAGGCAAAAAGATTTTGAAAAGAAAAAGTTGTCAAAACCAGGGTGTCACACCCAGAGAGGGGGGCTTGGACAAGGAGATGGCCTTGAGCTTGCCTGCGGTAGTCTTGGCGGGGTGCTTGCGCTTCTTCATACCCTGAGCCTCGACGGTTTTGGCCAGAGCCATAGACATCACTTCGGCCGGTACTCCAGGGTCAAGAAACTGTCAAATAGAAATAAAAGAAAAGAAACCATAATCACAAACCCAAAATAAGAACATAGAGGGAGTTATAGGATCAGTCTCGGGGTTGCAAGACCGGGCCTTGGCCAGAAGCAACACCATTGATGCGCTCACCTTTCCTTCTTTGGGAGAGAAGAACAATGGAAGAAGCGCATCAGGGTTTTCTTGAAGAAATGCGGAACAAGATGAAGGAGAAGCGAGTTGGGGTTTTCTTCAAGAGAGGAAGATGAGGGAGAAGAGTGAAATGATGGTTGCTTCGTCCGTCCAACTTACTCCTGGAAAGGTGGGGGTTTTGTGATTTGACGGCTCATTGGGCATTATTGCGGCGCTTCGGCCGGTGTAGTCTACCGTGCAGTTGTGCACTCTAGTACGGAGTAATTTAGTGCATGGCAAGTGGACCCCGATGTTGGCTGTCCCACACGTCAGCGAAAGTGAGTAGCAAGGTTCCCGACGACCGTCGAGGAGGATCCGCACGGTAGAGCGTGTCCACTGTTTCTGAAGAAAAAAATGATTACAGCAAGCGTTTCCACTTTTACGATGGAGGAGGGCGAAACACGGCAGCCACTTGAACTTACACAGTACTCCTACTACTAGCCATGTGCAGTGGTTCATACGTCAGTACTATATAATCTTGTTGCTAGTGTAGTAAGATATGACGATAACAAATGATGTTGTGCGCATGTCAACTATATGAACAGTAATGTAACATACCCCTTTTTTGACTGTCCGGTCGAGAATGAACGGTGAGATCAATGTTAACAGAACTAGGTCTACAGCGCATGGAGAGTACACGGTGCTACAGTAGTCCACGGAACATGAACCATATGAAGCACGAATCAGTGTTAGGCAGGGTGTATGAAGGGTGCATGGGAGCAAAAGTTCCCTTCTCGACCCACTTTTGGGTGTTTGGCAGAGTGCATGAAGGGTGCCACAGTAGTAGGTTAACACAAATACACTAGGAGCATGCATGAAGAGGGGTGCTGAGATGAGCATGCACGAAGAGGGAACAACTATATTGAGACGAGAATGCAACCAAACACACCCACACACTTTGTGCTACAGTGACTGATCTGCACTGTCTGAGTTTGATCCAACGGTCATGTTGCGCCGAGCCATGGACATGCCCATGCAGAGGACGCCTAAACACCACCGAAGTCCCTCTACTTCTCGAGGCGCATGACGTCGGTGATGCAGGGTGCCACCGCCCGCAGAGCCCGCTCCCGGTCGACGGGAGCCAGCTCGTTAAAGACGGCGTCCAATGGCACGAATGGATTCCGGTGACGAAGCCCTAAGAGGATTCGCTCGGCAACGGCGACAGCCGCCCGCAACCCCTCCTTGTCCAGCTCCACCCCCACCATCGCGCGGAGACGACTCAGCTGCTCAGAGATATAGGTGAAGAAGGAGACCAGGTCAGGAAGCCACAGCTCATTGAGTCGACGGGGTGGTCGAATGGGTTTCGCCCGACGGCCGGCAAGGTCGCGCTGGCACAATGGTAGGCATCGCACAGCCGCAACACGTGCGTGGCAACATGGTCCACCAAGTGGTTGAGGCGATCCTGGACCTCATCACGATCGGCCCGCTCACGCTCCAGCCGGCTCACCTGACCGCCTATCGTATCCTCCGCTTTCTGCAGCAACGCCGCTGACGCCTCGAGCATCTTTGTGGTGGACGCCTGCCGCTTTTGAAGCTCCGTGAACTCCCGCACATAAAGGAGGAGCATGGCACTCCTCTCCTCCTTGAGCTCATGGAGCTCCACGTCCTTGGCCCTGAGCTCCGCATCCTTGGCATGGAGCTCCTGTGTCAGGCGCCTCACCTCAGAGTCCATCATCTGGTGCGCCGCCATGGAACCAGGTAGAAGCAATGGGGAGAGGAAGCAAAGGGGGCGAGACAGCTGAAAGGCAATGCAATCTACAGGAAGGCGAAGGGAGCCAGCCGAGGAGCGGGGTGAATCTTTTGGTTTTCACCATGGGAAAACACCAGTCGACGACTTTTCACTTCATGGAGCAGTGGGTTTTACAGGCGGAGTCATCATGACTAATTGCTACTGCGCCTGCTCCCGTCAATCAAAAAAATAAAAATTCTGCTGAACCCAAAGACCAGTGCAACACAGTGGTGGATATTTAAATTTACCTACCGGCAAGGAGAGAAAAAAGGGGTGAAAAAACAAATGTGGCGGCGGCCTAGCTACTCGGTCGCACTAGCCCAACTAGCTAGCCATCGTGCTTCACTGATGTACTCGGCGGGAAAGGTGGGCTTTTGTGATTTGATGACTCATTTACTTGCTTCGGCGCTACGACCAAGGAGAACCCAGAAAACGCGTGGTAGGGCGTCCCACGTCTCGGCAAGGAAGAAAATATGCGTACACCACCCGGGAGGACCCAGAAACCGCGCGGTAGGGTGTGCCACTCTCAGCACGGAGGGAAAATGTGCATGTAAAAATAAACTGTATCAAACTACCTATGGTTCGACCTCGGGACCCAGCCAGTCGGTCGAAAAAATCCCACTAGCCACACAGCTTCATCATGCTAACGTGGCACGAAGGATAGGTGTGGTTAGCTCCGTCTCAACCAGCCACAACGTCTCTTGTTCTAGGCGATTCATCTATTTTCCTAGGATTTTTTTTAGGTATAATAACACCACGGAAAGTTCGCGCCGCTCTTCGTGTGTGCCCGTGCGTCTAGAGGTTGTACTATTAGATGGAAAGGAGAGAGAGAGAGATGGCAGACATGGGACCCACCAGTAAGTCAGTCAATGTTAATGCACCTGTTGACGAGCCACTCCCTCTATTCTACTCAATGTAATACTGTATAAAATCAAGTTATGCGACAAAGCCAACAACCGTTGTGGTTTCAGGCTATCGATGTACGCTTTGTACTCCAGGTTGCCGGTTCGAATCTCGTCCTTCAGATTTGTTAGTTTTAGGTCCAAATTTGATCAATGACAAGTGGGCCTCCCGTGTGTTGTTCCGATATTTCAGTGTAGGATGGTTTTTTGGCACAAACACTTTGCGCGGTTAGACAAGTTACAGCGCCAGTTACACGTATTTTGCAAGTTTAGGGACAAAAATGACAGCGGCATAGAATATCACATCCTCCCCGCAGCTTAGATGCTATGGTGATACGAGATTTTACGTCGTTGGATCTGAGATCCAATGGCTTGGGAGTAGTCTTTGTAATTATGCGCAATTTCCAAACTCTGCAAGTTTTTTTTGCAAAAAAACCATTCAGGCCTCGTGTGAGCCACTGGATCTTGGATCCAATGGCTCCTAGTAGCTCATATTAGGTGCTCCCCGCAGCTTAATTATCCGCTACGGTGATATGAGCATCTAGGTCGTTGGATCTGAGATCCAATGCCATGTGCGTAGTATTTGTACTTTCAGCGCAATTCCCAAACTCTTTGAGGCCTATATTGCAAAAACATTCAAATCTCCTACTGCGAGCCGTTAGATCACTCGGGAACTCGTATCACCATAGAATCTACGGTGTGGGAGCACCTCATATTCCCCCGTGCGAGAAAACATCAGGTGCTCTCGCAGCTTGGATGCTACGGTGATACGAGCTTCGAGGTCGTTCGATCTGAGATCCAATGGCATCTGAGTAGTCTTTGTGCTTGTGGGCTGCGCCCAAACTCTTTGGGGGCTTTTCTGCAAAAACATTTGAACCACCAAGGAGTCGTTGGATCTCAGATCCAACGGCTCTGAGGAGCTGGTATCACTACAACATCTAAGGTGTGGTAGCACGTGGTATTCTTAAACACAAGAGAATATGAGGTCTTCCCTCATCTTAGATGCTACAATGATACGAGCTTCAAGGCCGTTGGATATGGGATCCAAGGGAATCTGAGTAGTTTTGGTACTAATTGTGTGCAATTCCCAAACTCATTAAGGTTTCTTGTAAAAATATTAAGACATCTATGAGCCGCTATATCTCAGATCTACACGCTCCAAGGAACTCGTATCACCATATAGCATCTAAGGTGTGGGGGCACATGATATTCTCTCGGGGGGTGCACAACCCATCGGTGTTTGGAAGGGTGGGGACAAATATAATGTTCAAAAAATATAATCCAAACAATCATAAACAGAGCTTCACAATTTTATCTAAGGTTGAGGGGTTACCCCCCTACAATCTACATAGCTCCGCCTATGCAAGAGGTGTAGTGGGAGCGTCTAGGTGTGAGAGAGACGACGCGAGAAAGCGAGGTCAATCAAGTCATTTATAGAGGGAGAGATCGAATGAGTGTGGCATAGCGTACACTCGAATGTTAAAGACGATACACCGAGATATCGTGCGGCGAAGCTGCAGTGAGGGCTGGAGGGAGATAGTTACCGAGAGTGGCCTAGATAGACTTTGTTTGTGTGCGCACGGTGAAGGTGTTTTACACAGGCAACGTACGTGTCTTGAGAAAGAGAGGGAGGGTTTTTCATGGAGGGCACGATGAGGTTGTGTGTGAGAAATACATTTGTTAAGAGTGTGTGGGCGGGGTGTGACATAAATGGAGATCGAAACGTGAAGAGAAATAATGAGCGGGCGTGTGTCGGATACCAATAGCTCTATTAACAAAGAAATGAAGATCGATCGATACATGAAGTATGTGTGGTGGTTGGGGGGTGTCGATGGAGAGACCTAAACACAACATTTGCATGTACATAGTACTAGACTTAATATTTATGTTTCAATTTATTGTGCATTTTAAATATTGAATTGAGGACCATGCATGGGTTACATTTTAGTTTTGAATTCGTGGCATACATGCATGGTCATACATCCACGTTAAGATCACCATATCACAAACTCACTCTAATTCAAGAACTCGTCATAAATCAATTACCGTGCCTTTTGGAATGACCAGTTATTTGCAAGAAAAATACAGGCATTGTAATACATATAGATTCGTTCGGCAATTTAAAAAAAAAGATTCCTTTTGCATTCTCGAATGGTAACACCCGACGGCGTACCGGCCAGACCCAGGCTCGTGTCCTGGTGGTGGCGTGCGTGGTACGCACATTAGCCAACCCCAACCAAAAGAACCGCGATATTAAACTTCGCGCCTCCACTCGAGCCTCCGTGTTTCTAGTCGAAATATCTGGCGGCCAGAATTCCGGCCCTAGGAAATTCCCCTCGTGTCCCCGGTCCATAATGACAACCGATGAACAATGGAGGGATGCTTTAGTAACTAGCCCACGTTACCTGCCATGCCGAGCACGGTTCAATTCCCCTGGTCGCCGCTACCCAAGGTCACCCGTCAACTCCATTGCCTAGTACTAATAGTACTACACCAGGATGAGCATAGAATGGAGCTCCATTTGTTGATTTTGTTCGTGCGTTGGTCATGCCTACTAGAGTTACTATACCAGGCAATGCACTGGTACGGAGGGATTATCTTTTTACTCTGCATATATAACTTGTCTGAAGTCTAACTAAGCAAAATATTTGACCAAATCCTTTCTTAAGAAATATTAACATCTATAACAGTAAAGATGTATGGCTTGAAAATTTATATCATGATGCAGGTTATGATATTGTTTCGAATCCTGGATTTTGAATTCCAGAAAATCCAAAACTAACCTGAAATTCATGAAACTGAGCATTGTCACGTGATATGGCACAAATAGGTTGTCGTATTTTTTTTGTTCAAGAGAAAAGCTGCTTATGAAAAGTTGCACAAATGAAGAGCCAAGGTATTTTGGAACAAAGACATGTCACGTTAACGCGAACGGTTTCACTATTCAAACCGTTTGCGTTAGACCTGCGTGCCGCCACGAGTCCCGCTTCTCATTGGCAGGTGCCGTCCGAGCAAGCGTGTGAGTCGACGGGAGGCGTGCGAGCAGACCGTTGCGCCTGCTGACCGGGAGGCGTGCGAGCAGGCCGCTGCGCAGGCTCACCGGGAGGTGAGCCCTTTGACCAGGCTCCGCCGCTCACCTTCCTCCCAACTGCCCCCACTTTTAACGGCGTCGGCGCCGCAGTTTAAATCACCCCCGCACTCCCCGGTCTCGCTACAATCTTCTCTCTTCCTCGCGGATTCTCCTGCCGTCTACCTCCAACCAGCCTGACCTCACCGTACGCCATGCTGCATCACGATGGTCTGCCCTTAGTCTTCCAGTTTTCTGAGGAAGACGCCCAGCCGGAGTCTCAAGAACATAAAGCGCTTTGGGACGAGCTTGAACTGGCCTTGCGGGAAGACGTCGCGCCTGTCACCGCTCCCGTTCCAGCTCCCGTCGCCTCGACTGCGCCAGCGCCCATCCCCGTGGCATTGATGGCCTGGGAGCCGCACATTGTCGCCGAGCTTGAAGCCACGGGGTTCCACGAGGTCCCCGCTGACTTTCACGCGCCCATGCACCTGCCAGCGCATGCGCCTGCACGTGCACTAACGCCCGTGGACACGAATGTCACTGCCGCGCCGTTGCCAGAGCCTGTCCCCGCGCCGGTGCCAGTGCCCCCCTCAGCGGCATGGATCGCCGCCGTCGACCGCTTCCTTGCACCAACGCCAGTCGCCTCCTCCCGCCAGTTGACTGGCTCCTGGAGACCGAAGTCCAGAACATTCTAGACTTCCTTGAAGCTAGGGCCAATGTCCAGGAGTACGCCAACAATGGCGCAAGACGCCGCCGTCGCCGCCGGTCAGTGGCCCGACGACACACAGAGCACGGCAGAGGAGCCGCTTCCTGCCGCAAGACGCCTCCGCCGCCGCCGCATGATCTAAATATGCCATGAAAAATGTTTGGATTGCCATGCTTAAAATCCGAATGTTTGGGATTTATCATTTGCGTTTATTTTAGTTCGATCATGGTATGAATGTAAAGTCGCAGTCAGACTGAATGAAATATATGGTTTGATCGATTGAATATTCTGCTAGAGCCGTATCAAATTAAATATAAAACGTCATCAAGCGACATGTATTCCTTCTCATCGCAAACATTTAATATTAAATACAACATCAATTCCAAATATTTTTTAGGGAAGCCAGTTCCAACTACTTGTAGGGCGCGAGCAGTCCCCTTGTTCGTGCACTATAGGCGATACATCTATTTATCCACGCATTTAATTGTTAGTAGATACTACTAGCCTAACTTGTCTGTCACGGTCACTTTTGGTCCTAAACTTGTTACATACTCCAATACTAGTACTAGTACTAGCAAGATGCCCGTGCGTTGCACGGAATATCAAGATGCATTTGTATGAGTAGTTTATCTTGTGGGAGGAAAGGATGAACGAGGGAAGGCCTTATTTGCAAATGTGGAGAGGGGTGTGGGTATCTTTTTGCAAAATTGCCATAGTTTTCTTCCCATCTGTCAGATATAAATCGGACAGCCTATATTGCAGGATGCCAGGCACACCATCATCACCAACTCTGTTTTTTATAAGATTAGGGATTACGTGAAACTGGTGCCGTAACTTGTGAACGCGTCCAGATTCGGTCAACAGCCACACCGCCGTGCGTTCTTCGTGTTTGCCCGTGCGTCTAAATGTAGAAGGGGAGGAGAGAGAGAGCAGACATGGAACCCACCAGTAAGTGAAGTGGAATAGTACGTGCTCACGGGCCGGTCCCACTAATGTACTAAAGTTAATATAAAAACATGTTGTCCATTAAATAGGCTGTGGTAATATAAAAACATTATATCAACAAAGGGGAGTACAACAAATGTTGCTACTATGTTGCCTATTGACGTGCGGCTTGAAGGCCCTGGTCGTATGTTCGATCCTCGTCCTTTTTCATTTTTAATTTACACTAGTAAGGTACACATGCATTGCACACATGAGATTTGGCAACCAAATTATGAATAAATACCACTCCATAGCATGTAAGCTTTGATTCATATATGCATGATGTAGATGTTCGTTTAATTCTTATAGTTCATCTCATTCAAAATCAATAAGTTTTATAAAAAAGTTAATCTATTTTAAGATTCATGGAATTATGCATTGTAGAGCATAAAGTAATAACAAACAATGGCAATTCATTTAGAAAAAAGAAAATTGGGCAATTATGATACAGAAGATTCTAGAGCAAAGGAGAAGTGCTTGTGTTTTGAGGTTAGTGCATTATGCTTAAGTTCAACCATGCAGTCTTCTAGATTGTACATGTGGCAGAATGTGGTGGAATGTAGAAGATATCCAATGGCCAGTGGTGCTCGAATTTGCCATCTCTGCACCGTCGGATTGGCTTCATCCAACGACCATCTTTCAAAGTTATTCGCACACTATATAGGGGTCTAGATATGGTTCCAAATTTGCTCCGTGACAATTGGGCCCCCTGGTGTGTAGTTTGTAGCACTTTAATTTCTGGGTCGAAATTTGTTCCATTACAGGTGGACTCCGGGTGTGTAGTTTGTAGCTTATTTGTAATAATTAAAGAGAACACCAGAGTTTTTTTGTAAAAATACCATGGTGCGACATGGAAGGTTATAAAGGGCGTGAGAGAGAGCGGTGACCGATCCAAAGGGAGAACAATTGGGGGAGGGGCGGGGGTTGCAACGGTGTTTGGAGTAGTTGTGGGGCGAATGCTACAAAAATATAATCTAAACCCATCGGAATAAATGCCTTCACAAATTAATCGAAGGTTGGAGTCCCCCTCGCAATGTAAATAGCTCCGGCTCTGCGAGGGATGGAGAGGTAGCTTCAATGTGTGGAAGAGACGGCGTGAGAAAGCGAGGTCAATCGAGACATAGATAGAGAGACAAAGTGAGTGTGCCCCGATATTCGTTGAAAAGATATATATGTTGTGGATAGATATTGTCTGATTGAGCTTTTGGGAAGGGTGAGGGTTGTAAGAGAGAGCTTGAGAGATGATCTAGTCACAGACAGGTACACATATCATTTGTGCGTGGGAGGAAGTAAGGTCAATCGATACATAGATAAAGAGAGAGAGAGGTTGAGCGAGTGTGTGTCGTCATGCGGTCGAAAGAGTGAGACAGGTTGGAGAGAGTGGCCTAGATAGACAATGTGCGTGTGAGAGTATACACTATGAATATGTCGAATTAGGCCCAAACATGGAGATATATCGTTTGTGTGTGAGAAAGAGTGAGGTCAATCGAGACATGCATAGAGAGAGAGAGAGAGAGAGAGATTGAGCGAGCGTGGGCCGCCATGAGGTCGAATGAGTGGAACGGCTTGGAGAAACTGATCTAGATAGACAATCTGCGTGAGAGAGTATAGAGTGTGTCGATCAAGGCCCGAACAGGGAGATATATCATTTGTGTGTGAGAGAAAGAGAGGCTAATCGAGACTTAGATAAAGAGAGAGAGAGAGAGATTAAGCGAGTGTGGGCCGCTGTGCGGAAGAAAGAGTGAGACGGTCTCTCGAGAGTAACCTAGATAGAAAATGTGCATGCGTGCGCATAAGAGGGAGGGAGGGGGTCTAGATAGGCAATGCACGTATCTACCGAGAGAGGGTGGGATGGGGAGAGAGAGAGAACTCGCCATGGAGTGCAATGGCGGGTGTGTGAGAGTTAGAAATCAAAACATGGAGAGAAAGAATAAACATGCGAAAATCAATAGCTTTGTAAGGTGGTTAGGAGAGGAAGATTGATTAATAGAGAAAGTATGTAGCGTGTGTGCCGAGACAACATTTGAATGTAGATAGTACTAGACTTAATATTGACGTTTTAATTTAGTGTACATTGTAAGATTTGAATTGAGGACCATGCATATGGCTTCCGTATTTATTTCGAATTCGTGCCATACTAGGTTTGGAAAGGTTGATATTGACTCAATTGTTGTGGTATTTTGTATGTGTGTGGTCATATGCTTGAATCCATCCAATTTTTTCTCACTACCATGGTGTTCATCTTATACATATATGATTTTGTATTAAAAAGTAGCGTGGATACCCTGAAATGCGAAATCCACGTTTGAATTGGAGATCGCTATGTGACAAACACACTCTAATTCAAAGAACTCCTCGTTAATTAATTCATAGTATCTCGTTTCGAAGGACTAATTATTTGCAAGGAAAACACGGGCATGGTAATACATAGTACAAGATTCGTTTGCCAATAAAAGAAGATTCGTTTGCATTCTCAAATGTAGGCGCACTAGGCAGACCAAGGTCGTGTCGTGGTGGTCGCGTGTGTCGTACGGACGGTAGCACCCCCTCCCTCCTCCTCTCCCCCCCAAAAAAAAGAACGACGACAAAAAAAAATCGCGCTTCCACGTTTCGGATTGAAATATCTTGCGGCCCCAATTCCAGCCCTGCAAAATCTCCCTTCTCCCCCGTCCCCTTCCGCGCCCAGAGCTCTCAATCCCTAATTCACCGCCAACCCAAGCAAAATTCGAACCGCCCTTCGTCTCGTCTCTTTCCCGACCTCTGTGCCGGACGACGACGACGAAGACGACGGTCGCGCTTCACCACTACACCGGAGCTACCTCATCTACCCCCTCGTCCACCGCATCGGGTGGTCCACCCACAATGTCGGCCGCCGCAGCCGATGTGCCTCAGACACCGACTTCCACCGCATCAGGTGCGCTTCACCGACGCCGTCTCCCACCTCACCGGGGCCACTTCACCGAGAACATCATCGCACCTCCACCCCCCCGACGGCGTTGGTGCTTCACCAACAGCCTCATCCACTGCATCATAGCGCTTCGCTGCCACTCGAGATTTGCATCCGTACGCGGCCAGCCAACGCCAGCGCATCACCCTCAACGGCTCTGAAGTGACCCGCACTCTAGCTAGGCGAGCATGCCCAAACGCCGGCCCAAACTAGGTATCCACATATCACTCCCTTGTGCACTGTTCCGACGATGTTTGGATATCCTTTTACTGCTCTCTTAGCTTACACGCCTATGCAACTCTGACTTTAACTCTTATTTCTTTTGGAGATATCATCTGAAACAAGCAAAACATTTTTTAGCGAAGCATGACGGCGCTACAGGATCTGGTACACATCCTGCACGCCTGTATAACCTTGTAAGTACCTGTCCTCCGGTACAACAGCAAGGTCGATTCCTCTCATTTGATCAACCATTCGCCGTGTCAAAAATGCAGAGGGGGATGCAAGGAGCACAAGGCCTGCACATCCAAGCAAGTTGTAACATGGACTTGTACATGGAACATCCCAAGCGCAAGCAGAGCTGCAGTGAGCATGTACAACGAGCTAGCGTAAGTCCCTGCATTTCATTTAATTCGTACTAGCCTGCGTGTATGATTTGTGTGCAGTGGCGGATCCACGAATTCAAGTTACCAGGGGCGAAAATTTAACTTAAAAAATACGAAGGCACTTGCACTCCGGAAATCAACATAACTTGAGAAATGTGAAGCTACATGCACTTTGAAAACCAGCTAATAATCCAAAGTAGTTCCAGATTATAAAACACTAAATGATGTAAGCACCAAAAAACACAAAATGCAACATGGTGTACAAGGACTACTAACATGGACTGTACCTGCTTGAATTATTCGTTCTCTGGCCGAAAATATCCAAGTGTAATTGCACCTATAACCAGTACACAAACTGCATATCAATATATCTATCCTGCACAAGTATGACAATAGTTTCAAACAACAGATTAGAAAAGTATTTATGCTAGGTTGTCATGATACGGGGACTTTCTGGTAGATGGCCTCGACGTTTCCTTAAGCCATGAAAATGTACTATAATTTGCTTGTCATCAATTCCTGCAAATCTCTCTCTCTCAACATAGCATATCATCATTAGACACTAAATCCTTGAATGGGAGCTTGCAAAATGCTTGCATTAGATCCCTCATTAGACACTATATGTTCATCACCATGAGCATGTAAAATATTTGCATCAAATCCTTCATTAGCAGTCTGTTCATTAGACACTTCAGGCTCAAGAACAACATGAGCTTGTATGTTTGCACCGGAAACTTGATTAGACACATCAGGTTCAATCAGTTCAGTATTGATTGGGAGAGTTATAAAATAAGCAGAAATTGGTTTCATTTTCTTATAGATTCCCTACATACAAGCAGTTTTACAATATCGTCAGGTTTAACTATTGGCCAGAAATTGAACAGTTGAATTAGATATAATCAGGGATGTGATGTACCTGCTCGTTGCGCATGCTGCTCTTGCAAGCTGCGACTGCCCGTTTGCGCAAGCTCGATGCCATGCCCGTGCTGTCGCCGCTGCCTCCCATGCAGGCAACACCCAGGGTTGGATCTTCATCTTCTTGTCCTTCCATTCGCTTGAAGCTCGGTGACCGGCGTCCAACGAGGGCGCGAGGAAGTGTTGTGTCAGTATGTCCAGCGGCGGCTAGGTTAGGAGCAAACCAGACTGGAGGCTGGAGCGAACGAATTAGGGATTTTTCCTGCTGTCGATCGATATGGGAGGTGCTCGTTTGGGTCGCGAGCCTGCTATAGGGCCTGCCTTGCACTTACGTTATTGACCCATCCAAATTGAAACGGTTTTCTTCATTTTTTACATTGTCTGCTCATGCGCTGGGACGAACAAAACTAGCCTGGGCCAACTTGAACGACTCAAACTAGGTTCACACTTTTCAGCCACCCAAGGCGGCCGCCCATACCAGCCCCTATGGTGGCGTCGCCCTTTTTTGCGTGTATGATTGGGGTAGTGAAAAATATTCCAGTGGCGCTTTTGATTTACCCACAGAATGGTTGAATTGCTTATTTCTATGAACTGAGTTCGCCAATAATGTGAAGGATGCCAGTCTTTTCATCCTATTGTAGATTGCTTAGATCTCGATATGCCAAATGTAATTGCATGAAATATACAGTAAAAACCAGTGTGATGTGTGTTGTTACAACTAGTCTGACAACCCGTCCTCATATAACATATCAAGGACGCACCATCTTATTACATTAACCATTCAACTTACCAATGCAGTGTGGGAAGAAAGAAGTATTGGGACTGCGTATCCAAGCAATTGATGCGATGGACTCCTTCGTAGAACCATGTAAGCAAAAAAGAAGTTGCAGTGTACCTGTACAAAGAGCTAGCGTAAGTTCAGTTAACTGCTTCTTGGAATTTTAGTTAGCCACTAATTGCAAAATTGTTCAATTATGTTGCTTGGCTTAATTTAGTTTGCTACTGATTACATAATGCCATAGCCTGTTAATCCTATTATAGACGGCGCCTATCTATCTGTTTGATACTTACTGTTAAGAATTACCTGTTTGCCTGAACTTAAATAACTACTTAAGCACGTAGATAGCTGGTCATAAGTACTTCTAGGGTGCAGCAAAATTCATGTGTAATTTACATTCTGATGCCCTGTTTGTTTAAATGGTTTGTTGTTATCACTTGTAGCACTAGTAATGTTTGCATGTTCATAGACAGACAACTATCAGGTTTATATGAGGGACAACGAATTTTTAATTTATATATATATATATGTGTGTGTGTGTGTGTGTCGGAATCATTTTGCTTACATCAAAGATATTTACAGATGTCTGTGTTGCTGGTAAACGGTACCGACTTGTTACTTTAATACGTTGCCAAGAACTTGTTAGTTTTACTAGTTCATGTGTAATTAAATATGTTGCCAAAACTGGTTAGTTTTACTAGTTTGATGTTAGTTTCTTATGGCTCTTGCAACACTTTATTTATGATTGCTAACATTCAAGTTTGCAGGATCCAACCGAAACTCCGTTGGCACAACAGGTATATTTTCAAAAACTTCCTTCTTTACCTGGTTTGCTGATGTAACTTGTTATTGTAATCATCTTACCAACTTCAAATTTTCAGTATCCAATTGGAAGTCCAATTGCACAGCAGGTACATTTTCAAAAATATATTTCTGTAACAGGTTTGCTGTTGTAACTTGTTGCTCTAATCAAGTTACTGACTACTCAACTTTTCAGGATCCAAAAGAAACTCCAATGCCACAACAAGTTCCTTTTGAAAAACTTATTTGTTTAACTACTTTGCTGCTCCAACCGGTTGCTCTAATCACATTACTGGCTACTCAACTTTTCAGGATCCAAGAGAAACTCCAATGCCACAACAGGTACCTTTTACAAAACTTATTTGTTTAACTGCTTTGCTGCTGCAACCGGTTACAATGATGTTAATAACTACTTTTCAGCATCCAATCGAAACTCTTTAATTCCTTGTTTGTTTAATTGGTTTGCTGTTCTAACTCCCAGTTGAGATGTTTTGCTAACTCCAACTTTTCGGAATCCAATCGAAACTTTAATGGCAAAACAGGTTAGCCCCATGGACGTTGTATCATCCCACAGCAGTGGCACCGGCCCAATCGTGCATCATGAATTGCCAACTGTTGATGCTCTAGAGGCTAAACTATTGGTAGAAAGAGATTCTGCTTCTGCACTTAGAGATGAAGTTGACATGTTGAGGAAGCAAACAACACAATCACAAGCAGTACTCAAGACAACCATTAAATATTTGGTGGATTTCAAAACAAAGCAAGCTGAGACTGACCGCATTGTTAAGGTCTTGAAGGAAAAAAGGAAATTAAATTTCCACTTGGTAAATCATAGGTGAAATGTTTTTTCCATCGTTGAATAACCTTTGTGTTGTTTTTTCATGTAATCGATCAAACATTTTGTTCTAGAGATCATGTAATAATTGTTTTTTGTTTTTTGGTTTGCAATTTTTTTTTTGAGCACGAGTCTGTATTAATTGATAAGACTCTGAGACATTTCATTTTGATTGCTAAGCCAGACCTACAAATATGCCAATCGGGCTGAATGTGCATTCAACAATAATAGTAGTATAGATGGTCCTTAAGTGGCACGGATCTGAAAGGGCCAAGATGTTGTACTAGCTTTGCTAAAAAAAGTGATGCTCTTCTAGCAAAAAAAGTACAGCGGCCTGGTGTCGGGGGGACGACCCCTGGGCAGGCCCAAGACGGCGAGCGACACTTCGAAACATCGCCAGGGGGAGTGCCCCCTGGCTGGCTGAACCTGGCTGGCTGAACCTGGCTGGCTTGAACTTGGCTGGCTGGAATCTGGTTGGGTTGAATCTGGCCGGGTTGAGTCTGGCCGGGTTGAGCCTGTCCGGGTTGAATCTGTCCGGGTTGAGCCGTCCGGGTTGAGCCCGTCCGGCTGGAATCTGGCCAAGTCAACTAAGATGTCCCGTCGGACCTGCGCAGATGTGACGGCCATGCTCCACAGTGGGGCACTGTAGATGAGCGATGGCACTGTAGATGAGCAGCCAGCACTGTTCCTGCATCATGTGACACTTCAACAGTGTAGTTAGGCCTTGTGGGCCGCTCCTTGTCCCCTGGGCACCCCTTTATAAGGTGACCCAGGGAGCCCATTTTCCCTCAAGGCACACTCCCTCTCACTCTCTCGTTCACACACTCACACATGAGGCAGAGAAGAGGAGCGCTCTCAGCCTCCTTCCTCCTCCAGATACAGCTCCAGGAGCAACTCTGTATTGCTACATATACACTACATATATCATCAGACATGCAGGAGTAGGGGTGTTACCTCCACACGAGGGCCCCGAACCTGGGTAAACCACCGCGTGCTGCTTGCCCAATCCCGTCACTTGATCTTCGCTGCAGCCTTGCCCTCACCTCAAGCCACCCCGTGACATCTGTCGTCTTGTGAACCCACCCGCGAGATATCCACGACACCTGGCTTATGTATGTTAGTTGATATTATTGATCCATATACTCTATAAGTGTTTATATGTCTGTTAGTTTTGTACATTATTGGTTGATTGACTCAGTATTTTGAATCTTGAGACATCGCTTGTGTACATATCTAAATGGGAGTACACTATATGATGCGTGTGTCATACATGTTACACTTGAGTTGGACATAAAGTGGTTTCCCTTGATCTCCGTTGCAGCCTTGCCCTCACCTCAAGCCACCCCGTGGCATCTGTCGTCTCGCGAACCCACCCGCGAGATATCCACGACAGTTGGCGCCCACCGTGGGGCAAGCTGATGCTGGAACCAAGGTCTGGGCGGGACCATCTTCGTTATCATCACCGCGGCGTCGCCGTCGTCTCTCCGGTAGCACTCGGGGGCTCGACATCGACACGCCCCTGGGGCGACCACGCGGGGCGGCACGCCCTCGTCGTCGGCCTCGCCATCTTTATCGTCTCTGCCGCGACGTCGCCGCCGTCTCTCCGGACGCGCTCGAGGGCCCGACATCAACACGCCCCCGGGGCGACGGCGCGGGGCAGCGCGTCCTCGTCATCGGCCTTGCCCTCTTCGCTGGCACCGCTGTAGCGCCGGTCGTCCATCGCGGCTCCCGCGTTGCTCCACCCGCGCGCGTTCATCGCCTATGCACTTCCCAGATGCAAGCCATATATGCCTTGTACACTAGCCAGATACACGCCAGATAATGCCGGTACATTAGCCAGACACGCATCAGATAATAGTCGGATAATGGCCAGATAATCCTCATACACTACCCAGATATTACACGTATAATGGCCGTATAATGGTTAGACGCTACTCAGACAGTACCGCCACGGAGCTTCCCTGCCGCTGCGCTCCAAGTACACCTCGTCTTGCCTCGCGGTTCCGCTGCGCCGCACCGTCTGCTGCAGGAATCCCACGGGCCACTGCTGCTCCGCCACGCACGCCAGGGGCCCCTCCTCTCCTCTCCTTTGTGCGCCCATCACCACCGGCCGTGGCTGCCGCCACACGGCTGGCCATGCCGCCGCAGCTGCTGTTGCTGGGCTATCGCCGCACTCCTCCGCGCCGGGCTGCCTCGCGCCCGGCCCCGATCCTCTCCGACTCCGTGAAGTGCCGGTGCCTGCGCCGCCCCACCGCTGCCGCGCATTTCGCGTCCAGCCGCGTCCGCGCCTCCAGCCGGCCCGCGCTGCCGCGACCAAGTCCCGGCGCGCCGGCTCCGCCCGTTCCGTCATCCTGCCGGCTTCGCGCAGGCGTTTGCCGGCTCGACGTGCCACGCTAGCCGGCTCCTGCGTGCACCTGCCGGCTGGCACCCGTGACCCGGCGTCCGCCGCGTCTCGTCGCCCCGGCCCGACCGGCACGCCTCCCTCTCTGCAACTCCCATCAGCCTCGCTCCACCGCGTCGGCCCGCGCGCTGCTCCGTCCCTCCGCGCCGACGTCGCCCGCATCGCACCGCTCGCGCAGCCGCGCGCCCCTCACGCCTCCGTCGCCCCAACCGCGTCGCGGCTCCCGCGCCATCTCCGCATCCTCGCACCCGGCCTCCTCGCCCGAGTCCGCCCCGCGCGCGCGGCTCCCCCTCTGGCCTCCCGCGCCGCCTGCGGCCTCCCTCCGCAGCCGCCCCTTCGCGCCCGCCGGATTCGCCTGCCCCGCTCCGCTCCGCCGCCGTCTTGCTGTCGCATCCCGGCCGCCGGCTGCGCCGCACCCGCCAGCTGCCCCCGCTCGCCCCCCTGCCGGGTGGTCGTTCCCCGACCAGTTGTCCCGCCACGCCGGCTCCGCCCGTTCCGGCCGCCTGCCGGCTTCGCGCAGCCGGCTGTCTCGCCACCGTGCCGTCCGAGACGGGTGCGGCTCCATCATGCCCTCGTGTATCGCCTCCCCGCGCTCGGTCGGGTCCGGCCTCGCGCCGGCTCCACAGCGCCCCCATGCATCACATTCGCCTGGCCGCGCCGGCCTCCCTCCTCGCCCGCCCCCGCGCTGCAAGTCCGCCCGCCACGCCCGCGCCGGCCGCTTCCTGTGCCTCCCGCAAGCCGGCTGTGGCCTCACGCGTCCGTCTCCATGGCCCCTCGGCCAGCCGCGCGCCTGGTCGGCCCCCGCGCGCCCCGCCGGCTTCTCCTGCCCCGCCTTTCGGCTTGCCGCTGCGCGACCCGTCCGTGTCCGCGTCCGCTCCGCCCGGCCGTCTCGGCGTCGAGTTTTCCCTACATTCGCTCGCGCGACGCCGCATCGCGCCGCAACCCAGCACCCGGCCGACTCCGTCCGTGCCCGGCGGCTCGCGTCCCACGTGCTTCCCGCATCGCCGGGTCCGGCCCCATCCCCTGGCCGGCTCCCCTGCTCCCTCACATGCGCGGCTCCGCCGGCCCCCGCTCCCTCCGCGTCCCGGCCACCGGCTCTCCCGGATCCCCAGCGCCGCCTCGCGCCTGGCTGGGTCCGGCTCCGCCCGCCCCTGGCCGGCTCCGGGTCGCTGCCCGCGCCCCGCACTGTGGCTGCCCAGCTGCTTGGGTAAGAAAAGAAAAAGGAGACTGAGATGCCGGCTGAAGATGTGGTCAGCTAAAAAAAAAAAAGTCTGTCAGACGCCTCCGTCCGTCCGCGACGCCGCTCCGCCGATGGTCCCGCCCGCCTCGACGCCTGGCCGACTGTGCCAAGCCGTCCACGTCCTGCTCCGCCGCCTAGCCGGTCGGGCTCAACCGGCTGGACCCCCTTCGAGCGCCCGGAGGCTCGAAGGCTACCCCCAGTGGGTGCGCCGGCGCGCTCCGCGAGCACCAAGCCACGGCGGCTGTCTTCGACAACCTCCGTCTCATCTGCGTCAAAGCAATGTGAGCTCCTCACCCGCATATTTTTGCACCGCGCACAAAACACGGACAACCCCGAGCGACCCTCGGGGACCACCTCCGCTTCTTTACAGTTGCACTACTGTTCGCCCCAGCGCCAGCTAGTCTCGGCCCGGAGGCTAGCCACTCGGCCCGATACGTTTGTTCCTGCAGACGGCTTAGTAGTGCATACGGTACCGAAGGCCCACCTCTCAGCCACAGACCGCCACACGGCTGTCCGGCAAGCGAGAGCAAAAGCTGAAGGTCACCCCACGTGAAAAACGTCTGGGAGAAGACGGTTTGGGAAACCCGGTCATTTCCTTTATGAATATCTACTCGGTCGAATCTGCTCCTGTAGTTCGAGTACTGTATGCTCTACTCCGCGGCAACTCTTCGTAACAGGTACAGACCGGCTCCCGGCTGTCTAGCTAACAAGAGGCAAAGCCAAAGAGCGAAGGGGACATGAAAACGATTGAAGGGGGCTCGGACGAAACCGAGTCGGCACCCTCCGCATAAAACTTACAATCCTAAAAGCAAACATTTGATATATCTACGCGGACTAACCTTGTCTTTTGCACGATCATCTCTGTGGGGAACCCCCTCCTCGCCCGGAGGCTCAGAGGCTGGTTGCAGGCCCGACACCGGCTGCAACCGGCATTTCCGACGCCACCGTCCGCTTCATCAACAACAAGACCCTCCGCCCAACTTTTCCAAGTTGCCCGGAGGCTCGGAGGCTACACCCAGTGGGTGCGCTCGCGCGCCCCCACTCAGTCGGCGGACTTCGCGTCCGTGCCCGGCAGGGCCCCGCGCCTACTCAGCCGACGGACTCCGCGTCCGCGCCTGGCAGGGCCCCGCGCCCATCAGCCGGCAAACTCCACGTCCGCGCCCAGCAGGGCCTCGCGCCCACCAACCGACGGACTCCGTGTCCACGCCCGGCACCCTCGACGTCGCCATCGGCTTCATCATCAACAGCAAGACCCTCCGCCCAACTTTTCCAAGTTGCCCGGAGGCTCGGAGGCTACACCCAGTGGGTGCGCTTGCGCGCCCCCACTCGGACCACACCGCGCCTGTTGCATGCCTGCTGCTGGCTGCAACCGGCATCCTCGACGCCATCGTCTGCACCAACAACCGCGAAGACCCTCCGCCCAACTTTTTCAAGTTGCCCGGAGGCTACACCCAGTGGGTGCGCTCGCGCGCCCGCACCGGAAGGAAGCCGCGCCAGCTGCGG
Source organism: Thinopyrum elongatum (assembly GCA_011799875.1). Lineage (NCBI taxonomy): Eukaryota > Viridiplantae > Streptophyta > Magnoliopsida > Poales > Poaceae > Thinopyrum > Thinopyrum elongatum. The sequence continues at coordinate 58,572,263 of CM022297.1, forward strand.
TCCGCAGTCGGCCGTCATCGACATCTTCTGCTTCATCAACGCCCGCTAAAACCCTCCGCCCAACTTTTCCAAGTTGCCCGGAGGCTCAGAGGCTACTGTCGGGGGGATGACCCCCGGGCAGGCCCAAGACGGCGAGCGACACTTCGAAACATCGCCAGGGGAGTGCCCCCTGGCTGGCTGAACCTGGCTGGCTTGAACTTGGCTGGCTGGAATCTGGTTGGGTTGAATCTGGCCGGGTTGAGCCTGTCCGGGTTGAGCCCGTCTGGGTTGAGCCGTCCGGGTTGAGCCCGTCCGGCTGGAATCTGGCCAAGTCAACTAAGACGTCCCGTCAGACCTGCGCAGACATGACGGCCATGCTCCACAATGGAGCACTGTAGATGAGCGCTGGCACTGTATATGAGCAGCCAACACTGTTCCTGCATCATGTGACACTTCAACAGTGTAGTTAGGCCTTGTGGGCCGCTCCTTGTCCCCTAGGCACCCCTTTATAAGGTGACCCAGGGAGCCCATTTTCCCTCAAGGCACACTCCCTCTCACTCACTCGTTCACACACTCACACATGAGGCAGAGAAGAGGAGCGCTCTCAGCCTCCTTCTTCCTCCTCTAGATACAGCTCCAGGAGCAACTCTGTACTGCTACATATACACTACATATATCATCAGACATGCAGGAGTAGGGGTGTTACCTCCACACGAGGGCCCCGAACCTGGGTAAACCACCGCGTGCTGCTTGCCCAATCCCGTCACTTGATCTTCGCTGCAGCCTTGCCCTCACCTCAAGCCACCCCGTGGCATCTGTCGTCTTGCGAACCCACCCGCGAGATATCCACGACACCTGGCTTATGTATGTTAGTTGATATTATTGATCCATATACTGTATAAGTGTTTATATGTCTGTTAGTTTTGTACATTATTGGTTGATTGACTCAGTATTTTGAATCTTGAGACATCGCTTGTGTACATATCTAAATGGGAGTACACTATATGCTGCGTGTGTCATACATGTTACACTTGAGTTGGACATAAAGTGGTTTCAAATATTCGAATTCACCTTAAACTGGATTCTATCTTCTGAATTCGAGTATCGGCATTTGTAAATCATATTCATATATGATAGTGGAATACATCTTTGTTGTGCTTTTGAAGATATATAAAAAAACATAGAATGATTTATAAAGATTCGTATAAGAATACAAAATGGATTCGAATTTAGTTGCCAGGGTAAACGTGAATGCTTATTGTCCCAAAATTTCAAAGAAGCGGCAAAATATCCACTCCCACGTCGGCTGCCCGAAGCCAGTGTTTGCGAGATGGAAATTACTGTTTACCTCTTACACAGATAATCCATCGGCCCGATTTCCACTGCTCTCAATAGGGGTAGGTTAGTAACTTCAATTAGATGTGACACGACCGCCTTTGAGCCCATTCAGACATGGTGGGCGCCAAACGTGGGTGGCAAAACACATTTGATTCAAGCTCGTTCGAAAGACCTCTGTCTCTCCCTCCATTTCCCCATTCATACACGGTGGCGGCAAAACAAACTTGACTCGACCAAAATCGATGTAGGCAAATATTTTTAATAGGGGCAGATTTGTAACTTCACTCAGACGTGACACAACCGCCCTACCTGTCAGCCCCGTTCATACACCGTGGGTGCCAACCGTGGGCGCCAAAAACCCTCTCCTCGCCCGAAAACGCTCTGGGCAAATATTGGGGGAGGTGCGAGATTACCGTCCTAGCCCCAACCGACGAGATGTCCAAATTTTAAACGGGGGCTAAGTTCGTAACTTTCCCATATTTCAGACTGGCGCGTCCCAAAAACACGGTTCCCCGTACCTCTCCCTCCATTTTCCCATTCATACAACGTCCGCGCTAGAACACCATCCCCACCAGCCTCCTCCGTCCGCCACCCCATCCATCGTCGCCGTCCTCCACCCCCTCCATCGCCGCCGTCCTCCACCATGTCGGAGCGCCTACCAAGACCGCGTCGTCCACTGCTAGAGATGGATGTTTCTCATCCACGGCGACAGACCAGGAGCCTTGCATCGCGTCCTCTCGCTTCATCGGTGCCGTCGTCCTCCTTGCCGGGGCCGCTCCCATGACCTTCTCGTCCACCGTAACGGGACTTATCCCCCGATGCACCCGTCTACCGTCACAGATCTGCTTCAATGCCACCGACAGCCATCGCACCCCCAATGCCTACACGCCATCGCAAGAGAGGTGGTACTACTTCATATCTGCTCAACTTTTTGATCTCAACCAGAAAATAGATCGTAACTTGGTTACTGTACTTTCTTTTCAGCTCTAAAAATTTAGTTCTTAGTTCGAAGCAAACAATGGTTGCTAAATAGCATTTCTGCGGTTTGCAGCTTCAAATCTTCCATGGCACAGTCATAATAGGGTTTAATTGATCATGCTTAGGGTTTCCCCCCTTTTATGATCACTATACGATCAGCCTACGTGCTTCGTGTCATAATAGCACTGCTCCACCCATCAAGCTAAACAAGCTTAGTTGTTCAAATACGAATCTGATATTATTAAAACAGAGTCGTTTAATTGGTCAGCTAAATGTTCCTAATTTAGTTTCGAAAATGCATGTACGACGCTGGGGTGTGGATCTACAGGGTGCCCACGGTGGGCCACGGCCCACCCTGGGATTTTGGGTCGGCCCAGACCCCGATTCCCCTCTGTTCTGTTGAGCTTCCGATCTCTACTCGCCCCCATCCACCTGCCTCGCCGTCCCCGGACGGCATGACTCTAGGAGGAGATGCCGGACTAACAGGAGGTCAGGAGCCGCTCGCCCAACAGCGTCACCGCTGCCCGGGCGCACCACCGTGCCTACCTTCCCAGTCCGTTCAGGGCTTAGGCATGCAGTGCCCACTAAGCCAACCCGATTTATCCTGAGATAAGTCCTCAACACTCAGCAGCCACTCCTCATCACCCATTTTCTAATTGATTCATTACTCATTAGGCACGACTATCATTAGGGTTTGTTGTGTACTGAGTGCTACCTACACTTAATGGTTCAGATATTTCAGTAATCTTTAGTACCTGTAAAGTTCACAGGGTTTCAAAATTCCGGCCCTAGGAACAGACACTAGTCATGTTGGATTGTTGGTCATAGTGACATTGACCCAGATTACTACTGCAGGTCAGGTTTGTTGACAATTTTCCTTGTCTTTCTTACTCATTCGATATGATATCCAATTATTCACGTCGATTAGTTGCAAACAATAAGTGCTAGACCAACTTCTTGATTCAGATTTTGGATGGTCTTTTACTGCAGTTACAATTCTGCATACTTGTCCTAGTAAGCTCACAGGTAATGATTGATTCACTACCTCTATACTTGCCTTGTCATATTTGTTGTCAATATTCTTTTAGGGTGGACCACCCTGTTTCAAAATACTAGAACCACAGACATGAGTGAATAGTATTTCTCTGTGTGATCTCTTCCATCATGTGTGGGCAACGAACACTGCATTGTATAGAAAGGAAGTGTCATATCCACCTTCTACATAGACTACGATCTTTTACATGGAATACAATCTGCCTACTTGCCTTTGTCGCACTACCAGCACTCCACCCTTGAAGCTAAACATTATGCCACTCATAATTCCTTAGTTTATTTGTTCAAATACGAATTTGATATGATTGTAATGTTCCTACTTCAGTTTTGAAATGTGTGTCCGCCTATTATAGAGACATAAGAGGTTTGTATTTCTGTGTGTAGTCTGGTCAGCACGGTTGGGGGATGAACTTTGTATACGCAGGGGTTTGTAGGGAGACACTCTCCGAGTTGAATCCGCAATGCATTCCATAGATAATCTGACTGCTTTTTATGTTTTCATGAATCTCAGATACTGAACAGCATCATAATGATTATGAGCTTGCGCGCATGAAAAGAATAAAGCAGAACAATGCCATGGCTGTCAAACTTGGCATTAAGGGACTGAAATCAAGTCTGGATGCAATGCAATGCAAACGCTCTCCACCTACAGATTCATGCTCAGAATATGATCCTAACAATGATTCTGAGCTAGAGGGAGACCTAAGTCAATGTAGCTCCCTAGTGGAGGAGTCAGAGGCAGATGCCCTATCTTATTCACCCATCAAGGTGCTTGCTCTAACTTTCCAAGGTTATATTGGTCGCACATATCTTGCAACTGATGCTTTGCATTGCTTCTACTTTGTTGCACTGCCATTAGCTTAGTTTACACATCGTGTATGTGAATACGACCTGCCTATCCATTTTCAGTACATATTCCATCTGTCATCATACCATATTTATCCATTCAAATGTTGTTCTTGTGTATCAGACGTTCAAAAGAAAGAGGGCTATTGCTGATCGCGGAGGAGCATGAACAAAGTATATGGAAAAGGTAGTGACACCTGATAAATCAAATAGCCCATTAGGTGTAGTTGCAATATCACCAGACCCACAAAACACGGCCCCAACTCTAGCAGACTCTAGCCCTACTACACTGGTCATCTCTGATGCCCCAACTCAGCAGACCCCAACTGCAGCAAACAATATGATGATGCCAGTTGACATAGCACCAGCTCTACGACGCAAAACACCTATTCCAGCAAAGAGTACACCAAATCTAGTTGCCAAATCCCTTTTCGAAGGAGAGCGAGCCCCAATTGCAGCAAATAGGACCCCTGTTCCACTTCTTCCCAGTTTAGAAGACGAAGCTTATATTGTTGTCAGGAACTTCGTGCGCATCTTCCCTTCATGGAAAGATTATACCACAGACACAGAACAATTTCCAATCTTCCTCCGCAACTTACGAGTAAGTAATGTACTACTGTTATTCATGGTAATTAGTGCATATGTTTCTGCTGACAGAAGACACAAGATTTCATTCTTTTCAATAGGCGAGCACCAAACTGGATAGTCAAGACGAGCAAGGGTTGGTTGCGCTTTTCAGGCACTCGTTGATGAAGTATCGTTCCTACCTGAGGCAAGCGCACTTCGATGGCAAGCCTCTAAATGAAATTTCTGTAAAGTCTCCGGTGCTACATTTATCAGACAGTGACTGGAATAATCTTGTTACACATTGGTCTCGTCTGCAGCGTAAGGTACTGTCTATGATATCACATCACAATTTGAACTATATTTCTACATGTGCCTTACCGTCTCACTTGTACGAAAACTGTTTGCAGAAGAACATTCATTCTCAAGGGACCACAGAATCTCGCAACTATACTGCACACTGCATTGCTCTTGTGAGTACCTCTTGCCCTGTATGACCATACTTACTTTCATAGCTGGTTGATTATGTAGCATCACTGCGCATGTTAGCCTCGTTATCCTCCATTTGGTGGACATTATAAGATCCGTATCGACTCTTACATAAATTTAGAATCAACCCAATGCTTTTGAAGAGGTTTAGCTCTGCAGTCCTCTTGTAAGGACTGGACGTCGTCTATCATTGTACTTACATTAACAGCTACTCCCTCCGTCCCATAATATAAGAGCGTTTTGTACAGTACACCAGTGTACAAAACACTCTTATATTATGGGAAGGAGGAATTGGTTCATTGTGTAGCATTCTGCATCTTATCTCCCTCGCCCACCATTTACTAAAAAATATCACATCTATATTTAATCTTACCAAAAAGTTGAATACACAGGCAATGCCAGTGCAGAAGTGTAGCCCAATGCTCTTGTCAGTACATTTTGTCATGTAACGCTTGTACTTACAGGGATTGGTAGTTGATTATGTAGCATCAATCTGCATCTTATCTTCATTATCCTCTATCCCTTCCAGTATTATCATATCTATAATTACTCTCTACAAAATGCAGAGTACAGGCAATGCTTATGAAGAAGTTTCTGTGCTGAAATTCTTGAGTTATCCTTCCCTTGACATGGAGAAGGGCATTATAGAGCCGGTGTTAACTGTTAATGTAAGTCAGTCCTTCTAAAGCCTTTATCCTCAACTGCTGTTTAATTTGCTCATAGTCCCTATCGTCAACTGCTATTTGGTTTGCTATTTCTATCAAAATGCATGTTCGCGACAACTGTAAGTTCCAAGTTTTAGTTGTAAAACCAAATTCCCTATTCATACCATGCACATTACTCAATACTCCCTATATGTATGCTTGTTTTCGTGGATCTATAATCCAGTGTGTGGTGAAGCCGCCCACATTTGCACCTTGTCATCTCCTGTTTTATCTTACTGATGTGGCTGATAATATGAACAACATGCCATGCACATTAACCAAAATAGATACAATGATTGTCTTTGCCCTTCATCTATGCTTGTTTTGTTGACATGGTAATCCAGTAGTGTAGTGAAGCTGTCTGCATTATGAACAATGCCAAATTATGCTATTGATATTTTGAACTGACTCTTTATTTTCTAATTTGAAATTGAATGGAATTGACATCACAGTTACCATCTTTGTTTATACACGTGCAAAACCTGTCATTTCTCTGCTTGTTTCAGGGTGATATGCCTGATGGCATGCACAATTCTGCTGAAGGCTGTGAGACAAACCCAACATATATTGCAGCAAAGAAGGCAAAACATCTTGAAGATAGCGAGACAACCCCAAAGTCATGTCTTGATGCAGTGTTCAAGTTACTTGAGACTAGCAGTCAGACAAGCTCACAGAATTCGCTGTCTGAATCAGTTCGACTTCTTCAGTCCCAAGTTCAAGCAGAAAGGCATTCTACAACTCAACTTTGACTTGAAGTCCTATCTCTAAGGAAGATCGCGGAGAACACCAATGAGAACTTCATTGCTAAACAGCTACAGCTGGAAGCTATGACCGACATGCTAGGCCAGTCTCACAGCCTTGCTCAGCAGCTTGCGCAGCAGCTCCCGCGCAAGGCTAACCTTTCTTGAACTGTCCTGGAAGTGGTCTTGGTTCAGTATTATTTTGTTACGCTGCAATGGCGCCCAGTTTTTGTAATCTGCTTCTTCGTTCGCTTTATGATCCCTGGTGGCGAACTTCGATGCCCAGTGGATGTAATATACCATAAATCCTTTATTGTATAGTGTAGGTTTATTCTAAGTTACTATGCCGTAATTTCTTTATTGTATAGAGTAGGTTTGTTCTTAATTCCTACTAGTTACTGTATATGCCATCATTCGCTATCTGAAAAAAGGCGAAAATCTGATGTAGGCGACCGGGCCGAAACATTCGCCTCTAACGGGCCTGCATTTTAGCGGGCCACAATTTGGCCGGCCTGCAAATTTCTTGGGCCTGAAAGGCCATTGGGGCCTTCACACTTTGCGCCAGGCCCACAACTTACACGGGCCTCCATTCAGCCCAAAGTTTAGTTGGGCCTTTAGTGGACCCAGCGCTTAGTTGGGCCCATGTAGCTTAGGGCCATTAATAGGCTGAATATTCTGCTGGCCTGTTACGGCCCAGAAGATACCATGGGCCTTTAGCAGGTCGAAATGCATGTTGGGCCTCAATTTTCAATAGTCGTCCACGGGCCTTTAGCAGGCTAAAATGTATGCCGGGCCATTATTGGCCTAGTTATATGACGGGCCATTACTAGGCCGAAACATATCTCGGGCCTTAGTTGGCCCACTGATATCATGGGCCTTTAAGAGGCCAAAAGCTTAGTAGAGGCATCAACGGGCCGAATTATACGACTGGCCTTTAACAGGCCCAAAGTCACGTTGGGCTGAACTGTTGCCACCTTGATCACGGGTCGTTAGTGGGCCGGATGTCGCGTCGGACCATATATGACCCATTGACAGCACGGGCCATTCCCAGGCCGAAAGACACACTGGGCTGAAATGGGCCCATGTCTACATCGGGCCTCTAACAGGCCGAAATGTCACTAGGCCGTAATTGGGCCCAAATACTCAGCGAACAAATAACAGGCCAGATCTGGCTTTGGGCCGTAAATGGGCCATGTTTAAGCAGGCCGTTAGTGGGCTGGCCCACTAGTACCTGAGTAAATACTACGTGCCATTGACTGGGCTGGCCTTTTTAACCTATATGGGCCTCTGTTGGGCCCTGCCACATGTCGACATATCATAGGCACGTCTCCTTCGTTGGATGGACGACATCTGGCCCACCGAGGAGCCGACACGTGTTTCCTCCGGCCAATGATGATTTTACACGTGGAAAATCCCCATTGGTCCTGGCTGTTAACGGGTTATCAGATCCAAACCGGAACCCGATAGCTTAACGGTGACCTGTTACGGTGGATGCCATGTGTCAGTTACCCTTGACGAAAGCACTTCTATGACGCGTGATTTATCGTCATGGAAGTGGGCACTTCCGTGATGATAATTTTGGTAATGTCATGGAACACTTCTACGACAACACAGGTATGACTATCTTGAATCTGTCATAAAATCGTCATGGATGTACATGCATGATAGAAAACATGACCTACTAGACAAACATGTATCATCACGGAAGTGTATTCTTTTGTAGTGCTCCCTGAGTATGCACCATTGCCAAAGTTCGTCGTTTCGAAGCACCACGTGATGATCGGGTGTGATAGACTCTACGTTCACATACAACAGGTGTAAGCCAGTTTTACACACGCAGAATACTTGGGTTAAACTTGACGAGCCTGGCATGTACAGACATGGTCTCGGAACACTAGAGACCGAAAGGTCGAACATAAGTCATATAGTAGATATGATCAACATAAAGATGTTCACCATTGAAGACTACTCCATCTCACATGATGATCAGACATGGTTTAGTTGATTTGGATCATGTATCACTTAGACAACTTGAGGGATGTTGATTTAAGTGGGAGTTCATTAGTAATTTGATTAATTGAACTAATATTTATCATGAACATAGTAAAAATGTCTTTGCAAATTATGTTGTAGTTCAATAGCTCGCGATGTAGCTTCCACATTTTTTAATACGTTCCTAGATAAAACTAAGTTGAAAGATGATGGTAGCAATAATGCGGACTAGGTCCATGATCTGAGAATTATCCTCATTGCTGCACAGAAGAATTATGTCCTTGATGCACTGCTAGGTGACAGACCTGCTGCAGGAGCTGATGCAGACATTATGAACGTTTAACAAGCTCGATCTGATGACTACTTGATAGTTTAGCGCGCCATGCTTTACGGCTTAGAATCGGGGCTCCAAAGATGTTTTGAACGCCATGGAACATATGAGATGTTCCAAGAGCTGAAATTGGTATTTCAGGCTCATGTCCGTGTTGAGAGGTATGAGACCTCTGACAAGTACTTTGTCTACAAGACGGAGGATAATAGCTCAGCCAGTGAGCATGTGCTCAGAATGTCTGGGTACTACAATCGCTTGAATCAAGTGGGAGTTAATCTTCCAGATAAGATAGTGATTGACAGAGTTCTCCAGTCACTATCACCAAGCTACTAGAGCTTCGTGATGAACTATAATATGCAAGGGATGACGAAAACGATTCCCAAGATCTTCGTGATGCTGAAATTGGCGGAGGTAGAAATCAAGAAAAAACATCAAGTGTTGATGGTTAACAAGACCACCAGTTTTAAGAAAAAGGGCAAGGGAAAGAAAGGGAACTTCAGGAAGAACAGCAAGCAAGTTGCCACTCCCGTGAAGAAGCCCAAAGCTGGACCCAAGCCTGAAACTGAGTGCTTCTACTACAAAGGAAATGGTCACTGGAAGCGGAACTGCCCCAAATACTTTGCAGATAAGAAGGATGGCAAAGTAAACAAAGGTATATTTGATATACATGTTATTGATGTGTACCTTACTGGTGCTTGTAGTAGCCCCTGGGTATTTGATACCGGTTCAGTTGCTGAGATTAGTAACTCGAAACAGGAGTTGCAGAATAAACGGAGACTAGTTAAGGGCGAGGTAACTATGTGTGTTGGAAGTGTTTCCAAGATTGATATGATCACCATCGCACACTCCCTCTACCTTCGAGATTAGTGTTGAGCCTAAATAAATGTTATTTGGTGTTTGTGTTGAGCATGAACATGATTAGATCATGTTTATTGCAATACAGTTATTCATTTAAGTCAGAGAATAATTGTTGTTCTATTTACATGAATAAAACCTTCTATGTTCATTGTTTATTGAATCTCGATCGTAGTGATACACATATTCATAATATTGATGCCAAAAGATACAAAGTTAATAATGATAGTGCAACATACTTGTGGCACTGCCATTTAGGTCATATTGGTGTAAAGCACATGAAGAAACTCCATGCGGATGGACTTTTGGAATCACTTGATTATGAATCATTTGATACTTGCGAACCATGCCTCATGGGCAAGATGACTAAAACTCCGTTCTCCAGAACAATGGAGCGAGCTAATGACTTATTGGAAATAATACATACTGATGTATGCGATCTGATGAGTGTTGAAGCACGCGGCGGGTATCGTTATTTTCTCACCTTCACAGATGATTTGAGTAGGTATGGGTATATCTACTTGATGAAACACAAGTCTGAAATGTTTGAAAAGTTCAAAGTGAAGGAAATATGCCCTAGAGGCAATAATAAAGTTGTTATTTATATTTCCTTATATCATGATAAATGTTTATTATTCATGCTAGAATTGTATTAACCGGAAACTTGATACATGTGTGAATACATAGACAAAACAAAGTGTCCCTAGTATGCCTCTACTTGACTAGCTCGTTAATCAAAGATGGTTAAGTTTCATGACCATAGACATGTGTTGTCATTTGATGAATGGGATCACATCATTAGGAGAATGATGTGATGGACGAGACCCATCCGTTAGCTTAGTATAATGATCATTAAGTTTTATTGCTATTGCTTTCTTCATGACTTATACATATTCCTCTGGCTATGAGATTATCCAACTCCCGAATACCGGAGGAACACCTTGTGTGCTATCAAACGTCACAACGTAACTGGGTGATTATAAAGATGCTCTACAGGTGTCTCCGAAGGTGTTTGTTGGGTTGGCATAGATCGAGATTAGGATTTGTCACTCCGTGTATCGGAGAGGTATCTCTGGGCCCTCTCGGTAATGCACATCACTATAAGCCTTGCAAGCAATGTGACTAATGAGTTAGTTACGGGATGATGCATTACGGAACGAGTAAAGAGACTTGCCGGTAACGAGATTGAACTAGGTATAATGATACCGACGATCGAATCTCGGGCAAGTAACATACCGATGACAAAGGGAATGACGTATGTTGTTGTGCGGTTTGACCGATAAAGATCTTCGTAGAATATGTAGGAGCCAATATGCGCATCCAGGTTCCGCTATTGGTTATTGACCAGAGATGTGTCTCGGTCATGTCTACATAGTTCTCGAACCCGTAGGGTCCGCACGCTTAACGTTCGATGACGATTTGTATTATGAGTTATGTGTTTTGGTGACCGAAGATTGTTCGGAGTCCCGGATGAGATCACAGACATGACGAGAAGTCTCGAAATGGTCGAGAGGTAAAGATTCATATATTGGAAGGTTATATTCGGACACCGGAATGGTTCCGGAGTAATTCGGGTATTTTTCGGAGTACCGAGGGGTTACCGGAACCCCCCGGGGAAGTTAATGGGCCTTATTGGGCCATAGTGGAGAGAGGGAGGAAGGCCACAAGGTGGCGCGCGCCTCCCCCCTACCCAATCCGAATTGGACAAGGGGTGGGGGGCACGGCCCCTCCTTTCCTTCTCCCTCTCCCCCCTTTCCCCTTTCCCCTCTCCGTTGGAAGGAAGGGGGGGGCGAATCCTACTAGGAGTGGAGTCCTAGTAGGACTCCCCCCCTTGGCGCGCCTCCTCCTGGCCGGCCGCCTCCTCCCCCTCTCCTTTATATACGTGGGCAGGGGGCACCCCAAACGCACATCAGATATTCTCTTAGCCGTGTGCGGTGCCCCCTCCACAGTTTACTCCTCCGGTCATAGTGTCGTAGTGCTTAGGCGAAGCCCTGCGCGGATCACATCACCAACACCGTCACCACGCCGTCGTGCTGACGGAACTCATCGACTCCTTCGTACCTCTACTGGATCAAGAGTTCGAGGGACGTCATCGAGCTGAACGTGTCCAGAACTCGGAGGTGCCGTACGTTCGGTGCTTGATCGGTTGGATCGTGAAGACGTTCGACTACATCAATCGCGTTAAGCTAACGCTTCCGCTTTTGGTCTACGAGGGTACGTGGACACACTCTCTCCCTCTCGTTGCTATGCATCTCCTAGATAGATCTTGCGTGAGCGTAAGAATTTTTTTGAAATTGCACGTTCCCCAACACAAAGAATTTCAGAGTGAAGTGAAGAATCATCGTAACAAGAAAATAAAGTTTCTACGATCTGATCGCGGAGGCGAATATTTGAGTTACGAGTTTGGCCTTCATTTAAAACAATGTCGAATAGTTTCACAACTCACGCCACCTGGAACACCACATCGTAATGGTGTGTCTGAACGTCGTAACCATACTTTATTAGATATGGTGCGTTCTATGATGTCTCTTACCGATTTGCCACTATCGTTTTGGAGTTATGCATTAGAGACAGCCGCATTCACGTTAAATAGGGCATTGTCTAAATCCGTTGAGATGACACCGTATGAACTGTCGTTTGGCAAGAAACCTAAGCTGTCGTTTCTTAAAAGTTTGGGGACGCGACGCTTATGTCAAAAGGCTTCAGCCTGATAAGCTCGAACCCAAAGCGGAGAAGTGCGTCTTCATAGGATACCCGAAAGAAACTATTGGGTATACCTTCTACCACAGATCCGAAGGCAAAATCTTTGCTGCTAAGAATGGGTCCTTTCTAGAGAAGGAGTTTCTCTCGAAAGAAGTGAGTGGGAGGAAAGTAGAACTTGATGAGGTAGTTGTACCTTCTCTCGAATTGGAAAGTAGTACATCAGAGAAAGCCGTTCCCGTGATGCCTACACCAACCAGAGAGGAAGCAAATGATGATGATCATGAAACTTCAGATCAAGTTACTACCGAACCTCGTAGGTCGACCAGAACATGTTCCGCACCAGAGTGGTACGGCAATCCTGTCCTGGAAGTCTTGTTGTTGGACAACAGCAAACCTACGAACTATGAAGAAACTATGATGAGCCCAGATTCTAAAAAATGGCTTGAGGCCATGAAATCTTAGATAGGATCCATGTATGAGAACAAAGTGTGGACTTTGGTGGATTTGCCCGACGATCGGCAAGCCATAAAGAATAAATGGATCTTTAAGAGGAAGACGGACACTGACGGTAATATCACTGTCTACAAAGCTCGACTTGTTGCAAAAGGTTTTTGACAAGTTCAAGGGGCTGACTACGATGAGACTTTCTCACTCGTAGCGATGCTTAAGTCTGTCTGAATCATGTTAGCAATTGCCGCATTTTATGATTATGAAATCTGGCAAATGGATGTCAAAAACTTGCATTCCTTAATGGGTTTCTTGAGGAAGAGTTGTATATGATGCAACAGGAAGTTTTTGTCGATCCTAAAGGTGCTAACAAAGTGTGCAAGCTCCAGCGATCCATCTATGGACTGGTGCAAGCATCTCGGAGTTGGAATATACGCTTTGATGAGGTGATCAAATCATATGGTTTTATACAGACTTATAGTGAAGCCTGTATTTACAAGAAAGTGAATGGGAGCTCTGTAGCATTTCTGATATTATATATGGATGACATATTGCTGATTGGAAATGATATAGAATTTCTGGATAGCATAAAAGGATACTTGAATAATTAGTTTTCAATGAAAGACCTCGGTGAGGCTACTTACATATTGGGTATCAAAATCTATAGAGATAGATCAAGACGCTTAATAGGACTTTCACAAAGCACATACCTTGACAAAGTTTTGAAGGAGTTCAAAATGGATCAGTCAAAGAAAGGGTTATTGCCTGTATTCAAGGTGTGAAGTTGAGTAAGACTCAAAGCCCAACCACGGCAGAAGATAGAGAGAGAATGAAAGTCATTCCCTATGCCTCATCCATAGGTGCTATAAAGTATGTCATGCCGTGTACCAGACCTGTTGTGTGCCTTACCATGAGTCTGGCAAGGGGGTACAATAATGATCCAGGAGTGGATCACTGGACAACGGTCAAAATTATCCTTAGGTACCTAAAGAGGACTAAGGAAATCTTTCTCGGTTATGGAGGTAATAAAGAGTTCGTCGTAAAGGGTTACGTCGATGCAAGCATTGACACTGATCCGGATGATTCTGAATCTCAATCTGGATACGTATTGAACGTGGGAGAAATTAGCTAGAGTAGCTCTATGCAGAGCACTGTAGACATAGATATTTGCAAAGTACACACGGATCTGAATGTTGCAGATCTGTTGACTAAAAACCTCTCTCACAAGCAAAACAAGATCACACCTTAGAACTCTTTGGATGTTAATCACATGGCGATGTGAACTAGATTATTGACTCTAGTGAACTCTTTGGGTGTTAATCACATGGCGATGTGAACTAGATTATTGACTCTAGTGCAAGTGGGAGACTGATGAAAATATGCCCTAGAGGCAATAATAAAATGGTTATTATTATATTTCCTTAATTATGATAAAGGTTTATTATTCATGCTAGAATTGTATTGACCAGAAACTTAAATACATGTGTGGATACATAAACAAATACCGTGTCCCTAGTGAGCCTCTACTAGACTAGCTCATTGATCAAAGATGGTTAAGGTTTCCTAACCATAGACATAAGTTGTCATTTGATAACGGTATCACATCATTAGGAGCATGATGTGATGGACAAGACCCAACCGTTAGCATAGCATATGATCGTTCAGTTTATTGCTACTGCTTTCTTAATGTCAAATACATGTTCCTTCGACCATGAGATCATGCAACTCCCGGATACCAGAGGAATACCTTGTGTGTTATCAAACGTCACAACGTAACTGGGTGATCATAAAGATGCTCTACAGGTATCTCTGAAGGTATCTGTTGAGTTGGTGTGAATCGAGATTGGGATTTGTCACTCCGTGTATCGGAGAGGTATCTCTGGGCCCTCTCGGTAATACACATCACAAGAATCTTGCAAGCAAAGTGACTAAGGAGTTAGTTGCAAGATGATGTATTATGCAACGAGAAAAGAGACTTGCCGGTAACGAGATTGAACTAGGTATAGAGATACCGACGGTCGAATCTCGGGCAAGTAACATACCGACAGACAAAGAAAATTACGTATGTTGTCATAAAGGTTCAACCGATAAAAGATCTTCATGGAATATGTAGAAATCAATATGGGCATCCAGGCCCCGCTATTGGTTATTGACCGAAGAGGTGTCTCGGTCATGACTACATAATTCCTTAACCCGTAGGGTCGCATGCTTAATGTTCGTTGACGCTATAGTAGTATTGAAATATTTGATGAGTGGTAACCAAATGTTGTTCGGAGTCCCGGATGAGATCTCGGACGTCACGAGGAGTCTCGGAATGGTCGAGAGGTAGAGATTTATTTATATATGGGAAGTCATATTTTGGGTTCCGGAAAAATGTGCAGTTTTTTCGGTATTGTACCGGGAAGCTTTCAGAAGGTTCCGGAGGATTCCGAAGGGGTCCGGAAGTCCACAAGTGGGTTCACTACGACCCAAGGGCTAGCATGGGCTGCGGGGATGTGCCCTGGCCTTATTGGGTTAGGCGCACCAAGTCCTCAAAAGGCCATGTGATTAGGAAAGGCAAAAAAGGAAGGAGTCCTAGTAGGAATAGGATTGAACTTGGAGTCCAAGTCCTCTCCCCCTTAGCTGCGCCCTAGAGCTTGGAGGGGTTGTTTCCCACGCACCTCCACCTATATATAGAGGGGAGGGGGGCGCCCCAAGAGGATACACCAAGCCCTTGGCGCCCCTCTCTCTCCCGTTACTCCGTAGTTCCACCACCTCGTCCCGGTGACGCTTAGCAAAGCGCTGTCGGTGCTCCATCACCACCACGCCGTCGTGTTGGTTGTGATCCCATTTATTTCTCCTCTCCCGCTTGCTGGATCAAGAAGAAGGAGACGTCATCGAACCGCACATGTGCTAAACTCGGAGATGCCATCCGTTCGGCACTAGATCGGTTGGATCTTGATCGGATCTCGAAGAGTACGACTACATCAACCGTGTGATAAACGCTTCTGCTTAGCGATCTACAAGGGTATGTAGATGTTCTCCCCTTCTCGTAGTTATGCATCTCCATGGATAGATCTTGCGTGTGCGTAGAATTTTTTTTTGTTTTCTATGCAACGTTCCCCTACAGAAAGTATCAACTTAAATTTATTTATTCGACATAAGGGGAGACAAAGAATATTTATAAGCCTTAGCGGTTGGGTTATCAATTCAACCACACCTGAAAAAAATGTTACATTGAAAAATCATATGTGGTAGCAAAGATGTTAACCAGTGCGTAAGTTTGTGTATACCTTATTTCCAAAGTACTACTAAATTTTTGGCAGATCTCTTAAACTAAATAATGGCTAGTAGTTTTCTAAACAAACTATATGTATTTCTGTTTTGGTCGAGCTAGTAAACTACTCAGGAGAACAAATGTGATCCACAGTGTATTGTAATTAATCAGTTTTGTATAGTCCAATTCAATTAGCTTTTCAAGTCTAAACATTACATTGCTTTAGCGTTGTTCAGTGACGGATTGACGGGTGTGCCATGCTGCGTACGAGCTCATCGACTTTGTTAGTGTGTATAGTGCCAAATACAAGGTGGCGACGGCTTCATGTCATGATAAATCCTGAAAGAGAAATTGTTAAGGGTTTCAGGACGGAAGATAATTATATGCCAAGGGAGGGCATAAGGTGGTAAACTGGGGGCCCTTGCACGCTGCCCAAGTGGGCACCTGGTGGCCCCCCTCTGGCTCATCTTCTGGCTCTGTGAATTTTTCCTCCGAAGGTAAATTTGGTATTTTTCTAAAAAAAAAATCCAGAAACTTTATTTTTGCACAAAATAACTCCATGGGGAAGTTGTGCTGGAAATAGCGTCAATCTGAATTAGTTTTATTCAAAATTACGCAAGTTAGAGAGCAAAACAAAGCAAACGTGCTCAAAAAATAGATACATTTAAGACGTATCAATATTTTATCAATAGAAGTTACAACTCTTAAATATGGCGTAGAACTTGGCTGGTCTATTGGATGCAATCAACTGATCGTTAACTCAAATAGTATGGAAGCCATAGAAGCTATGAATGAAGGTAGCATATTTGTAGGAACTCAATCAATTTTGCTGACTATTATCATATTTGAATTCCTACATATTATCTAGAACACCATTATAGAGAGGCAAACTTTGTAGCTCATGAGCTTGCTACCTTATCAAAATCATCAACCCCAAGTACTTGGATGGATGATGCACCACCAGCTATTACCATATTGCTTCTAAAGGATGCAACATTGATCAAAAAAGAATAAAGAGGTGGTGTAATGAGCGTATCTTTTGGCCTTTCTCACGACTGCCTAGGAAACTAGGGCTTCTTCGCCTCCTATCGGCGCCGCCACCGATGCGCCTCGTCTCCGGAGGCCTTAGTGCCATGGAGGCGCAGTGGATCTCGGGCCTTGCCGATGAAGGGTTCCTACTCCGTAACTGAGGGAGGACAACAAGTTTTGCCCCACTCAGGTGAGGGAGGGACAATGACGACAGCACGCCTTCGGCTCGATCCAGTGTTTCTAATCGTTGCTCGGTAGCCTACGGGCCTGGATGTAATTTTTATTATTTCTGGCATTTTTTATACTGCCATGACAGTTGATGAATAGATTGGAAGTCCCCCTGCAAAAAGAGGCGGTGTATTTTTTTTTATGGAAGGCCATCATGGCTAGCTTTATTGATTAATCAGTAGAGATACATCATCTACGAGCTTGCTCACCAGACAATCTGGAGGCTCGTCGGTCCAACTAGAAGAAACTTTATTACAATAACTAAACCTAGCTAGCACATGCGCCGCTTGATTTGCTGGTCGAAAACAATGCTTAAACTTGATCTTCCCAATCAAGGTAGAGATGTCCACACGTTCCGCGAGTATCGCCACCGCTCCGTCCCACCAAGTACTCTGACCGGAACAACAGTTGATCACCGTTAGCGAGTCGGATTCCGCTTCAACCCGCTGGAACCCTAGGCTATTTGCCAAGTTTAGTCCGTCTCTCATCGCCATTGCCTTTGATGACATTGCGTCCGCTGCATAGGGGATAAACTTACATTGAGCTGCAAGGAAAATACCTCGTTCATCTCTAATAATTGCTGCCGTAGCTCCAACTCCTTCGTCCGCAAAAAAGGCCGCGTCCGCATTAAGTTTGACAAACTTTGGGTCCGGCTTCAACCATCTTGCCTCCTCTGTCACAACTATCTTCGCCATGGCTTGCTGATAGTTGCTTGTGATCGCTAAGACCGAGAAAGGCCATCTTACCAGTGGCGGGCAACTTTCATTATGTGTTATAAGGCAGCGTGTCCACCAGAGATACCAACATCCCACCACTATGACCTGTTTAATCTCCAATGTCGGCATTAGAGGTAGTGGCGTTTGATCAATAGACAAGATATACTCCATAATAACCGACCCAGATCTATCAACATTTGCTGCAGTGCTGATAAAATCTGTCAATCCAAGCCGGTTCCACATATCTCTCGAGTGAATACACGTGAAGAATAGATGGCGAATATCTTCAGAGCTCTGGTGGCAAATTGGGCACCCTCCAATTGCCCCAACATGTCTATTAGCGAGTATATCTTTTAGGGGCAGAATTCCGTGCAGTAAACGCCAACAAAATATTGAAACTTTACGTGGAATTTGTAGCTTCCATAATGTACTCCACACCACTGGAGTAGCAGAACCTCCCGGTCGACTGGTGTATATTATTATTATTATTTTAAGTAAATAATAGATATTTTTTGAGGGGAGAGTAAAAAAGAGTCGGTGTATAATGTCAAAAGAAGAAGTTTTCCTATCAGGACGGGGCGGCCATTGGGCTTTCGGATCCAAATCGACCCAAGTATAGGCGGGCTGGCCAGAGAAGCCCAACCGAATACCCGGCATGTATATTGCCCAACCCCGAACCCCCAACCTGGCCTCATCCCCAAATCCCCCACCCAGAGAAAGGTAGTACGGAGTAGAAGATAGGTCGATCTAGGGTTTTCTTGCGTAAGAAGAGCGGCGATGGCGGAGACGCAGGCGGAAATCGATTCTTACATTGAGCTTTATTGGGCTGATAGGATGGAGGCGTTCTTGGAGGAGGAGGAAGCGGGGGAGGAGGCGGAGAGAAGGAAGAGTGGTTCCGGCGGCGAAATGAAGAAAAGGAAGACGGCGGCGGGAGTAGGCTCGAAGAAGGCGGCGGCGGCGGCGGAGGAGGATCCGGTGGAGGAGAGCGACAACGAAGAGGGGGCAGTGGAGTCGATCAGTACAGCGAAATCGAATTTGTCGAGGACAAAAAAGATTATAAACGCAAAGATTGCCAAGCTTGTGGGAGTGAAGAGTGGGGAGGGCCATTATAAGACCAAGACCATGACCGAGGAAGACGTCGCGGCGGCGGCCGTGTACAGAGCCAAGGGTGAGGAAGCGCACAGGAACCAGGATCGGAAGGGGGAGCTGGACGCCGTGATCAAGTGGATCGCCACGGGAGATCCCGAAGCAGTCAAGGTCTCGGACCAGTGGATGGCTGAAAATGTGGAGGCCATGAAACTGGAGCCAAAAGATCCTACCGACTGGCTGGCCGAACAAGCCAAGGACTACCGTGAATTCTGGGATCTTCTATGGGCCGGCTCCTTTGGTAAATGGGAGGACATCAGTAAGCAAACCCAAATCTTTCCCCTATCTACCTCCTGATCAATTGCTCTTGGAAATATCTAACCAAATAGTCTTGACCGATTGATATCAATCTGCAGCGCTTATCCAACCCATGCGTTACACGGACGGGAAGCCTCCGCAAGATGTGTACCCCATGCGAACTCTGCAGGTCTTTTCGGTCAAAGTTGCAGCCATCACGGAGGAATTGGGGTGGCCGCTGGATGTGTTTGGTATCGTTGCCGCACGCGACTCGTTGGATCACAATCGCAACATTATCTTTGGCCGTCAAAGGGATAACTGCCAAACCATCGACAGTGAGGTTTGTATATTCGTCTCGACAGTTATTTGGTGCCTATGTTACCTCTGTGAACACTATTTGTTCTGGTTTTCACATGACTTCAAATAATATACAAATGTACTGGGCTATTGGGAGATATATGATGAAATTACTCTCTACAGTTATTTGGTGCCTATGTTACCTCTGTGAACACTATTTGTTCTGGTTTTCACATGACTTCAAATAATATACAAATGTACTGGGCTATTGGGAGATATATGATGATATTTGAGATTTAAATTACTTATTTTAGGCTTTGCGGAGATGAAATATACATACCCTCGGCATATGTTAACGTCAGTGGTTTTTGGTTTCTCTGAACTATGATTACAGTTAATAATTCATATCAAGACAGATATACTCCCTCCGTTCCTAAATATAAGTCTTTTTAGAGGTACCAATATGGACTAAATACGGAGCAAAATGAGTGAATCTACACTCTAAACTACTACGTCTATATACATCTGTATGTAATCCATATTGACATCTCTAAAAAGACTTGTATTTAGGAACGAAGAGAGTATAAGTTTGTGAGGGTCCGTGATATTGCTACCAAGTTCCATGCATGAACTAGGTGATTCTAAACCAGCCATTGTAAACCTGATTGTTACTCGGAAATAGCTTCACAAAAAAAATGGTACTACCTCTCTTCCGGTTTATAGGGTTTATCTTGAAATTTTAGTTCTTCCGTTTTATATGTCTCAAAATTTTAGTTTTCCGTTTTATAAGTCTCAATTTGATTGTTTCACCTTGGTTGGTGAGATTTTTGAATTGAGCCCTATAAACCGGAAGGGAGGGAGTAGTAGCTATTTCCAATGGTTATGGGAAATCATACCAAATGATCAATCCATGGAGTATTATAAGTATACTAGTGTAAGTGGGAATCATTGCTTTTCTTTTTCTGCAAAAGTTTCTAAGTTCTTAAAGGATGCCACATGAGAAATGAACGACATGAAGAAATCACATGTATGCTTGCATGGTGTTCAATTTTTTTTTAAGGTGACTTAGTTGTTGCTTCCATACTCTGTTTTCATGTTTGTTTTTTATATCAGCATACGGGTTTGAGTATAATCTCTGTGCATTTCGAATGTCAAGTTTGTGTAAATTTCTTCCAGGCCGGTATAGGGGAATAGTGACTGCACCTTTTACCCTCTCTTGACTGTTTCCCTATGAAAATAATTGGCCCTTGACAATGTGCCCCCACAGCGCATAGGCAGATTCTTGAGTCTCTTTCCTCCTCCAGTTTGTTTGAGACCAGTCACCAGTATTCTATTTTTTTTTTTGGTTGTACTTGATAATTTCTTGTGTTCTCCTGTGAAAATAGCACTGTTTTCAATCTATTGGCAAATGAATCTCTTTAGAAAATTGCTTTAGAGTATATGCACCCCTTAGCAAAAAAAATATTGTTTGTCTCTAAATCGTTTGCATCCTTTGTACAGTTTTCTAGTATATGTTTTGATTATGCTGTTCAATGTTTGCCTCTCCTTTTGCTTTAGTATATATACATATTGTTTGTTTAAATTGGCACGTTTTTTTTTTTAAACGCGGTCCCTTAGGGCCCGATTCATTAAAAAAGGTTGAAGAGAAGTGCCCAGTTAATAAACGGAAAACCGGGCGAAAACCGTCACAACTGGCCCACAAAAGCAAGGCACACAGGGCGACCTGGCAACCCACACAAGAACGCACACACGCCGCCGAGGAGAAAAGCGTCATCGAGGTTGTAGCCCGGCGTCATCGTCATCACTCTTCCGCGAGGGCGACTCCGACTCCACCATCGACGACCACCGAAGAAGCCCTCACCTCTAACAAGCGTCGAGGCTTGCGCCGGCCGATGCCAAACAATCAGCCACATGCGCCGGCGACCAGGCAGCTCCGACTCTGTCGACGGGCATTGCAGGTGAAAAGCGTTGGGCTTGCACCGAGCCAGCGCCAGAGCGACTCCTCGAACACGCCGGAAGAGACCGACTACCAAGAACCATCAGCAAACCTAACTCTGCCCGAAGCCGCCATCGTTGCCACATACAGGAAGCCGCGCAAACATCCGCATTGCCGGACGGGCACCTGCCGACCGCAATGCCGCGAGCGTCCATTCCATGGAGCGCGTAAACGGGATCCGAAACTCTTCAAGGCGACGCCCCAAAGAGGGAAGCGATGATGTCGACGCCGTCGCCCAACCCAACCGGGCCTTAGGCTTTCACCCGAAGAGTAAGATCCGAGGGTGGCGGATACAGGGCTCCACGACGGCGCCTCCAAAGAGGTGAAACGACGCCCACGGACGCCGACGCCGCCGGCCGACAAGAACCCGGCAAACTTTCGCCCGGAGCACCCGACACCACCGGCACCCCTACGCACAGCACCTCCACTGGCCCACCCACCTCCACGAAGACGCTGCGCCAGCAGCCTCGAAGAGCCACCACAGACCAAAGCACTCATCGTCGCTGCTCAGCCGCCATTGAGCAGCACCACCGCATCAGGAGCACCGCACCTTGCCGCCGACGAAGTCGAGCAGCACCACCGCACCGCAGCCGTAAGCCTGCGAGCAGAGGACCGGGGGGGGGGGGGGGGGCTGCCACCCCGCCCCATCGAGGTCGGCCAGATCTGAGAGCCAAGGCAGGGGCCCCGCGCGCCGCCACACGAGCCGGTCCCTGACCGCCGGATCCGCTCCACGCCAGGCCTGGAGACGCCGCCATAGGAGCCACCCACCGGACCTGCTCACCTGGCCACCGGGACGACGCCGCTGGCCGCCGAGCAGACCGAAGAAGAGCCCACCCCAACCTCCACCGCGAGCACCCGGCGCGGCAGCAGCACCGCGCCCAGGCCCGACCACCACGCCGCCCGAGCGGCCGCAGCAGCCGCCGTCGCCACTCAGACCGAGGCCGCCGCCTCGGGGCTCAAGCTCCGCCTCGCCCATCACTACGGCCGGAGATCCCCCTCCCCTTAGAGGAACGGGGCCCGCCGCCACCGCGGCAGGGGCCGGCGGCAGAGGAGCAGCGGAGGGCCGGCCTGGCGGCGCTGGGATCTGGGGGCCCTCGGGTCGCCTCGCGAGGGAGACGACGCGAGGGAGAGGGGAAAAGTGATCCACTTAAATTGGCACGTTTTGAAGATCAGCAATGCTTGCTGACCCAACTCGAACTTATTTGCTGTTACGGTCTTGGCAAAGTCTGCCTTTTAGTGTTTGCTACCAAAAGATATTTACTTCAAGCTCTTGTTGATAAGTTTAGCTTGATAAATGGATTACTTCTCCATCGATGCATTGTTCCTTGGTGTCAGCATAGATTGGTTATCTTCCAATCCAGTCGTTCCAGTTGTATTTTTCGATAAATAACACATAATTTGTTTTGTAAATTTTGCATGCAGAATCGATATCTGACACTGACAGGTCCTAGCCGCGCTGTTGTGGTTGTGGATCCTGTGTACTTTGAGGTTGACTTGCGAGTGAAGGGCAGAACTGAATCTGAGGATAGAGCTTTGAGCTATCTAGTTGTTAATTGTCGTGAATCTGGCTGTAGTGAATCGTACATGTTTAAACGTGTCGAAACTAGCAAGCTTAGCACAGTGGAATTGACATTGGGTGACATGGCTGAATCCGTGGAGGCCACCATCAGTGTCAGAGTTGTCGATGGGGAATGGCCAGAAGGCTTTGGAGGTCTAATTTCTGCCCGTACCGCCAGTATCAGTGACATGGAAATCAAGTTGCTTGCTTTCGATAAACTACCAGTTGCAGCTGATGGCACGATACAGCTTTCACGCTGTGTTTTGTCTGTCGAAGCTGATGGAATGCTGAGAGTCTCTGTCATGGCAAATGGTTTGGAGGATCAAACTGTTGAGGGAGATTCTAAAGCATTCAAAGCCAGGGAAGCCTCCAGAAGCACGCGTATGCTTGAAGTTCGCTCTTGTAAGCTGGAGGTCACCATTGCATGGTCTCTTGTCCCGGCTATGGTCTAGGGAGGATATAATGGCTTGGTTTAGTTGATGGATAATTGCTGTTACCATGTTGGTGGTTTGTGTTTAATGTTATGCAGTGAAGCTGTTATTTCTGGAGTGATGTGTGTTGTTAGTGGTACCTTTATCCTGGTTAGATTAGTGTCAAGTGCTATATTATATGTAACGTGGGCAGATTAAGATAGATTTGACTATGTAATGTGGGCAGATTAAGTACTATGGAGTACCTGACTATGTAATGTGGGCAAGTTAAGTTTGATTTGACCATGTAATGTTGGCAGACTAAGATAGACTTGACTATGTAATGTGGGCAAATTAAGTACTAAGGTTATATTAAGTGTGTGTCAATTAATTTGGATCGAGGGAGCACTAGATTTTATTTGCTGTTTTTTTCATAGTAATAGTAAATCGTCAACGATTCTTGCATTGAGAGAAGCAATGCCAATTTGTGGTCTCGGTCTCGTTTGGCTTGGAGATGGCGCGAATGAAGGACGCTTAAAAGTAGAGGGACGGTAATCATTGCTTAGAGGTGCATGGAAATGGAAACAGTACGCAGTTTCCGTCAGTCAGTAAACACTTCTTTTTTTGAGAAATGCCTCTCTTATTGATATTTTTTGAGAATTAAATATCTTGTTCAATCAGTCAATTTGTCAATACTATGCTACTTTCATTCACCATGACGTACATTGAGAATTTCATATTGTCAAATGAAATTAGTAGAGAAACACAATCTCTTGGAGTCACTTACGCCGCAGGAACTATTACATTTTGATTGTTATTCCCCGGGTTAAATTTTGAACATTGTTTGATTGTTATTGTCTTTCAAAGTCACTGCTTCTACGAGTAGGCGTAAATACATGATTAGTTCCACGAATCTCACTGCATTGACCATAGTAAACTCCTCGTTGTATCAAGATGGAGGTAAGATTTGAACAACCACGTACAACATCACATTTGGCACATGAGGAAGGTACAAACGGGTGTTACAATCATACGTAGATGAGTTTCGCTGATACAGCCACCATTGTCAACTTCTAATAAACGTGATTGACTCAATTCTGGATCATCTTTGGGAATCGTATAACCGTCAAAAGTGAGTAACTCTTCGTCGGAACTGTTTATAGTCCGAATATTCATAAGGTTCGGTCGATGCCCGCCTCCCCACAAACTTGACTTGCATGTTTCCCTGCAAAAACCTCTCCACACCTACTTTTATTTACAAACACAAAGAGCGCTATTCTTCTTTAGTTAGGTAGTCCCCCCTCTATGAGACCGTAAGACCCCGGTGGAATTGAAGGCCCGCTTAGTAATAGGCAAGAGGGGACCCTTTCTTGCCCAACCCTACCTACATCAGTGAAATTAGAACCGAGGAAGACAATGTTCAACACACGTGAGACAAAATGAAGGTATGGGACGGCCAGTTCACCATGGAAAGAGAATTCCATCCTTTAGTTTAGTAGTCTTCTTTGTTCGAAAAATGTGCAGTGGAAAGGGATGCTAGTCGGCTTTGGCGAAGTTGTAGGCCCAAATAGATCAGATCAAGAGTGATTCCTCACCTATCCTGCCAGGGGCCAAGTCGAAGGCTCGAGTATAGATTCCCTATGCTCATGTGAACGGCCACCCCGTAGATCTAGAAGGATCCATAAAAAACAGATCGGGAAGTATGTTTGTCCACGAAAAAAGCTCGTTCATGATACCTCGAATTCCAACGTTCCTGCATGCTGATGCGGCTTGAAACTGTGTTGGTATTTCCCCAAAGAGGAAGGGATGATGCAGTACAGCTACGGTAGGTATTTCCCTCAGTTATGAAACCAAGATATCAATCCAGTAGGAGAACCAAGCAACACTATGTAAACGGTACCTGCACACAAAGAACAAATCCTCGCAACCCAACGCGTAAGAGGGGTTGTCAATCCCTCATCGGTAAAAAGATAGATTATTTTGTATGAGTTTGGATAAATAGATCTGAATAAAAAGCGAAATAAAATAAATAAAAAAAAAGTGCAGCAAGGTATTTTTGGGTTTTTGGAATAATAGATCTGAAAACAAAAGCGATGAAAAATAGATTGGAAAGCAATATGATAAAAGATAGACCCAGTGGCCGTAGATTTCACTAGTGACTTCTCTCGAGAAAATAGTATACGGTGGGTAAACAAATTACTGTTGGGAAATTGATAGAAGATTGAATAATTATGACGATATCCAAGGCAATGATCAATATATAGGCATCACGTCCAAGATTAGTAGACCGACTCCTGCCTGCGTCTACTACTATTACTCCACACATCGACCGCTATCCAGCATGCATCTAGTGTATTAGTTCATGGAGAAACGGAGTAATGCAATAAGAACGATGACATGATGTAGACAAGATCTATTCATGTAGGAATAGACCCCATCTTGTTATCCTTAATAGCAACGATACATGTGTGCCTCGCTGCCCCTTCTGTCACTGAGAGAGGACACCGCAAGATCGAACCCATCACAAAGCACCTCTTCCCATGGCAAGAAAAATCGATCTAGTTGTCCTAACTAAACCAAAGATTCGAAGAAGAAATACGAGACTATAAATAATCATGCATATAAAAGATCAAAGAAAACTCAAATAATATTGATGGATATATATCTGATCATAAACTCAAAATTCATCGGATCCCAACAAACACACCGCAAAAAGAGTTACATCAAATAGATCTCCAAGAGACCATTGTATTGAGAAGCAAAAAGAGAGAAGAAGCCATCTAGCTACTGCCTACGAACCCTTAGGTCTATGGTGGACTACTCACGCATCATCGGAGAGGCACCAATGAGGATGATGAACCCCTCCGTGATGGTGTTAGATTGGATCTCGTGGTTCTGGAAATTGCGGCGGCTCGAATTGTGTTTCGATCGCTCCCCTAGGGTTTCTGAAATATTTGGGAATTTATAGGGCGAAGAGGCGGTGGAGAAGACCTCCGTGGGCCCCAAGATACATCAGGGCGCGCCAGGGGCCTCTGGCGCGCCCTGGTGTATCTTAGGCCCCACGAGCCTCCTCCCAGCTGCTTTCTTGATCCCCAAGGTATCTTCTGGTCCAAAAAAATTTCCAAAAAGTTTCGCTGCGTTTGGACTCCGTTTGGTACTGATATTCTGCGAAGTAAGAAACAAGCAAAAAACAGCAACTGGCACTGGGCACTATGTCAATAGGTTAGTCCCAAAAAATGATATAAAGTTGCTATAAAATGATTGTAAAACATCCAAGAATGATAATATAACAACATGGAACAATAAAAAATTATAGATACGTTGGAGACGTATCAACATCCCCAAGCTAATTCCTGCTCATCCTCGAGTAGGTAAATGATAAAAATAGAATTTTTGATGTGGAATGATGCCTAACATGTTCATCACATATTCTTTTCTTTTGTAGCATGGACATTTGGACTTTTTGATGGTTCAAAGCAATAGTCTATATTTGACATGATAACTTCAATACTCAAGCATATCAACAAGCAATCATGTCTTTCAAAATATCAACACTAAAGAAAGTTATCCCTAGCCCATCATGCTCAATTATTGATCCATTCATGAAACACACTCGAGTATTAGCTACATCCAATGCACAAGTATGATCATAGTGCTCCCTAGTTGGTGCTTTATAAGAGAAGATGAAGACTCAATTTTTTTTGCATAAAGTAAATAGATAGGCTCTTCGCAGAGGGAAGTAGGGATTTGTAGATGTGCCAGAGCTCAAAGCTTAAATCGAGAGATAAAATTTTTTGGGAGGCATGCTTTTCCCGTCAACGAAAACGACCGAGTAGTTCCCAACACTTTCCATGCTAGATATATCATAGGCGGTTCCCAAACAGAAAATAAAGTTTATTCCTTTTTCCACCATACTTTCACACTCCACGGCTAGCCGTATCCACGGGTACCGTCCATACCAACACTTTCCAAGGAATTTATTATTCGACAACATAAAGTAAATTTCTTTTTTCATTTCGGGACTGGGCATCCCTATTACCGCTATACTCTCAATGACAAGTGAATAAACACTCATCTTGAGAATAACACATCTAGCATGGAAAATATTGACCACCCCCTGTGTAGGAACGAAGTATGTCTACCAAGAGGGGGGGGTGAATGGGAGTTTTAAAATTTCTTCGAAAATCTCAAAACTCTTGAAACCCAGCAGCAGAACGAATGAAAAACTAACTATAGCGAGCTAAACCTAAGTACCGAAAGGAAGCTAAAGATGCATCGAGACAAAACACATGAAGGAAAACATGTTGAATAGAAACATGGGTAGAAGAAATAACCAGTTGTGCTCGATGGTGACAGGATATTTGTTTGACCAGTTCATCCTTCTGCACAAGGACTACGTCTGGTTGGAAGGGTTGTGACTTAACACGGAAGATAAACTCTCTTCACCCTATTCTCCTCGACAATTGGTTCGTCAACCAATGCTGGTTACTCGTGGTAGATACTTGAGGCGATCTCCAAACCTTCGCAGACTTCTTCTTCGAGAACCACAATCACTCTTGGTCTCTGAAGAAATTGACACCTGACCGTCTAAAGAGTTTGCAGCTCTCAAGAGTATTAGGCGGAGTGTACTGGACTTAGATTCGAGTGATGCTAAACCACTATCTAATTCTTCGGCTCTAGGGGTTTTCTCTCAGTGGATTTTAAACTCAAATCGCTCAGAGAGGGGGTTGCTCAACAATCTTCTCAGAATCAAACGGAGCAGCCACCGGACAAAGCCGGCGCGGGGTGGCTATTTATAGCTACAGCATTTCCGGATGGGAAATGACCATTTTGGACACGCAGTCCAGCCAATGGCCAACCGACGCGTTTCACAACGGTCGGATTTGGGAGCAAAAGTAACATTACTTGAGGAACAAGTAATGCTAACTCCTCGGTCTGAGACAAATCTCTCGCAGCGAAGAAGATCACAATCTCTAGCTGGCAAGTATTTGCTCGGAACACAAAGAGATTTCTCTCACAACTTTCATAGGATTTGGGTTTAGCATCAGAGAATCAAAGTTTCGAACGCTACACCCCTCTTAATAGTACGATGGTCCTATGACTCAACGAAAAGAAAAGAACAACGAAATAAATGCTACGTCTTCACTTCGTCTTCATTATCCTCGGACGCAATCATTTTCCTTGGACATACACCGAACCAATTGCTTCACTTCAGCAATTTTTAGGGGTCACTCTCATTAACATCATCTTCGGTGATAACCTTCGCTGCACCGCAGGGAGATTATCTTCGTCATTTGCATCAAACTCCTCGTGATCTCAGGGACCTATATTACTCTGTGTGCACTAGCAAACAGATAAGTCCCATACTGTTTATGTCAACAAACTCCGAAACATAAGGGGCCTATCATTGCACCAACAATCTGCCCCTTTTTGGACGGTTGTTGACAAAACAGATAATCATCGAAGTGAAGATATATAAGAGAAAAGTAATTCGAACAAGAGTGAATTTGCGTTACTTGGCTCGATGATGAAATATACTCTCCCTAGATGTATGCAGGGTAACTGAAATGAGATAAAATTCTTCTGCAATTCATTGAAGTATAAAGAGGATATTTCAATCATTCGAGATAATGATTTGCACTGATGATATAATCCATTGAGATTGTAGTGCAATCATTCATAACTTATGATAATAATTCCACCTGTAAAACAAATGCTTCGAGAGAACTAGTGCAGCAGGCGGGGTTATTAACATTTCAGGATAGAAGTTTTACATCATGGCACAGATAGTCTTTGAAGCATAAGTTCAAATTGCACAGAAAACCAAACCAACGCAATGCAAATAAGCAAATCTATCAAAACTCGATGTAATTCCCCCCCTTTTTATCAACTAGTGTAAAAAAGGTGACGAATAACATGAGTGAAGAAGCGGTGAAGTTGGTTGACTCTGAGGCATCGCCAGAAGAGCTGTCCGAGGAGGTTTCTGATTCTGAAGTGACGGGAAGATCTTCATCGGCAGTAGCAGCAGATTTCCCTTCAGGAATAGTAGCTTGATGCTGAGATGATGAAGGCACATTTGGATTAGCTTCTTGAGTCAGACATGACAACACATTTCCTTCAGTTGGTTTTTCCGTCGGTGAGGTAGCTTCAGATTCTTCAAGCGGCTTGCGAAGATTAATATGCAGCAGATCAGTAGTCGGCTCTCGAGCAGGTAGAGGAGGTGTGCTTCGTGGTTGATAATCTTCAACTGAGAGGCCTTTGTCGATGTACGCATAGAGCTCTTTGAGATCAGCATCCCAGAGTTGCTTCTTGGAGAAGAACTTCCGAAGTAATTTCCAAAGCCTTTTCTTGTTCTCGGCAGTGATCAGATGCGTGATTCTTGTTTGGTTGTTAATGGCATTCAGCTCGGCAGCAAGGTTCTCTTTTTCTTGTCGATCTTCAGCAATATGCTTAAACAACAGCTGTTGCGTGCGCAGACTAACTTCCAGCTGTGATGGAGGTTGATGAGTAATCATTCAGTCACGCTTTGGCAGACGTGGCCCATCGAGTCCTTCGTGATAATCTTGAGGGCTTGACTCAGGTACTTTACCCGAAGATATTTCTTTCATGACTTGCAAGGTGTCGCGTACCGGAGGAATAAAGCTCTTGTAACTCACTTTTGCCAAATATTCGGTTTTCATGGAATAATCAACCACCTTCTGAATCCATGGGCCATAGACCTTGAGGGTTTTCGGATACTCAACAGAATACTTCAAAATGTTCAGAAACATATCCTCAACATCAAAGATAAATCCTTCAGAGATGGCGTAGATTGTATTCCGAAGAACATCTGAGATTGTACCGTCAGTATTCATTCCAGCCATAGGGTAAATTGTATAGGAGAGCATATCATAGAGTGTTTGGTTCTCGAAGGTTAAGTGCTCTGGCTTGGGAGGACCATTGTAGTCATGAATCTTTTCTTTGTCCATAGTGCACTTGAACATGTCATCTGAAATGGCATCAATGTTGTGCACACAGATTTCAGTTTTGCCGTGCTCAAACTGAGGAAAATGAAAGTGCGAGACAAAATCCCTGGAGGTACACTTGATGTGTTGGCCTTCTGTCATCCATTCCATGATCCAGTTGGAACTGTCAGATTCATCACCAGATATGTATAATGTTGCATAGAACTGCAGGATAATCTCTCAGTTCCGAGGGTGTTTGAATGTAAACACATTGGTGAGGCAAAAGTCTTCCAAATTTTGCAGCAGCTGATCAAAACAACCAATGCTCTTCATAGAAGCTATATCTGGGAACTCATGAGGAAAAAATTTCTTGCTATCATAGAGAACCCGAGAATAAAAGATGGCCTGTTCCTGAATCCAGAAACAAGGTGAGCAGATGCGCGTGGCCCATTGTAAGGACTTTCTCGAAAGAATAATGGCCCTTTGGCACCAGCACCTGCCTTGAACAACGACAATTCTTCACGAGGGAAAGGATATTTCAGTTCATCCTCGACTGAAATCACTTCATCTCCACATATTACGGAGTGGGTATGATGAGCAGAAACTGATTTGTGACCGGACGGTCCACCATCTGAGATTCTTGTCGCTGTGTTGATTGAAATTTAGAGTTGAGAGGGAGCAGATTCTACAACAGGTGGCTCTGAGGTAGAATCAGGCACATGAGTCTATTGAGGTTGTTCATCGAGAGTCGGCTGTTGAGCAGAGGGAGGAACCGAAACGTTTGGTTCATCTCGAGCTGGAGAGGCTTGAGGCTCGGACTGAGGAATTTCACCTTCTTCTGATACATGAGGCTGAGAAGGATTTTCATCATGAACAGGGGAGGCCACAGGCACTGGTTCAGTTGGCCTTGGCAATGTAGGAGCATCTGTGACTTGATCATTTGCTGGCGAGGGAATTGCTGGCTCCGATGCATTCTCCTTCTGTGGCTCAACATCAGGAGACTTTTCTTTCGTAGGAGGAGGAGCATTCTTCTTCGCAATTTTCTTTTTCTTCTTTTGTTTCTGCTGAGCAGATTGATCAACATGCCCTTTGACAAGATCATTATAGCTAGTGGCTTGTGCTTGATGATCGAGGCAGATCTTTCGAACAATATGATCCAGATCTGAATGAAATCCCAATCTTCTGTTTTGAAGGATAGTCAAGGCTCGATTGACATCCATGTATGAGTCTTCAAGTTGCTTGATGACAAACTTGGAATTTGTAGCTTTCATTCGGTTGTCAAGCTCATTAAGTTGGGAGTGAGGGAATTGATCTCAACAGAATCTTCTCTCATATCTTGAACAAGATCAGAAGCTTGAGTAACGACTTCAAGAGGGATCGGCAAAGATGCTACTTCACCATCAAATAAGTTTTCCACAAATTTGTCAAGCTACTCCATGATGAACACGTGATTGAAATAATGAGGAGCATCAGTTTGGACATCAGTCTGTGCAACAAGAGCAGTTTGCGCTGGATTTTGCTCGGTTGGAGGCATAGACGCCAATGGTTGTGTCAAGGTGGGAGCAAATTGAGCAGCCTTTTCTTTCAGAACATCAGCTTGAGGAGCACTTTGCTCGGCAGAGGGAGCTGTGATTTTCTTCACCTTTGGCGTTGGAATTTGCTCGCCTGGCTTACCTGTGCTTACTGGGGCATCAACAACCAAATCTTGCATGTTTATCGCCTTAGGATGAGGGGTTGTATCCACGTAATCCACCATAGTGACAGTGGTACGAGGAGTTTTTATCTTCATGACGGTCTTCTTCGGAGGCGCTATTGGAACTGTGCATGCTCGAAGATCAGACAATGTCGTAGAAGTTCTGATGCTCACTTGCTCGGAGAGAGAATCTTGAACTTCTTCCCTTGTGAGTGGAGGATCATCTTGATCGGAGGAATCACTTTCATCATTTCTATCAACTGGTTCAGCCAGCCTCTTCTTCGGCCCGCTCTTTTTCTTTAATGCAGCAGAGCTGGGATCATGTTTGCGCTTTGAACGCCCTTCTGATTTTCCTTCAGCCTTTTTCTTTTCGACGTCAGATTTGATAAGACGACGATTTTCTTCTTCTCGAGCTCTATCCTTTTCTGCCTTCTTAGCTCTCTTTTCAGCATTCTTCAGGCGCTTAGCCTTTTCATTGGGATAAGAGTCGGGAGTCTTAAGAGACGACTCATGAGCAGTTGGTGGTGGCGGCGGTCTCTCCTGGGGATCACTTGCTCGGAAAAGGCCAATTTCACGACAGTCACCCCGCGGAAGATGGAAGGCAAAGTTCTTCGCATATCGAGGATGAATCATTTCATAATTGAACCACTTGCGTACCTAGTGACATCGAATCTTCTGCAGGCGCCTTCTCTTTTCTGTTGCTGATTCTCCCGGAACAGTGTTGTAATTATCATGAGAGATATACTGAGCTGAATTTGTGAAAGGTTGCCTGCCACCTTTCTCTTTCTTTGGAGCATCTTCTTCTTGCTCATCTGCATTTTGTTCGGATCTCTTCCTTTTGCTGGTTGATGGGCCTACCGTTGGGCCCTTGGCATTTGGAGCCTTTGATTCATCTGCCGTACCCAGAACTGCCTGTTCATTATTGACCATGCTCATTGGTCGACCAGAATCTTCAACAGATTGCATATTCCTATGAATAAGAATGGATTCGAGGGAAAGAGGGGACAGGGTTACAAATGCTCACAGCAAGGATTTTTCCAAAAAAAATGTTTTGAAGAAGAATTAGATGCAGGCTTTGAGAAATGTTTCGAATGAAAGAAATGTATAGAATGAACTAGTAGGTCCGAAGGATATACTAGTCAGCGTGCTAGGCATTTCATTCGAGCGAAACATAACACAAACCCTAGATCTGAACTTTTCGGATGCGAGGGACAACTACAAACCACATCCACATGATTTACCTAACCAGTGAAGATCTAAGATATCCGGTAAAATCGTAGAGAAATAACCGTGGACGAACTCGAACGAGATAGACGGAGGCCCGAGTTCGAACTGCACGTACCCTAGCTCGGTGGCGTGCAGCAGCTACGGCGGCGTGGGGAAGAGGATGTCCCGCGACGGCGTGGAAGGACTCCGGTGACCACTTTCCGGCAGTTAAGCAGCGAAGGGGTCATCAGCTTGAGCTCAAGGAGGAGTGCTGCGGCGACGCTTTTGGAGGATACGGTCACGAGGAGAAAGAGAAGTGAATTGGAAGAAGGGGGCGGAGCGGTTTTTATATGCGAACAGAAATAACCGCACACGGTGAATCTGATCGAACGGTCTCTATTCAGAGACTATTGCGATTCAGTGGACATGATGGGATGCCAGTTGATGGATTGCACATGGCAACCGTCATAAGAGATCGTGGCCCTGACTTGGGCGGGAAACCCCAAATTTTGGACAGCTTTCGCCAAAATAGATTAATGTTCAGACCGAATCTTAATCATGGTCAAGGACACCAGATAAAGTTTCATTCCAAATGAAATTGAGCAGTTGTAATGGAACAACATAGACTGGAAGAGATAGAATAGAGGGAAAACAGGGTCCTAGGCATTTCACTCAGACAAAGAAAAACAAACCTCCAAACGAATAGCTATGAGAGAAATGCATTTGGACTAACACAAAAACTTCGATCGAGAAGAAATTCAACGAAACAAAAATTTTGGTGGCGTGACCCACCATATAAGAACTGTATGACACCGAGCGTCGCACAATTATCGTGGCACCCGGTTAGTCTAGTTCTTCATTAATGTATTCACTCTCAGAAAGAAAATTTCATTTGTCAAAATTTTCAAACTCTTCGAGTGTTATGCACCCATTCCTTCTAAGATGTGGAAGTGTTTGCACGGGTGCCGAGTCCAGCTTACTGCACGTTTGCCAAGTCTAGGATATTTAGCTCGTATGAAGTTTTCTTAAGGAACTTGTTAAGATAATGTTGGGAAACGTTGCATGGAAAACAAAAAAATTTCTACGCACACGCAATGATCTATCCAAGGAGATGCATAGAAATGAGGGGGAGAGTGTGTCTATGTACCCTTGTAGACCGTAAGCGGAAGCGTTTCACAACGCGGTTGATGTAGTCGAACTTCTTCGCGCTTCAACCGATCAAGTACCGAACGCACGGCACCTCCGCATTCTGCACACGTTCAGCTCGGTGACGTTCCTCGCCTTCTTGATCCAGCAAGATGTCGAGGTAGTAGATGACTTCCGTCAACACGACGGTGTGGTGACGGTGATGGTGAAGTGATGTCCGCAGGGCTTCGCCTAAGCACTATGAAAATATGACCGGTGGAGTAAACGGTGGACGGGGGAGCCGCACACGGCTAACAATTGATGTTGTGTGCTTGTGAGGCACCCCCTCCCCGCATATATATAGGTGGGAGGGGAGGGAAGGTAGCCAGGGTGCCCTAGGGCGTGGCCGCCGCCCCCTAGGGGCCCTGCCTTGCCCTGTGCCCCCCCTTTCCTTGTATACGGAAGGGGGAAGGAAAGAGGGGGGAGGGGGAAGGAAGGGGGAATCCTATTCCCTCTCTTTCCTTTCCTCCTCCCCTTTTCCTTCTCCACTTAGGCCGGCCCATATGGGGGGCGCACCAGCCCCTTGTGGCTGGTGCGTTTCCCCTCTTGGCCCACAAGGCCCATATCTTTTGCCGGGGGTGCCCGAAACTCCTTCCGGTGACCCGATGAGTACCCGATGTCCTCCGGAAGACTTCCGGTGTCTGAATACCATCGTCCTATATATCAATCTTTACCTCTCGACCATTTCAAAACTCCTTGTCATGTCCGTGATCTCATCCGGTACTCCGAACAACATTCGGTCACCAAATCACATAACTCATATAATACTATATCGTCAACGAACGTTAAGCGTGCAGACCCTACGGGTTCGAGAACTATGTAGACATGACCGAGACACCTCTCTGGTCAATAACCAATAGCGGAACCTGGATGCCCTTATTGGCTCCCACATATTCTACGAAGATCTTTATCGGTCGAACCGTTACGACAACATACACAATTCCCTTTGTCCGTCGGTATGTTACTTGCTCGAGATTCGATCATCGGTATCTCTATACCTAGTTTAATCTCGTTACCGGCAAGTCTCTTTACTCATTCCGTAATACATCATCCCGTGACTAACTCATTAGTCATTTGCTTGCAAGGCTTATTATGATGTGTATTACCGAGAGGGCCCAGAGATACCTCTCCGATACTCGGAGTGACAAATCCTAATCTCGATTCATGCCAACCCAATAAAACACCTTCGGAGATACCTGTAGAGCATCTTTATAATCACCCAGTTATGTTGTGACGTTTGATAGCACACAAGGTATTCCTCCGGTATCCGGGAGTTGCATAATCTCATAGTCGAAGGAATATGTATTTGACATGAAGAAAGCAATAGCAA
The DNA here is from genome assembly GCA_011799875.1 of Thinopyrum elongatum. Classification (NCBI taxonomy): domain Eukaryota; kingdom Viridiplantae; phylum Streptophyta; class Magnoliopsida; order Poales; family Poaceae; genus Thinopyrum; species Thinopyrum elongatum. The sequence goes on from CM022297.1 coordinate 58,608,513, forward strand.
TAAAACTGAACGATCAATATGCTAAGCTAACGGATGGGTCTTGTCCATCACATCATTCTCCTAATGATGTGATCCCGTTATCAAATGACAACACATGTCCATGGTTAGGAAACCTTAACCATCTTTGATCAACGAGCTAGTCTAGTAGAGGCTCACTAGGGACACGGTGTTTGTTTATGTATTCACACATGTATTTAGGTTTCCGATCAATACAATTCTAGCATGAATAATAAACCTTTATCATGAATAAGGAAATATAAAATAACAACTTTATTATTGCCTCTAGGGCATATTTCCTTCAGTCTCCCACTTGCACTAGAGTCAATAATCTAGCTCACATCGCCATGTGATTAACACCCATAGTTCACATCGCCATGTGACTAACACCCAAAGAGTTTACTAGAGTCAATAATCTAGTTCACATCGCCATGTGATTAACACCCAAAGAGTACTAAGGTATGATCATGTTTTGCTTGTGAGAGAGGTTTAGTCAACGGGTCTGTCATATTCAGATCCGTATGTATATTTGCAAATTTCTATGTCTACAATGCTCTGCATGGTGCTACTCTAGCTAATTGCTCCCACTATCAATATGTATCCAGATTGAGACTCTGAGTCATCCGAATTGGTGTCAAAGCTTGCATCGGCGTAACCCTTTACGACGAACTCTTTATCACCTCCATAAACGAGAAATATTTCCTTAGTCCTCTTAGGTAACTAAGGATAAACTTTGACCGCTGTCCAGTGATCTACTCCTGGATCACTATTGTACCCCCTTGCCAAACTCATGGCAAGGTACACAATAGGTCTGGTACACAGCATGGCATACCTTATAGAACCTATGGCTGAGGCATAGGGAATGACTTTCATTCTCTCTCTATCTTCTGCCGTCGTCGGGTTTTGAGTCTTACTCAACTTCACACCTTGTAACACAGGCAAGAACCCTTTCTTTGACTGATCCATTTTGAACTTCTTTAAAACTTTATTAAGGAATGTGCTTTATGAAAGTCCTATTAAGCGTCTCGATCTATCCCTATAGATCTTGATGCCCAATATATAAGCAGCTTCACCGAGGTCTTTCATTGAAAAATTCTTATTCAAGTATCCTTTTATGCTATCCAGAAATTCTATATCATTTCCGATCAACAATATGTCATCCACATATAATATCAGAAATGCTACAGAGCTCCCACTCACTTTCTTGTAAATACAGGCTTCACCGTAAGTCTGTATAAAACCATATGCTTTGATCATCTCATCAAAGCGTATATTCCAACTCCGAGATGCTTGCACCAGTCCATAGATGGATCGCTGGAGCTTGCACACTTTGTCAGCACCTTTAGGATCGACAAAACCTTCCGGTTGCATCATATACAACTCTTCTTTAAGATATCCATTAAGGAATGCAGTTTTGACGTCTATTTGCCAGATTTCATAATCATAAAATGTTGCAATTGCTAACATGATTCGGAAAGACTTAAGCATCGCTACGGGTGAGAAAGTCTCATCGTAGTCAACTCCTTGAACTTGTCAAAAACCTTTTGCGACAAGTCGAGCTTTGTAGACAGTGACATTACTATCAGCGTCAGTCTTCCTCTTGAAGATCCATTTATTCTCAATGGTTCGCCGATCATTGGGCAAGTCCACCAAAGTCCACACTTTGTTCTCATACATGGATCCTATCTCAGATTTCATGGCCTTAAGCCATCTGTCAGAATCTGGGCTCATCATAGCTTCTTCATAGTTCATAGGTTCGTCATGGTCTAGTAACATGACTTCCAGAACAGGATTACCGTACCACTCTGGTGCGGAACGTGCTCTATTCGACCTACGATGTCCAATAGTAACTTGATCTGAAGTTTCATGATCATCATCATTAGCTTCCTCTCTAGTTGGTGTAGGCATCACGGGAACAGATTTCTCTGATGTGCTACTTTCCAATTCGAGAGAAGGTACAATTACCTCATCAAGTTCTACTTTCCTCCCACTCACTTCTTTCGAGAGAAACTCCTTCTCTAGAAAGGTTCCATTCTTGGCAACAAAGATCTTGCCTTCGGATCTGTGGTAGAAGGTGTACCCAATTGTTTCCTTCGGGTATTCTATGAAGACGCACTTCTCCGATTTGGGTTCGAGCTTATCAGGCTAAAGCCTTTTGACATAAGCATCGCCACCCCAAACTTTAAGAAATGACAGCTTAGGTTTCTTGCCAAATCACAGTTCATACGGTGTCGTCTCAATGGATTTAGACGGTGCCTTATTTAACGTGAATGCAGTTGTCTCTAATGCATAACCCCAAAATGATAATTGGTAAGAGACATCATAGATCGCACCATATCTAATAAAGTACGGTTACAACGTTCGAACACACCATTACGCTGTGGTGTTCCAGGTGGCGTGAGTTGTGAAACTATTCCATATTGTTTTAAATGAAGGCCAAACTCGTAACTCAAATATTTGCCTCCACGATCAGATTGTCGAAACTTTATTTTCTTGTTACGATGATTCTCCACTTCACTCTGAAATTCTTTGAACTTTTCAAATGTTTCAGACTTGTGTTTCATTAAGTAGATATACCCATATCTGCTCAAATCATCTGTGAAGGTCAGAAAATAACGATACCCGCCGCGTGCTTCAACACTCATTGGACTGCATACATCGGTATGTATTATTTCCAATAAGTCATTAGCTCGCTTCATTGTTCCGAAGAACGGAGTTTTAGTCATCTTGCCCATGAGGCATGGTTCGCAAGTATCAAATGATTCATAATCAAGTGATTCCAAAAATCCATCTGCATGGAGTTTCTTCATGCGCTTTACACCAATATGACCTAAACGGCAGTGGCACAAGTATGTTGCACAATCATTATCAACTTTGCATCTTTTGGCATCAATATTATGAATATGTGTATCACTACGATCGAGATTCAATAAACCATTCACATTGGGTGTATGACCATAGAAGGTTTTATTCATGTAAACAGAACAACAATTATTCTCTGACTTAAATGAATAAACGTATTGCAATAAACATGATCTAATCATATTCATGCTCAATGCAAACACCAAATAACATTTATTTAAGTTCAATACTAATCCTGAAGGTAGAGGGAGTGTGCGATGGTGATCATATCAACCTTGGAATCATTTCCAACACACATCGTTACCTCGTCCTTAACTAGTCTCTGTTCATTTTGCAACTCCTGTTTTGAGTTACTAATCTTAGCAACTGAACCGGTATCGAATACCCAGGTGCTACTACGAACACTAGTAAGGTACACATCAATAACATGTATATCAAATATAATTTTGTTCACTTTGCCATCCTTCTTATCCGCCAAGTATTTGGGGCAGTTCCACTCCTAGTGACCATTTCCTTTGCAGTAGAAGCACTCAGTTTCAGGCTTGGGTCCAGCTTTGGGCTTCTTCACGGGAGTGGCAACTTGCTTGCCATTCTTTTTGAAGTTCCCTTTCTTTCCCTTTGCCCTTTTTCTTGAAACTAGTGGTCATGTTAACCATCAACACTTGATGCTCTTTCTTGATTTCTACCTTCGCTGATTTCAGCATCGCGAAGAGCTTGGGAATCGTTTTCGTCATCCCTTGCATATTATAGTTCATCATGAAGTTCTAGTAGCTTGGTGATAGTGACTAGAGAATTCTGTCAATCACTATCTTATCTGGAAGATTAACTCCCACTTGATTCAAGTGATTGTAGTACCCAGACATTCTGAGCACATGCTCACTGGCTGAGCTATTCTCCTCCATCTTGTAGGCAAAGTACTTGTCAGAGGTCTCATACCTCTCGACATGGGCATGAGTCTGAAATACCAATTTCAGCTCTTGGAACATCTCATATGCTCCGTGGCGTTCAAATTGTTTTTGAAGTCCCGATTCTAAGCCGTAAAGCATGGCGCACTAAACTATTAAGTAGTCATCATATCGAGCTTGCCAAACGTTCATAACGTTTGCATCTGCTCCTACAATAGGTCTGTCACCTAGCGGTGCATCAAGGACATAATTCTTCTGTGCAGCAATGAGGATAATCCTCAGATCATGGACCCAGCCCACATCATTGCTACTATCATCTTTCAACTTATTTTTCTCAAGGAACATATCAAAAAATAAATGGGGGGCTACATCGCGAGCTATTGATCTATAACATAATTTGCAAATACTACCAGGACTAAGTTCATGATAAATTAAGTTCAATTAATCAAATGACTTAAGAACTCCCACTTAGATAGACATCCCTCAAGTCATCTAAATGATACGTGATCCAAATCAACTAATCCATGTCCGATCATCACGTGAGATGGAGTAGTCATCAATGTTGAACATCTCTATGTTGATCATATCTACTATATGATTCACGTTCGACCTTTCGGTCTCCAGTGTTCCGAGGCCATGTCCGTACATGCCAGGCTCGTCAAGTTTAACCCAAGTATTCCGCATGTGCAAAACTATCTTGCACCCGTTGTATGTGAACGTAGAGTCTATCACACCCGATCATCAAGTGGTGTCTCAACACGACGAACTGTCACAACGGTGCATACTCAGGGAGAACACTTATACCTTGAAATTTAGTTAAGGGATTATCTTATAATGCTACCGCCGTACTAAGCAAAATAAGATGCATAAAGGATAAACATCACATGCAACCAAAATATGTGACATGATATGGCCATCATCATCTTGTGCTTTTGATCTCCATCTCCAAAGCATCGTCATGATCTCCATCGTCACCGGCTCGACACCTTGATCTCCATCGTTGCGTCGTGGTCATCTCGCCAACTATTGCTTCTACAACTATCGCTAACGCATAGTGATAAAGTAAAGCAATTACATGGCGTTTGCATTTCATACAATAAAGAGACAACCATAAGGCTCCTGCCGGTTGCCGATAACTTTTATAAAACATGATCATCTCATACAATAACGTATATCACATCATGTCTTGACCATATCACATCACAACATGCCCTGCAAAAACAAGTTAGACGTCCTCTACTTTGTTGTTGCAAGTTTTACGTGGCTGCTACGGGCTTCTAGCAAGAACCGTTCTTACCTACGCATAAAACCACAACGGTGTTTCGTCAAGTTTGCTGTTTTAACCTTCTTCAAGGACCGGCCGCAGTTAAATTTGATTCAACTAAAGTAGGAGAAACAGACACCCGCCAACCATCTTTATGCAAAACTAGTTGCATGTCTGTCGATGGAACCGGTCTCATGTACGTGGACATGTAAGGTTGGTCCGAGCCGCTTCATCTTACAATACCGCCGAATCAAAATAAGACGTGGGTGGTAAGCAGTATGACTATCACCGCCCACAACTCTTTGTGTTCTACTCGTGCATATCATCTACGCATAGACCTGGCTCGGATGCCACTGTTGGGAAACGTTGCATGGAAAACAAAAAAAATTCTATGCACACGCAATGATCTATCCATGGAGATGCATAGCAACGAGGGGGAGAGTGTGTCTATGTACCCTCATAGACCGTAAGCGGAAGCGTTTCACAACGCGGTTGATGTAGTCGAACTTCTTCGCGCTTCAACCGATCAAGTACCGAACGCACGGCACCTCCTCGTTCTGCACACGTTCAGCTCGGTGACGTTCCTCGCCTTCTTGATCCAGCAAGATGTCAAGGTAGTAGATGAGTTCCGTCAGCACGGAGGTGTGGTGATGGTGATGGTGAAGTGATCTCCGCAGGGCTTCGCCTAAGCACTACAAAAATATGACCGGTGGAGTAAACGATGGACGGGGGCGCCGCACACGGCTAACAATTGATGTTGTGTGCTTGTGAGGCGCCACCTCCCCACATATATATAGGTGGGAGGGGAGGGGAGGTAGCTAGGGCGCCCTAGGGCTTGGCCGCCGCCCCCTAGGGGCCCTGCCTTGCCCTATGCCCCCCCTTTCCTTGTATACGGAAGGGGGAAGGAAAGAGGGGAGAGGGGGAAGGAAGGGGGAATCCTATTCCCTCTCTTTCCTTTCCTCCTCCCCTTTTCCTTCTCCACTTAGGCCGGCCCATATGGGGGCGCACCAGCCCCTTGTGGCTGGTGCGTTTCCCCTCTTGGCCCATATCTTTTGCCGGGGGTGCCCGAAACTCCTTCCGGTGACCCGATGAGTACCCGATGTCCTCCGGAACACTTCCGCTGTCCGAATACCATCGTCCTATATATAAATCTTTACCTCTCGACCATTTTGAGACTCCTTGTCATGTCCGTGATCTCATCCGGGACTCCGAACAACATTCGGTCACCAAATCACATAACTCATATAATACTATATCGTCAACGAACGTTAAGCGTGCGGACCCTACGGGTTCGAGAACTATGTAGACATGACCGAGACACCTCTCCGGTCAATAACCAATAGCGGAACCTGGATGCCCATATTGGCTCCTACATATTCTACGAAGATCTTTATCGGTCGAACCGTTATGACAACATACACAATTCCCTTTGTCCGTCGGTATGTTACTTTCCCGAGATTCGATCGTCGGTATCTCTATACCTAGTTCAATCTCGTTACCGGCAAGTCTCTTTACTCGTTCTGTAATACATCATCCCGTGACTAACTCATTAGTCATTTGCTTGCAAGGCTTATTATGATGTGTATTACCGAGAGGGCCCAGAGATACCTCTCCGATACTCGGAGTGACAAATCCTAATCTCGATTCATGCCAACCCAACAAAACACCTTCGGAGATACCTGTAAAGCATCTTTATAATCACCCAGTTACGTTGTGACGGTTGATAGCACACAAGGTATTCCTCCGGTATCCGGGAGTTGCATAATCTCATAGTCGAAGGAATATGTATTTGACATGAAGAAAGCAATAGCAGTACAACTGAACGATCAATATGCTAAGCTAACGGATGGGTCTCGTCCATCACATCATTCTCCTAATGATGTGATCCCGTTATCAAATGACGACACATGTCCATGGTTAGGAAACCTTAACCATCTTTGATCAACGAGCTAGTCTAGTAGAGGCTCACTAGGGACACGGTGTTTGTTTATGTATTCACACATGTATTTAGGTTTCCGATCAATACAATTCTAGCATGAATAATAAACCTTTATCATGAATAAGGAAATATAAAATAACAACTTTATTATTGCCTCTAGGGCATATTTCCTTCAGATAAACACGATTGATAACATGACAAGCAGTGCTAATGGCATCAACCCAGAAGCGAATAGGAGTTTTATACTCACTGAGCATTGTTCTCGCCATTTCGATGAGAGTTCTATTCTTTCGCTCAACAACTCCATTTTTTTGAGGAGTGTATGCAACAGAGAACTCATGAGTAATACCATTTTCATCGAGAAATTCATCGATGTGAGTATTTTTGAACTCAGTTCCATTGTCACTTCTGACATGCTTAATTCACACATCATATTCATTGTGGGCCTTCTTGGTGAAGCTTTTGCAGATATCTTGGGTGCAGGTTTTGTCTACGAGAAAGAATATCCAAGTGTATCGAGAGAAGTCATCAACAATAGCCAGACCATAATGACTGCCACTGCTACTTCTTGAGCTTGCATTGTTTTTTTCCCTTGAAGAGGAAAGGGTGATGCAGCAAAGTAGAGATAAGTATTTCCCTCAGTTAGAGAACCAAGGTATCAATCCAGTAGGAGGTACAAGCAAGTCCCCAATCTATGCACCTGCACAAACAATCAAACACTTGCACCCAACGCGATAAAGGGGTTGTCAATCCCTTCACGGTCAATTGCAAAGGTGAGATCTGATAGAGATAGGTATATAAGATTGCCAAAACGTAAAACAAAATAAAAGTAAATAAATTGCAGCAAGATATTTTTGGTATTTTTGGTTTATAGATCTGAAAATATATGATGGAAAATAGACCCGGGGGCCATAGGTTTCACTAGAGGCTTCTCTCTTGAAAGCAAATAATATGGTGGATGAACAAATTACTGTCGAGCAATTGATAGAAAAGCGCAAAGTTATGACAATATCCAAGGCAATGATTATGCATATAGGCATCATGTCCATGTCAAGTACACCGAAACGATTCTGTATCTACTACTATTACTCCACACATCGACCACTATCCAGCATGCATCTAGAGTATTAAGTTCATAAAGAATGGAGTAATGCCTTAAGTAAGATGACATGATGTAGAGGGATAAACTCAAGCAATATGATGAAAACCCCATATTTTTATCCTTGATGGCAACAATACAATATGTGCCTCACTACCCCTACTATGTCACTGGGTGAGGACACCGCAAGATTGAACCCAAAACTAAGCACCTCTCCATTGCAAGAAATAACAATCTAATTGGCCAAACCAAACCAATAATTCGAAGAGAAATACAAAGATATCAAATCATGCATATAAGAATTCAGAGAAGATTCAAATAATATTCATAGATAATCTGATCATAAATCCACAATTCATCGGATCTCGACAAACACACCGCAAAAGAATATTACATCGGATAGAACTCCAAGAACATCGAGGAGAACATGGTATTGAAGATCAAAGAGAGATAAGAAGCCATCTAGCTACTAGCTATGGACCCGTAGGTCTGAGGTAAACTACTCACGCTTCATCCGAAGGGTAATAGGGTTGATGTAGATGCCCTCCATGATTGAATCCCCCTCCGGCAGATTGCTGGAAAAGGCCCCAAGATGGGATCTCACGGGAACAGAAGGTTGCGGCAGCGGAAAAGTATTTTCGTGGCTCTCTCTGAGGGTTTGGGAATATATCTGAATTTATAGGATGAAGAGGGAGGTCGGTGGACTCCCGAGGGGACCACAAGCCAGGGGGCGCCCCCCTAGGGCGCGCCCCTATGGCTTGTCATCGCCTCGTGGGTCTTCTGACTTCATCTCCAAGTCTTGTAGGTGTCTTCTGGTCGAAGAAAAATCACCGTAAAGTTTTATTCCGTTTGGACTCCGTTTGATATTCCTTTTCTGCGAAACTCAAAAACAAGGAAAAAACAGAAACTGGCACTGGGCTCTAGGTTAATAGGCTAGTCCCAGAAATAATATAAAATAGCATATTAATGCATATAAAACATCCAAAACAGATAATATAATAGCATGGAACAATAAAAAATTATAGATACGTTGGAGACGTATCAGCCACCGAAGCTTACATAATTTTGAGGACCAAATAAATCCATATGAATAATTTCCAGAGGTCTTGTTGTGGTCATAATAGTCTTTGATGAATGATGCTTCTTGGCTAATTTACCAGCCTCATATGCAGCACAGAGACGATTCTTGTCAAATTTTACATCAGGAATGCCACGAAGATGATTTTTCTTCACCAAGGACTGCAAATTTCTCATACCTGCATGACCAAGCCTTCGGTGCCACAGCCATCCTTTGGTTGCTTTTGCAAGCAAACAAGTTTGGACTGAGGGACCCTTAGAGAAATCCACAATATATAGATCACCTTTTCAACTTCCCTCGAATACGAAGGAATTGTCATAGGCCATGAAGACAATGCATTTGGATATGGAAAATAGTACTATCATGCCTAGATCACATAGCTTGCCAACTCACATGAGATTGAATCCAAGAGATTGAACAAGTAAAACATCATCAATGGACTTGTCTTTGGATATAGCAATTTTACCTAGCCCAATTACCTTTCCTTTGTTGTTGTCACCAAAAGTGATATACTTCAGAGGAGAAGCAGTTAAGTTGGGGTCGACAAACAATGACTTGTCTCCGGTCATATGACTAGTGCATCCACTATCCATTATCCATTCGGTATACCCGGAGACATAGTCCTGCAGAAGAATTAGGCTTTCTTAACCACCCACATCTTTGTAGGTGGCTTCGAAACAGAAGAGCGACCAGGATATGATTTCTTTCAGTAAACATAGTTGTTGCTCGATGAAGTGTGAGCATAGTTGAAAGAATAAGCATTAAAATTCCTTCCAGATGAATGAGTATAGAGATTGTATGAAGTATACATATACTCATTCTGTCGAACCCTTTCTGCCTACATGGTTAGTCGAGCAGTAATAGACAGAGCATCGATAGTTTTCTTAGGCACCCAAATTGCTTTCTTTGGGGGGGGGGCATTCCTGCAGTTACGTCCAACATAGCGAGCAACAGCCTCACCATGTTGATTTTTGAACAGTTTATAGTTGTCCGGAGAATCATCATCAGGATATTCAGGTATGGGAGAGTTATATCCCGAAAGTAATGCTGGATCGAGCATTTTGCTCTTTGCAGGTACCCACACAGTGCGAGGATATTGATGAGGTTCCCAGTATGAACCATTTTCATTCAGTTTCCTTTCGAAACCGATACCTTCTTTCCTGGGATTTTTGTGAAGAATAGATTTCTTCAGAACATCACAAAGGGTTTGATGCCCTTTGAGAGATTTGAACATTCCTGTCTGAAGAAGATCCTTAAACCTAACATTTTCATCAGAAATAGAACCATTTTCCTCGAAAGAGGGGTTAGCATTCACAGATGATTCAGCATTTGATTCAGCATTGGTTCGTTCAAGACATTTTAAGCAGGGTGGAACAAACATTCCAGGTTTCTCTTTAAGTTGTTAGGTGAGAAGAGAATTTTCCCTGATGAAATCCTCATTAGCCTCTCTCAGTGCCTTGAGTTCCTGTTTCCTTTTCAGGTAATCATAGGTCAATCTTTCATTGTCGGCCGAGATAAATTCATGATGATTTGACAGTTCTTCCATTCGTGACTGGAGAGTAGAATACTCTTCGGTCAACGACTAATTTTTCTCCATCTCCTCAATCAACAACCCTTCAGATTTCCTGAGGGTTTTCTCAATTTTCTCAAGAGAGTTTTGTTGAATATTAGCAATTTAGGTCAACTTAGCATGGTTATCCTCATCAGAAGAATATTGATCACTGGAGTTAACCCTGTGATGTTTGGAGGATACCTTTTCTTTCGAGGCCTTGGCCATGAAGTAGTAGGCAGGAGTTTCATCGTTGCTTGATGGATTCCCGAAGAAGTTTGTCATAGGGGACGAAGCATATGTTATGCCAGCCATGCCAGAGTCGGAATCCTCATCGGATTCATCAACTTCTTTGGAGTCTGACGATTCTTCTTCATCAGAATCCATTTCCTTGCCGATGTACGCCTTGGCCTTGAGAGAGTTATTCTTGCGGTTGCAGGAGGACTTGGAAGGGTTCCTTGATGAAGATCTTGACGAAGATTTTGAGGTGGAGCTATCCTTCTTCTTGAAGAACTTCTTTGTTTTCTTCTCATCATCGGAGTCATAGTTCTTGCTCTTGCTTTTGCCTCGATAGTTGCCAGAATCATATCTTCCACTAGCACGAATTTCAGCTTCCTAGAGAGGATAGTCCGAAATGAATTGTCCATGCTTTTTGCACTTGAAGCAGGTGTATTCTCCAGTAGGTTTTGATAAAGATTTTGAACCACAAGAGTTGCTTGAACCTTTCTTCTGGAACTAGCTCTTCCTGTGAAGACGCTGGAATCTTTTCGTGATGAATGCCAGATCCTTGCTGAGCCTTTCTGGGTCATCTGAATCTTCTTGGGCCTTTCCATCGGATGAAGAATCAGCCACAGCCTTGAGAGCATGATTTTTGCGTTGACTTGAGCCATAGAGATCTCTTTTCTCTTCTTGTTGTTCCTCGTGAGTGTTCAGTCTTTCTATGATGTCAACAGAGTCGAGGGATTTGAAATCAGAACATTCACGAATCATCAAGACAAGAGTGTCGAATGAACTGTCAAGTGATCGGAGCAGTTTCTTCACAACTTCATGGTAAGTGATGTCTTTGGCGCCGAGACCTTGAAGCTCATTTGCAATGTCACTGAGGCGGTCGAAGGTTTGCTGACAGCTTTCATTTCCAATGCGCTTCAAACGATTGAATTTCACTCGAAGAGTATCAATTCGAGCTTCTTTCTGAGTTGAAACTCCTTCATTGATCTTCTTGAGGACATCCAACAAATCCTTCGCAGTTTCACACCGACGATACCGAAGAAATTGTGCTCGAGAGAGATGGCCACCAATTTCATCTTTGGCTTGAGCATCCATATGAATGAGTTTCTTCTCTTCGTCAGTGGGGGCTTGAGGTATTGCAACGGTGAACCCAAACTGCACATATTCCACATATCATCATCTATTGCTCGGAGATAGATCTTCATCTTCTCCTTCTAGAAGGGATAGTCCATCCCATCAAAAATGGGAATCTTGAGATGCGACTTGTAGCTCACTAAAGACATACTTAAACTCCAAGGTTGTTAGACCAAAATAAGCGGAGTCAAGGAGTACCTTGCTCTGATACCAGTTGTAGGAACGAAGTATGTCTACCAGAGGGGGGTGAATGGGAGTTTTAAAATTTCTTCGGAAATCTCAAAACTCTCGAAACCTAGCAGCGGAACGAATGAAAAACAAACTACAGCGAGCTAAAATTAAGTACCGAAAGGAAGCTAAACATGCATCGAGACAAAACACATGAAGGAAAACATGTCGAATATAAACATGGGTAGAAGAAATAACTAGTGGTGCTCAATGGCGACATGATATTTGTTCGACCAGTTTGTCCTTCTGCACAAGGACTACGTCTGGTTGGAGGGGTTGTGACATAACAAGGAAGATAAACTCTCTTCACCCTATTCTCCTCGACAATTGGTTCATCAACCAATGCCGATTACTTGTGGTAGATACTTGAGGCGATCTCCAAACCTTCACAGACTTCTTCTTCGAGAACCACAATCACTCTTGGTCTCTAAAGATATTGACACATAACTGTCTAAAGAGTTTGCAGCTCTCAAGAGTAATAGGCGGAGTGTACTGGACTTAGATTCGAGTGATGCTGAACCACTATCTAATTCTTTGGCTCTAGGGGTTTTCTCTTGGTGGATTTTACACTCAAATCGCTCATAGAGGGGGTTACTCAACAATCTTCTCAGGATCAAACGGAGCAGCTATCGGACAAAGCCGGCACGGGGTGGCTATTTATAGCCGCAGCCTTCCCGGATGGGAAATGACCATTTTGGACACGCGGTCCAGCCAATGGCCAACCGACACGTTTCACAACGGTCGGATTTGGGAGCAACGGTAACATTACTTGACGAACAAGTAATGCTAACTCCTCGGTCTGAGACAAATCTCTCGCAGCGAAGAAAATCACAGTCTCTTGCTGGCAAGTATTTGCTCGGAACACAAAGAGATTTCTCTCACAACTTTCATATGATTTGGGTTTAGCATCAGAGAATCAAAGTTTTGAATGCTACACCCCTCTTAATAGTATGGTGGTCCTATGACTCAAAGAAAAGAAGAAGAAGAAGAAGAAGAAGAAGAACAAAATAAATGCTACGTCTTCACTTCATCTTCATTCTCCTCGGACACAGCCATTTTCCTCGGACAGACACCGAACCAATTGCTTCACTTCAGCAATTTTTAGGGGTCACTCTTGTTAACACCATCTTCGATGATAACCTTCACTGCACCGCAGGGAGATTATCTTCGTCGTTTGCATCAAACTCCACGTGATCTCAGGGACCTGTTACTTTGTGTGCACTAGCAAACACATAAGTCCCATACTGTTTATGTCAACAAACTCCAAAACATAAGGGGCCTATCATTGCACCAACACCCTGCCGCTTCATGAGCTGTACGGGCACACAAAAAGGATATTCATTTTGAAAAATTAGAGTTGGCACATACAAATTTGCTTAGAACGGCACGGAAATACCGCGTATAGGTAGGTATGGTGGACTCATATGGCAAAACTGGGTTTAAGGATTTTGGATGCATAAGTAGTATTTCTACTTAGTACAAGTGGAGGCTAGCAAAAAGATTGAGAAGCAACCAACCAAGAAACGAAAATTCACATAAGCAAGCATTGAGCATAACTAACACCAAATAATGTACCACAAATAGGATGTAATTTCATTGCATAACTATTAACTTTCGTGCTTGCATAGGGAATCACAAACCTTAACACCAATATTCTTACTAAAGCATAATTACTCACCAACATGACTCATATATTACTATCATCATATCTCAAAACTATTACAAATAATCAAGTTTATTTTGTCCAATGATCTTCATGAAAGTTTTTATTATATCCCTCTTGAATATCTATCACTTTGGGACTAGTTTCATATGTTGCAATTGCTTTTGACAAGCTCAAATAAATTTAAGTGAAGAACATGAGCATAAAATATTTTTATCTCTCAAAATAATATAAGTGAAGCATGAGAGAATTTCTTCAAAGACTTACTAACTCTCAAATAAATCTAAGTTAAGCATGAGAGTATTTATTCAAAAATATTAAAGCACACCATGCTCAAAAAGATATAAGTGAAGCACTAGAGCAATTCCATAGCTCAAAAAATTTAAGTGAAGTATAAAGAGCAATTCTAAGAAATCATAGCATAATTTTGGCTCTCTCAAATAGGTGTGTCCAGCAAGGATAGATGTGACAAACTAAAAACAAAAACAAGCAAAGACTCATAAAATACAAGACGCTCCAAGCAAAACTCATGATATGTGACGAATAAAAATATAGCTCCAAGTAAAATAGCGATGGTCGTTAGAAGAAAGAGGGGATGCCTTCTGGGGCATCCCCAAGATTAGTTGCTTGGTTCTCCTTGAATATTCACTTGGGGTTCCATGGGGCATCCCCAAGCTTAGGCTCTTGACACTCCTTATTCCTTCATCCATCGTGATCTCACCCAAAACTTGAAAACTTCAATCACACAAAACTTAACAAAACCTTCGTGAGATCCGTTAGTATATAAAGCAAATAACCACTCTAAGTACTATTGCAAACCCATTCATATTTTATTATTGCATTATAACTACTGTATTCCAACTTTACTATGGTTTATACCCCCCAGTACAATCCATAGATTCATCAAAATAAGCACACAATGCAACGACAACAGAACCTGTCAAAAACAGAACAGTCTATAGTAATCTGAACTCTAACCATACTTCTGTAACTCTAAAAATTCTTGAAAATTAGGACAACATGGGAAATTTGTATATCAATTTTTTGTCAAAGATTCAGAATTTTTCATCGCTTATGTGATTTTAAAAAATTCTGCTACTACACACAAAAGTTTCTGTTTTTCAACAAGATCAAATCGACTATCACCCAACATGATCCCAAAGGCTTCACTTGGCACAAACACTAATTAAAACATAAAAAACACAATCATAACAGAGGCATAATTTTCCAAACACTCAAGAACAGAAAGAAAAAGGCAAAAATAAATTTTATTCATTGGGTTGCCTCCCAACAAGCGCTATCGTTTTATGCCCCTAGCTAGGCATAATGCCTAGATTCAAGTATTGTCATCTTTAGTCTTCAACTCCTCAATCAAACACCTATAATTCTTTAAGGATTTAGCATACATATTTTCAACAACAATACTCCTAGGAACAAGATTGAAGAATTCATTCTTGCAAGTAGGGTCTTTTATCACTTCAACAAAATTGGGATGAATACTAATCATTTTAAGATCCTCCTTGTTGCTATTAGAGGTGACACCCTTGTTTTTAGTAATTTGTGTAGACTTGCAAATTTTTACGGTAGTTTTTTCAATAGTTTTAACGGAAGAAAAGGCCGTGATTAAGTTACTAAAAATTTCTTCCAACTTATCAGTCCGAGAAGGAATTTCTTCAATTCCTTCATTAATTATGGTTTACTTTTCCTTTAGTAACTTAAAATATCTCCCGCTTTTGACCCAATTTTACTAGCAAGATTATGCATTCTTTTATCTAAGTTTTCAATATGTTCTTCGGCGAGCATTTTCTTTTCAATAGCATCAAGCCTTTGCATAACATGCTCAAGTGTTAAAACAGTTTCATTGATAGTGAGAGGTGGTGCACCCACTAGATCTCCCATAGCATTAAAAGCATCCAAAGATGGACACATCAATAAATTCCCACTGGTAATCGTATCAAGGACAAATCTATACCAAGTGGTAATACCCACATAAAAATTGCGAAGAAGAACAATGGTAGATTGCTTACAAATAGATCTATTATGAGCATTGCAAATTCTATACCAAGCATCTTTTAGATTCTCCCCCCCCCTTGTTTAAAATTAAGAACCTCATTCTCGGGGGTACACGCAATAGAGGAAGAACTAGCCATAGCAACAAGGTAGGCAAACGAGATTGCAAGCAAAAAGATAGATCTGACGAGAAAAAGGCGAACGAAAAAGAAGGCGAATAATAAGGCAATTTTTTGTGAAGTGGGGGAGATGAAAACGAGAGGCAAATGGAAAATAATATATATTGCAAGGAGATGAAATTTGTGATTAGGAACCTGCTAGATGTTGATGATGTCTCCCCGGCAACGGCGCCGGAAATTCCTTTTGATGCGGCTTGAAACTGCATCGGTATTTCCCCAAAGAGGAAGGGATAATGCAGTAAAACTACGGTAGGTATTTCCCTCAGTTATGAAACTAAGGTATCAATCCAGTAGGAGAACCAAGCAACACTATGTAAATGGTACCTTCACACAAAGAACAAATCCTCGCAACCCGATGCGTAAGAGGGGTTGTCAATCCCTCCTCGGTAAAAAGATAGATTGTTTTGTATGAGTTTGGATAAATAGATCTGAATAAAAAGCGAAATAAAATAAATAAAGAAAAAGTGCAGCAAGGTATTTTTTGGTTTTTGGAATAATAGATCTGAAAACAAAAGCGATAAAAAATAGATCGGAAAGCAATATGATAAAAGATAGAGCAGTGGGCCATAGATTTCACTAGTGGCTTCTCTCGAGAAAATAGCATACGGTGGGTAAACAAATTACTATTGGGCAATTGATAGAAGATCGAATAATTATGATGATATCCAAGGCAATGATCAATATATAGGCATCACGTCCAAGATTAGTAGACCGACTTCTACCTGCATCTACTACTATTACTCCACACATCGACCGCTATCCAGCATGCATCTAGTGTATTAAGTTCATGGAGAAACGGAGTAATGCAATAAGAACGATGACATGATGTAGACAAGATCTATTCATGTAGGAATAGACCCCATCTTGTTATCCTTAATAGCAACGATACATGCGTGTCTCGCTGCCCCTTCTGTCACTGGGAGAGAACACCGCAAGATCGAACCCATCACAAAGCACCTCTTCCCATGGCAAGAAAAATCGATCTAGTTGGCCTAACTAAACCAAAGATTCGAAGAAGAAATACGAGACTATAAATAATCATGCATATGAGAGATCAAAGAAAACTCAAATAATATTCATGGATATAGATCTGATCATAAACTCAAAGTTCATCGGATCCCAACAAACACACCGCAAAAAGAGTTACATCAAATAGATCTCCAAGAGACCATTCTATTGAGAAGCAAAAAGAGAGAAGAAGCCATCTAGCTGCTGCCTACAGACCCTTAGGTCTATGGTGGACTACGCACGCATCATTGGAGAGGCACAAATGTGTATGATGAACCCCTCTGTGATGGTGTTAGATTGGATCTCGTGGTTCTGGAACTTGCGGCAATTGGAATTGTGTTTCGTCTGCTCCACTAGGGTTTTTGGAATATTTGGGACTTTATAGGGCGAAGAGGCGATGAAGAAGACCTCCGTGGGTCCCAAGATACATCAGGGCATGCCAAGGGCCTCTGGCGCGCCCTGGTGTATCTTGGGCCCCACGGGCCTCCTCCAAGGTGCTTTCTTGATCCCCAAGGTGTCTTCTGGTCCAAAAAAATCTCCAAAAAGTTCCGCTGCGTTTGGACTCCGTTTGGTACTGATATTCTGCGAAGTAAAAAACAAGTAAAAAACGACAACTGGCACTGGGCACTATGTCAATAGGTTAGTCCCAAAAAAGATATAAAGTTTCTATAAAATGATTGTAAAACATCCAAGAATGATATATAATAGCATAGAACAATAACAAATTATAGATACGTTGGAGACGTATCACATGCCTTAAGCCAACAGGTCCCACCCTGATGTCTACTACGCAATTTATTCTTGTAGACTCGTGTTGGGCCTCCAAGCGCAGAGTTTTGTAGGACAGTAGCAATTTTCTTTCAAGTGGATGACCTAAGGCTTATCAATCCGTGGGAGGGGTAGGATGAAGATGGTCTCTCTCAAACAACCCTTCGGTACTAAATCTGTTATTTCTTTAGTGGTATTGTTGCTGGATAATTTTTATTGTCGTGTGTTGATAGTTTATGGTTAATGTTATGCACTGGTACTAAATCTGTTATTTCTTTAGTGGTATTAGTGATGTTAGTGCTACCGAGGACTGGCTGGCCGAACAAGCCAAGAACTATAGCGAATTCTGGGAAATTATATAGGTCGACTCCTTCGTTCCTTGGACGACACCAGTAAAGCAAACCCAAATCTTTCTCCTATCTCCCTCCTGATCAATTGCTGTTGGACTAATCTACACCAAATAACCTTGATTGATTGACATCAATCTGCGCATTACACGGGCGAGAAGCCTTTGCCTGGTGTAGTCTACCCCATGCTAACTCTGCAGGTCTTTTCGGTCAGAGTTGCAGCTATCAAACAGGGATTTAACTGGCCGCTTGATGTGTTCGATATCATCGCCGCACGAAACTCGTTGGATCACAGTCACAACATCATCTTCAGCCGCATTAGGGATAACTGCCAAACAATCGATAGGGAGGTTCGTATTCTTGATGCCTATACCTCCATGAACACTACTTGGTCTGGTCTTCAGACGACTTTAAATAATGTTGTGTTGGTAGGTGTATGATTAGATTAATAAAGATTTGAAATATGATGTAAAGGGAAAATCTGTACTTATTCTTATACTTTGTGAAGATGAAATATACATATCCCTACATTTGTTAGATCACTGGCATTGAGTTTCTCCGAACCATGATTATACGTACTAATTCATATCGATACATAAGTCTGTGAGAGTTCGTGATAATTGCTATAAAGTTCAATGCATAAACTAGGTAATTCAAAACGAGCCATGGCTACAAAGTTCAATGCATAAACTAGGTAATTCAAAACGAGCCATGGTAAACCTGATCGCTACTCGAAGCTAGTTTATTCTAAAAGGTAGGACCGTATGAATACTTCCTCTGTTTACAAATATAAGACGTTCAATCTATTCCAAATGGTTAGTGGGAAAAATGTCAAATGAACAATCCATGGCGTATGAATAAGTATGGTCTGGTCTTCAAATGATTTTTTGATAATACTTCCTCTGCTCACAAATATAAGATGTTCTAACTTCTTTCTGACTCGCATGTATATAGACATGTTTTACTGTGTTTGTTCATTCATTTCAGTCTGTATACAGTCCATACTGAAATATTCAAAACATCTTATATTTGTGAACGGAGGGAGTATATTTGTATTGGAAAATACGATTAACTTAGATATTTAAAACATGGCTGAAAATAATTACTTTTTCTTAGGTTCAGTGGAGATGAAATATACGTATTATTGACATGTGTTAAACTGGTACTGAGTTCCTCCAAACTATATTTACATGTACTAATTCATATCTGTTTGAGACAATTTCTAGGGTTCTATTGAAATGATGCTTGAAAATGTTTTAGCATTGTTTGCAACCTGTTGGCAAATAGATATTTTAGATATTAGTTTTAAAGTATATGCACACCTTGACAAAAATCCCCCTTTTCTAGCCTCTAAAGCGTTTGCATCCTATCAATAGTTTTGAAGTGCGTGTTTTGATTGCAATGTACTGCTGTTCAATGTTCGCCTCTCCTTTTGCTTCAATCTACATAACATTTGTTTAAATCTGTTCTTCAAAATCCAACGGTTTTGAAGATTTGGAATGCTTGCGTACCCAACTCAAATTCAATGGCTCTTACCTCTTTGCAAATCTGCCTTTTCTGTGTTTTCTACCAAAGTATATTCAATTCAAGCTCTTATTATTAATTTTAGCTTCATAAATGGATTACCTGTCAATAGACGCATTCTTGATATCAGCGTAGATTGGATACATTCCACTCCTGTCTTACTCGAGGTAAACGATGCATAATTTATATTCTAAATTCTGTATCCAGAATCCATATCTGACACTGACAGCCCCCCCGCGCTGTTGTTGTTCTGGATCCAGTGTACTTTGAGGTTACCTTGCAAGTGAACGGCACTACTGAATCCGAGGATAGAGATTTGAGCTATCTAGCTATGTGTTATTGTGATTCTGGCTTTGGTAGATTGTACATGTTTGAACGTGTTAACACTAGCAAGTTTAGTACAGTGGAATTGATATTGGGTGACATGGAGGTCTCTGTGGAGGCAACCATCAGTGTGATACTGGTCGATGGCAAATGACCAGAGGGTTTCCGAGGTGTATTTTGTGCTAATACTACTAGTATCCGAGGTCCATGAAAATCGAGTTGCTTGGCTTCGGTGATGACTGATGACATTTTGCTTGTTCCGGCTGCAGCTGATGGTGCGATTCAACTCTCGCGACGTGTTGTGTCGGTTGAAGACGATGGAGGGCTAAGAGTCTGTCATGGCAAGCTGTTCGGACGATCAAACTGTTGAGAGAGTTTCCAAAGCTAAGATATTCCAATTGCTCGGAAATTCTCAGCTATATGACGCACTTTGATGGTGAGCAGAAAAAAATGATCAAGAAATTGCTGAGAGTGCTCAGAGTTTTGTTTTATGAACACTTGACCTTACCCCTTCGTTTTGAGCCATGTCTAGGTAGAATCGGCAAGATTGAACCGTCCTCTGAACGCTATGCTATGCTTCAAGTTCGCTGTTGTAAGTTGGAGGTCACCGTTGCCTGGTCAGACATGCCCTTGTATATGATTGTTGGCGGCAGTACAGCCTGCTCCCTGCACGTAGGAACGGGCGCTGTTAGTTAAAAAAAAATAAAAAAAAGGAAAGGGCGCTGTCGCTGGCCATCTTTTCCCTGCTGCCTCTTTCCTCCCTCTCGGAGAATCTGCTATCTTAAGAGTGCCATGTAGGATAAATGTTGACGTAGAGGAGAGAGAAATCATAAGAAAAAACTTGTCTTCTCTTATTTAAGAGATGATCTCTTAGCCCAATATGTCTCACCACATTTTTAGGAATAGCTAGTTATTAAAGATAAGTCTAAGATATAATCCATTGTAGACATTTTTTTTTGTCATCTCTAAATTACATGCAAGACTTAAGAAAATACTGTCTTATCAACCATTGTACATGCTCTTAAACACAAACAACCGCGTGAGAAAAGCAAGGATCCGACTAAATTTGTGACAAGATTTTGGTTTGTTTCGGGGAAAACACTATCCTTCAGCCGACGGATGCACGCGCGTCCGCCGCCTGCGTAGCCGTCGGATCAATCTTTATCGAGCGCTCACGCTGGCCACAAGTCCTGTGCAGCCAATTTTTTTTCAACAACCGTATTGTTTCAGAAGGTTTCTGCAACAGAGATCTTGTTTCAGAAATAAAAAAAATGATTCGGTGGTGAACTTTTTTTAGCAACAGGGTCTAGTTTTAGGTCTTGTTTCAGGAAAAAAAAATGGTTCGGCAATGAAGATATTTTTGTTCTGTAAGAGGGGTCTTGCTTCAGAAACATAGCCCCGGTTGCAGAAAGCGTTGGAGGAGCGCACGATGTTAGAGCGTGTGAGGCCAAGCATTGCAACACGACGCATGTTTTAGAAACATAGCTTCAGTTGCAGAAATCGTCAAGGGAGTGCCTGGTGTGGGAGCTCGTCGTCGTCATGCTGGAGTAGAGGCCGCACATGTTCTCCAAGCAGGGCCCCTCGGTGAGCTCGATTTGCGTCAGATCTAAGCATCTGACGCGCGATATGGTGCGCCATGGTGTTGCAGAGAGTTCAATTTAGCTCCTACACGTCGGCGGCGGGCTGATTTTGGGGGTGGGTTGGCGGCGGCGCCGCGCTGGGCGCAGCTTTGTCGGTGCCGAGGGCAAGTTTGTTGTCTTGTTTTTGCAACAACGCGCATGTTGCGGGAATAATGAGGGGGGCATGCGGGATGCGCACACTAGATCGGACTGCTAACAGCTCAGGGATCCAATGGCTGTCCAGGCGCCGGATAATTTCAGTACATCTACCGGTGGACGCGTAGGAGCGCCCTTGTTTCGGTCACTTAAATCAACACTCAAGGAGCCATTGAGGGTTGTCTGCTTAAATAAGCATGCTTGCAAAAGAAAAGAAAAACGTTACATGCAGTCGAGACTCCATGCAATGCATGAGGGCATCTCCACCCTCAAACCGGACACTATCCGTCAGCACGTGCCGATGTACGTCATGATATGCATCGTGCGTGCGCTTTGTTTGTTTATTATAATAAGGACGCGTCTAGGGAGCAGCCGGCTGCTCCCTAGCGATCCCTGGCAGCCGGACCAAAAAGGGAAGTTCTTGTCCCCCCAGTACAGAAAAGGTAAGGCCCACAAAACATCCCGATTCCCTCGCCCCAGCCACCCTGTTCCTTCGCCCCGGCCCAACCAACCTCCTCTCCAAGCCATATCTGTTGGTCCCCTCCTCACGTGCTCTTCCTCGCCCATCCCCTTGCACCCGGCGACTGCTTCTAGCTCCATACCTACCCACCCTGCCATCTTCTTCTCCCCCAAGTAAGATAGGATAAAGGCACAAATTACTTGCCCACGCTCCCACAAGATCCAGGAGACCTTGCGATCCCTTGTAATGGTGGCAACAAAACCTTCAGATGACCTGCAATGGCGCCTTGATTAGTTGCTTCTCCTCTTAAAACTTCTCTGAACTGAGAAGGGGAAAAACAAGAGAAAGGGGCAAGGACAGCAGTGGTGCAATTTTAGAGGTCAGATCTCTCACCTTCTTCCACTTGATTTTGCAGTTTCTCATCGGTATTCTGAAGTCCAGATTTCCCCCCACGCCATATAAGTAGCCCCTGGGGACAAGAACATATAAACACCTCTGTAAAGAAACCATCACCTGTTCTGCTGTTCTTTAGGTTCTCTTAATCACTACATGCTTTTAGGTTCTCTTTATACTGATCCTATAGATGAACAGGATGAAAAAGTTACTTCATGTACTTGCACATAATCAAGGCAACTTTCATACTATTTTGGGGCAAATGCACAATGACAGACAAGCAAGTCTTAAAACCTTTTGACATTAGGAGTCCAGGTTATTCATCATGGGAAAACGATGATCCTGATAACATACATAAGGCAATTTGAGATGCTCTTAATCACTACATGCTTCTTTTTTTAGGTTGTCTTTATACTGATCCTATACAGGGATGTATAAACAAAATGGCAACTTATATGCTTTGTTTAGGCAACTGCAATACTGTAGACAGGCAAGTCGTGTATAAAAACTTGGTGCTGCTTAATTAATAAACTGCGCAATTTGGTGAGTATAGGTGGGGAACAGGAAAAGTGCATATCATAAGTAAGACTATAGACTGTGTTTTAAGTAAGTGAGTGTTGATTTCAAAAGCATACATGTATGAACAAAAACTGGGGAGTAACCTAAGATGCAAAATCTAATAATTTGATGTTTTGATTGTAGATCAGATTTCTCACCTTCCTCAATGCTTTTGCTGTTTGTCAACCATAAAAACTGATCCCCTATTGGCAATGTGGTACATTCCATGTAACTTGCCTATTAAATGTTGTTGGAGACATGATGTCTGTGGTGTACCTGCTTGTATAAACATAAAACAAAAAAAAAATTGAGTGTCGAAAACCTTCTGATTTGCTAGTTGTTATGTTTTTAATAGAAAACTTCATGTGCTTGAACAAAAACATAGCAACTTCCATGAAAATTTTGGCAAAATGCAAACAGTACATACAAAAATGATGATGAGTAACATGAACAGGATGAAAGGAGGTACTTCATCTACTTGCACATAATCATGGCAACTTTCATGCTATTTTGGGGCAAATGCAGCATAACAGACAAGCAAGTCTTTAAAAACCTTTTGTACCTTACAAGTTATTCATCATGGAAAAACGACGATTCTACATACATAAGACAACTTACCTAGTGAAGGTCCAGTGTGGAGCAAAAAATGCTTGATGCTGGTTGTCGGTCAGGAGAACAGGTGTAGCTGCATCCATTGTTCTCCATTCGAATTGGTAGGTGCATCCTGGGATAAAAAAAAGATAGGCAAGGACAACAAAAACTCTACGATTCTCCAGCATCATGAAGTAAAAAAAGCAAAAAAACACACCATATTTAAACAGGTCCTATTAGAAAGGGGGTGAATCTTGTCACAAAATACAGTAAAAAAAGTGATGCTAGTGAACATGACAGACCATGTCACGCAACAAACTAGTGCTGCTGCTCCTATTCCAAGATTACTTTCAAGAAAAATAGAAAAATAACATCCCATTCCATTCTCTCTGATATTTGGTAATATTTCCATGATGAATAAACTCTTTGAATAAGAATCTGCCCCATGACTTTTGCTTCCCCTGTTTGCTTCAACCTGGTGATTTGTTGTCTGCCCATGATTAAAAAAAGATTAGCGAAACAAAATTGTTGTAGTGCATATCTTTCATAAATGATGGCTGCGAATGATGTTTTTATACATACACTGGTTGTTCCTATTTAAAAAATGTATTAACTGCTTGCCTCTTGTCAAAACAAACATTGATATGTTTTTCCTGGTGTAAAATGTGCAGGTTTGAATATGATTGATCTGAATGAAGAACCAGAGGAAGATATGCCAGAGTTTGCCTTTGTTCGTGACATGAATATAGGTGATCCTTTATATTGCACACAACAGAGTACCCACCTTGGTGGGGCTGACAATGCTGAGTTTGTGGCTGAATCTCCCAACCCTGTTGCCACACAAAATGCTTCAACACATGTGGCGCAAACTATGCCTACAGATATGGGTGCAACGGTCGAAGCAACTACACATCCAGCTGCAGCAACAAAGATGGATGAACACACGCTTTTTGACACTGAAACCACAGGTGATACAGGTGGGACTGTTGGAAATAGTTTGGCAGGCTTGGTTGGTGAGAACGATGATGAGGCATGGTCACAGCCCAAGGAGCCTTACGTGGGTATGAGGTTTGACACTTTGGAAGGTGTAAAGGAACACTACAATGCGTACGCTCTGCAGCTTGGGTTTTCCATCAAAATGAATACATCAAGGAAAACTGTCGACACTCGTGTGTTGGTAAAGCAGCAATTTGTTTGCAACAAGTTTTGGAAAGCTACAGAGCACGATGGAGGTGCAGAAAAGCCCCCTGTCCTAGACAAAATTGTTGATCAGGCAGAACATGTTGACGAGGATGATGATATTGTCTTTCTTGATGATGAAAGTAAGTTAAAAAAGAAAAGCAAGAAACGAAAGCGAGATAGAATATTGCAAACCGGTTGCAAGGCCAAGATGGTGGTGAAACTAATAGATGGTCGTTGGGAGGTGATATACTTTGTTGGTGAGCACAACCATAAGTTGGTAGACAAGCCATCTTTGAAGAAGTATTTGCGATCCCACCAAGGGATACCTCCAGAAGAAAGGGCATTCCTAACACATCTTCACAACTGCAATTTAACTACAGATGAAAAAATGATCCTATACTTGCCTGTGTTTTTGATCTAAGTTGCTCAACACCCATTTAGTGCTTGCCTGCTATTTTTTTAAGTGTGATATTTGGCTCAGGCCCTAAACATGTTAAATGGTTCAATTCCTTTCCTTTAGTGTTTTTGAAATTATTTTTGTTCCTGGAGGTTGGTTAGTTTTGTTGAGCAATGTGCTTGCCCATCAGTTGGCACTTGCTAAAAAACATGGTCATAAACTTGCTTAGTTTTGTTGAGCAAAGTTGGTAGCCTACTGTTAGTACTTGCTCAAAGTCAAGGGCACAACTTGCCTGCGCTTGTAAGCACTGATTTCCCGTGACATTCATTGGTTTATGTGTGTGCATTAATTAGTCTTGTTGTGCTAGTTGCTTGCCTAGAAGTTAGCACTTACTCAAAACATGTCCTCAACTTGCCTGCACTTGTTGGACACTTTTCATATATTGATGTGTGTGAAATATACAAGTACGACTTGCCTGCGCTTGTATATTTTGCAAGCACTGATTCCCCTAGACACTCAAATTGGTTTGTGTGTGTGCATTAATTAGTCTTGTTTGTTGGAAATATGCCCTAGAGGCAATAATAAAATGGTTATTATTATATTTCCTTGTTCATGATAATTGTCTGTTATTCATGCTATAATTGTGTTATCCGGAAATCGTAATACATGTGTGAATACATAGACCACAACATGTCCCTAGTAAGCCTCTAGTTGACTAGCTCGTTGATCAATAGATGGTTACGGTTTCCTGACCATGGACATTGGATGTCATTGATAATGGGATCACATCATTAGGAGAATGATGTGATGGACAAGACCCAATCCTAAGCCTAGCACTAGATCGTGTAGTTCGTTTGCTAAATCTTTTCCAATGTCAAGTAACTTTTCCTTAGACCATGAGATTGTGCAACTCCCGGATACCGTAGGAGTGCTTTGGGTGTACCAAACGTCACAACGTAACTGGGTGGCTATAAAGGTGCACTACGGGTATCTCCGAAAGTGTCTGTTGGGTTGGCACGAATCGAGACTGGGATTTGTCACTCCGTGTGTCGGAGAGGTACCTCTGGGCCCACTCGGTAGGACATCATCATAATGAGCTCAATGTGATCAAGGAGTTGTTCACGGGATGATGTGTTACAGAAACGAGTAAAGAGACTTGCTGGTAACGAGATTGAACAAGGTATCGAGATACCGACGATCGAATCTCGGGCAAGTATCGTACCGATAGACAAAGGGAATTGCGTACGGGATTGATTGAATCCTCGACATCGTGGTTCATCCGATGAGATCATCGAGGAGAATGTGGGAGCCAACATGGGTATCCAGATCCCGCTGTTGGTTATTGACCGGAGAGTCGTCTCGGTCATGTCTACGTGTCTCCCGAACCCGTAGGGTCTACACACTTAAGGTTCGGTGACGCTAGGGTTGTAGAGATATAAGTATGCGGTAATCCGAAGGTTGTTCGGAGTCCCGGATGAGATCCCAGACGTCACGAGGAGTTCCGGAATGGTCCGGAGGTAAAGATTTATATATAGGAAGTCCAGTTTCGGCCACCGGGAGAGTTTCGGGGGTCACCGGTATTGTACCGGGACCACCGGAAGGGTCCCGGGGGTCCACCGGGTGGGGCCACCTATCCCGGAGGGCCCCATGGGCTGAAGTGGCGTGGGAACCAGCCCCTGGTGGACTGGTGCACCCCACCCAAGGGCCCAAGGCGCCTAGGGTTGGAAACCCTAGGGGGCCGTTGCCCCCCCGAGGGGGCATGCGCCCCCCTGGTTGGAAACCCTAGGGGGCCGTTGCCCCCCGAGGGGGCATGCGCCCCCCCGGATGGAAACCCTAAGGGGCCGTTGCCCCCCGAGGGGGCATGCGCCCCCCCGGATGGAAACCCTAAGGGGACCGTTGCCCCCCGAGGGGCCGCCGCCCCGGGGGCCGCCGCCGCCCCCCTCTAGATGGGATCTCCAAGGGGGCATGCGCCCCCCCTAGCCCCTATATATAGTGGAGGGGAGGGAGGGCAGCCGCTCCCTAAGCCCCTGGCGCCTCCCTCTGTAACATCCCCAGGTTACCCCACTCTGGTTAAGCTACTTAACCTGCCATGTCATCATGATCACTCTAATAAAATTTCATTAGAAAATATTTCAACTTCAAATTCAAATTTCAAATGGGAGTCAAATAAATATTTCTTCAAATGGCAAAACTAAAATGTCCATAGTGCTGCAAATAATCCTAAGGTAATTATAGAATTGAAACCAACTTCAGATAAATTCCCAAAATGCCCCTGGACATTTTGACAGTAGTCCAGCAGCACTTAATCTGTCCTTTTCAATTTCTAAAAAATATTCAACCTATTTCTTTGGCCTTCAAACTTTTGCTGGCAGTGCCAATTATCACCAGGAAATATTGGGGCTTAGTCCCACATTTTTCAACAATGTTAGGTGGCCCACAAAAACCATTTCCTGTCTCTGTTAATGAATAAAAGAGAAAAACAGTAAAAGAGAAAAGGCCAGAAGACTCACCTGGCAGACCGAGCCGGCCCGGCCCATCTCCACCCACTCCCTCCTCCGTGTCATCGTCTCCATGGACGACGCGTCTTCACCACTTGCCGCTCGCCACCACGACGAGGCAGGGGCTGAAGGGGATAAGGGCGACCCCAGGTCCCTTTCCCCTGTTCGCCTCGCTCACTCTCACCTCCCTCCTCCTCGCTCGTCTCTCTCCCTCGCTCTCCCCGCATAGATCGAGCCGCACCCGGCCGGAAGCCGCCGCCGCGCCTCACCGTCGTCGCGGCCAGAGGCCACATCGAGCTCCGCGAGCTTGCCCGGAAGAACCATCACCCTCTTCTGCGTCGACGGCAACCACCAGACCTAGCCGGGACGCCGCGCAGCCGTCGCCCCCTTCGTTTTTCTCCGACGGGATCCGCCGCGGCTCGCCGTCGTTCTACTCATCTCCGACCTCCTCCGGCAGCACCGAGCCGCTCCCCGACACCACTGTGAGCACCGCCTTCGTCTACCTCTCTTCCCATGCGTTTTGCTCTCTCTAACTAGCCCCACCATCGGACTCGAGAGCCTCCGCCGCCGTGGCTCGTTGCCGTCGTGGCCAGGGCACCCAAAGCTCATGTCCGAGCACATGGGCGAGCTCCTGGCATCACTAGGGAAAACAACCCGTACCCCAGCTCACTCCGTCTCGTGCTGCAACGCCGTTCCGGCAAATCGCCGTATTCCGGCCAACGTCATGCCTCGTTGCGGACGCCGTTTCCGGGCCACCCCAGCTCCTCTCGCTTGCTCCAACGGATGCGCGCGAGCCAGAGCAACTCGTAGCCGCAAACCACGCGTGGAATGGTGCCCTGTAGCAAGAGCACGGTGATCCTCCGCCGTCGGCTGTGGTCGCCGCCGGTTAACCTCCGGCGAGGATGACGTGGCGGAGCAGATTAACTGCTAATCACTCGCTTAATTAACATCCACAGCCGCTGACATCGGGCCCCACGGGGATTGGTTAGAGTTGTTAAAAAAAGGGTTAGTTAATTAACCCGCTGACACGCGGGCCCGACTGGACCCGCTGACCAGTCAACTGCTGAGTCAGCAGTTGACTGGCCCCACCTGGCAGCCTCACAGTGCACCCCTGGTGCACTGCACCGGGTGCACCTAGCGAATCCAGTCACTGTTCTCGAATTTAAATAATTCCAGTAATTTTTCATAAATTGATTTAAACTTCGAAAAATCCTAAAAAATAAACCGTAGCTTAGATCGAAAAACTTAAAACATGAAAGTTGCTCAGAACGACGAGACGAGTCTGATCGTGCCGTCTGTTTCTTCATCGGAACCCCCTACGTAGAAGAACTCGTAACTCCGGACCCGTATCTGGCAGATGAATAGTGCACCCGCACCGGTAAATAAATTCCAGAATAATTCTAAAAATATCTAAATTGACTTAGATGCATATTCAGACAACCCTGCACTACATCGTAGCATAACACACACTGTGTGGCATATGTTTGCAATATGTTTACCTGTTTCTTCCCCCTCTTTCTCTTGGTAGACCCCGACGTTGACGTAGCTCCCGAGGCAGACGCAGCTCAGGAGTACGACTACGTCCCCGACGACACCCCTGAAGACCTTGCCCTTGCCCCCGAGCAAACAGGCAAGCACCCCCATTTTGAGCATGCCTATATCACCTATTCTCTTCTCTCTATTGCTTGCATTAGAATTGCTACTGCTACTGTTTTCCTATATCTGCTGCATAGCCTGTTTATTGTAACCTGCCTTGCTACCTTGTTGGGTATCCAAGACTACTTAGCATAGCCTGGGTAGAGACATGACAGAGACCCCCACTTGATCCCGACTGCCCCGCTGGACACCAGAAGACCCGATCATCGGGATTGAAGACCAGACCCTGACACGGCACATCACTTCCCCCCCTTAGTTGCCGACACTACTGGGTTACCGTCGAGTGCCGAGGGTGATACCTCGTCAGCACTGCTGATGTTAACCTTGTAGGTTAGTTACTCGGACGTGGTAAGCGAGGGTGATTCCTACTACACCACCTCCTATACCGACATCGTCGTGCAACCCCTCAGACGTGAACCTCGAGGGTGATTCCTCATCCGTTCACCCTGATGATAACATCAGTGGGAATTCCATCGAGGGTGATTCCTCAGGGTTCCCTGGTGTCAGACACACAGATACAGTTGTTGATGTGACTTGCACTAAACCATGTTACTAAAGACGGGTCGGCCCTGAGGGGTACCCGCGCGAGCTGTTAAGCGAAGTGATGTGGAGTCGGGTTGACCTGGATGGTGCCCGCGAGATAATACGAGGCGTGGCCGGGCATTCTTAGCCCTTGCCGCAAGACCTCGAGACGGGGCGACGGGGTCACATCGATCGTGAGTCTCTGCTCGTTTCCGCGCGATCCTAAACCACTAAACGGTTTGGATATTTGATCCGAGGGGCCTCTGGCCCGATAGCACTAACCATCACATGGGCATAGTATGGGCGTTCTGCGTCGTATACTTCAGCCGGAGCTTAATAGACGTCAGCGACTGAGCGGCGCGCGCTGAATTGGACTGGGAACGCAACCGCGCTTGTATAAGGGGTTGCTAGGTCTGCTTTCAGCCGCGTACGCAACGTGCAGGAGCGTCCGGGGCGATGGCCCGAGACCCCTGGGGGCATAGGTTAGTCCGGCGTGCTGACCTCTCTGTTAAGTATTCGGTCGGGTTGCGGCGTGTTGCTTAGCCGAGGCCGGGCATGACCCAGAAAGTGTGTCCGGCTGGAGTTAAGCGAGCGTGGTGGGTAAGTTGGTGCACCCCTGCAGGGAAGAAACTTCTATCGATAGCCTGTCCTACGGTAACGGACACTCGGAGTTGTATCCCGATCGGTACAACTAGAACATGTGATGAGAACTGGATAGTACGGCTCTGGGATTGCTTTCTCGCTGGGAGTCGAGAAAGGATCTCAGGTCGAGGTTGATGATGTTACTGCTACTACTTTACATTATGTTCATCTATTCTCTTCTGATGCTGCAAGACTGTTGAAGATTGTTGAAGATGCTAGTCTTCGATAGGACTATGCTTCTCCCTCTATTCTGGCATTCTGCAGCCCAGTCCACATATACAGCCCCCTTTTGAAAATGTTGCATATGTAGTGTAGATCCTTGCTTGCTGAGTACTTCGGATGAGTACTCACGTTTGCTTTATTTTCTTTTTCCCCCATATTCCACTTGATGCCACCAGACGACGGAGCCCCTGAGTCAGATGCCCCAGTCGACGACCACTGCTACTACCCGCCTGGCGAGTACTACTACTACGAGGTGCCACCTGATGACCAGGAGTAGGATCGGAGGGTCCAGGGCAGGAGGCCTACGCCTTTCGATCGTAGCTTTTATTTTACCCCGCCTCTGTGAAGGCTTATCTCTCTCTCTGTTCTGTAATATATCTGTACCCAGATATCTAATGCTTCCGCTGACGCTTGTATGCCATCGAGCTATGTATTCGAGCCCTGGCTTGTAATATTAAGCTTGTATGACTTTATTTATGTTTTAGAGTTGTGTTGTGATATCGTCAAGTGAGTCCTTAGGCTTGATCGTGCGCATTTGCGTGTATGATTAGTGCACGATTAAGCCGGGGGCGTCACAGGTTGGTATCAGAGCCGACTGCCCCTAGGTATCCCCCTTTCCAATTCTTTGGCCGAAGTTGAGTCTAGTGGT
The DNA here is from genome assembly GCA_011799875.1 of Thinopyrum elongatum. NCBI lineage: Eukaryota > Viridiplantae > Streptophyta > Magnoliopsida > Poales > Poaceae > Thinopyrum > Thinopyrum elongatum. The sequence continues at coordinate 58,640,164 of CM022297.1, forward strand.
CCAAAACTGTTTTACTAACTTGGCTGTGTGGCTTATGGCCCCACGTCGCCAATTGGGTGGTATTAGGATCTTTTATTCCTCATCTATACTCTGGGACTCTGATCTCTCTTTCATTCGGGTTAAATGATTTTTGCTAACCCTGGCAATAGGATCTCGTAACCACTTCCTCCCGGAGAGCCCTTCACTACAGATGGTCGTCTGCTTCGTCAGAAGATTCCGAAGATACCCCTCGACGTTAACCGAGACCCTGTCCCACTGCTTTGCAGTTCCTTTCGCCTGAACACACCTATGAATAAATCCTCATACTTACACGGGGTCCGTTCATCCCCAGTTGTTCAAGTGCTTTCCGGAACACATTGGATTGCTATTTAATCTCCCGATAATCCTATGCAGCCTATTGCTCCTGAAATTCTTGCCTGTTTGCCTTATGGTTAATTCCATAAGTCTAGTAATTCCCGTCAACATCCTTTGCCAATTACCAATTTGGATTCTCTGAATCAATATGCTGCGAATATTCGCTATCATCAGACGAATCCTAGAATTCGTCCTACCGGCTCAGTCACCATTCCGAACATGAGCTGGTTCTCAGCCAATCGAGTATTGGTTGATTGTCCAGCTAAGCATCTACTAATCACTCGTCCCTCTGCTCAGGTGAACTAATTGTCACTCCTGACTTTGTAATTCGTGAACCCCCTGAATTTTATACTTGGGTTGATCAAGTACTTCCTTAATTTGATGTGCTTGCCTCCCGACCTTCCTTAGGAGGACTCTCAAGGGGAACCAGTTGTTAAAATCTTACCCCGATAGTTCTCACGGACCACTTGATTCCTTTTGTGGACAATTATCCGATCGATTATTTTCTATCCTAAGAACCTTATCGGTTCCTTCCCCATTGACATTGCCTTTGGCATCGAAGCATCCTCTACTTCTTGCCGACTGTACATCCGCCCCGCTTGCATGGCACGAAGAGGTAGTGTATTCCTTCTCCTTATTGACTTGGGACTGACTTCTGACCAGGACATGTCCCTTAAACATGGTTGGAGATCTCTGCAAGACGGAATACCAAAGTTGACCATCTAGCTCTATCCAACTTACTCGTCTTTTGATCAGAGCCTCTGCTTCTGATCCTTCGTTTTGGAACCATAACCCCTTTGGGCTTAGGCGCTGAATTATTTTGATGTTTCTATAGTCCGATGCCTTTGCATCCCTTCCTCATCTGATTGAGTGCCGATACTCACAATCTTATCCTTTGCGGTCCGCCAGATCTTATGGTGGATCGTTATTTGTTAATGTCTTCCATATTCCATAACCTTGTTAGTTATTCCCCCTGATACCTGATACCTTCGGTGAATTATATCACCTGTTTTAGACTTCGACACTTTGCTTTCGAACTCGTATCCCTTGCCTTCGTTGATGGTTGAATAGATTCGTAAAATTGTCCCGATGGGTTGTATATATATTTCTGTCATCTACGAGAACTCAGAAAACTTCTATGAGTCATACCCATCTGAAGTTTCGCCAGATAAATTCTTAACCTTACAATTTCTTCGAAAGCGAGAAGTGAATGAAAGGTTATGCATTGGATTAGTGGGAGTCGACCTTGAACCTTTGTGTTCATGCCCATGGACCCGATGTAGAACTTATCATGGAAGCTACTCGTAAAAAATAATTATTCCCCTGGTACAAGTTCATCTTGTATCTATGAATTGATCCTTTGTAATCGTGGTTCCGACCATACTTTCTCCTTGATTCCATTTCCTGGATAAGTTAAATACTTGTCCTCTGCAAATAATTTCACCCGTCCAACCTCTATCTTGAATTACCTTCGAGTATTACCCCTGGTATCTCGAGAACATCACAGGAACTCCCTAACTTTTTATGAGTTCTTCATCAACCAATATTGATCACCAAACCCAATTTACCAGGGTTCTGAGTTGTTTTGACACTCGGAGACACCGGTGAGTGAATCGATTCTGCACCCCGATTTGATAACTCTAAGTAACTTTCATTGCTTACGGGTTTAACAATCCTTCAAGTCATTTCTAGCCTGATCGGCTATATCCCTATCGTGCTGAATTTTGACCGTGCTACCTGGTCCTTCTTTTCCGAGATCAACTTCCGACGATGAGCTAAGCCTATGACGACCTCCCTCACCTTATCATTTCACCTCAAACAACAAGCTTGACTTTCGAGCTTGTGTCGTATCCGTGGTACCAATGATCTTTCGCTTCGGTATTCCTTTTGTTTGATGTCATCGCTGCTCGATGACATCTTCTTGTAACCTCTTGTCAAATGTGTCGTGATCACCATCAACATTCTGAGCTCTTCCAGGATATCAATTGAAATCATGACTAGAAATACCATCCTTGCCCCTCGATGATTTGAGATATCATCGATGACATCCTTGACTTCCTGCCAACACAAACCTGGTCGTGTTTGGTTATTCCCTACGTCCCGAGATACCCTTCTAATTGTTTCTCGGTATCTCTTGAGATCTTCAAAACCCAATCTTTACTTGACACCATAATCATTGCTACTTCAAAGCATGACTGTGTTATTCCGAACTCCAGCATGATCATTGGAAGCACAATGTCAAATGTGTCTCGATCAATTGTCCAAACACCGTTGTATAGGTAATATCATGATTCTTCCTTCGCCCATCTGTCTAAATGAGTGGGAACTTGCTGTCCCATCATGTATGTCCTGTTTCGCTTTTCCTAGGACAGAATATACTCCCAATATTTGTGTGAAAACACATTTTCCTTTCCATTGTTTTGTTTAACCTTTCTTGAGATCTATATGATGTAAGCAGAAATAACTCCCTGCCTATAAAATACTCCGGTGCACAACTTCGTCAGAGAAACCCCGTTACTATTGTTGATCACATTCCGGTAACCACCGATGGACGAGAACCTTGCCGATTGGTCCGCCTCGTTCAACGAGCAGGAAAATGGTTCTCTTCGTTCCTCACCCTTGGTACCGACGTTGTTGCCGACATAGTGACAGACTTTCCTCTGACATACCTTGTTGTCATGACCGGTAAGATGTCATCATCCTCCCTACTTCGATCGACACCCCTCCACAGTTCCACAGGATCGGAACCTGACTCTCCTGTAACATCCTTGATTCTGAAGCATCCTTTGCCCTTGACTTTGTGTGTCATCCCGAGCCACCCCTCGAGAGATGATCTACTCCCGATACCCTGAACCCCTGTTCACACTTTGTTCTGGTATCGACTGAATGACCATTCGATTGATACTTCTTATTGTACCTTCCTACTTTGCTCTTGATATTTCCTAGGTTTTAACTCGAGAGAAACTTTTGCCACATTCCCTAAATTGTTTCCCAGGTAATCGACCCGATAAAGGTCAGTTCTTCCGAAGTTACTCTTGTCTTTCCCACTTGAATCTCGGGACGAGATTTCTTGTAGTGGAGGAGACTTGTAACATCCCCAGGTTACCCCACTCTGGTTAAGCTACTTAACCTGCCATGTCATCATGATCACTCTAATAAAATTTCATTAGAAAATATTTCAACTTCAAATTCAAATTTCAAATGGGAGTCAAATAAATATTTCTTCAAATGGCAAAACTAAAATGTCCATAGTGCTGCAAATAATCCTAAGGTAATTATAGAATTGAAACCAACTTCAGATAAATTCCCAAAATGCCCCTGGACATTTTGACAGTAGTCCAGCAGCACTTAATCTGTCCTTTTCAATTTCTAAAAAATATTCAACCTATTTCTTTGGCCTTCAAACTTTTGCTGGCAGTGCCAATTATCACCAGGAAATATTGGGGCTTAGTCCCACATTTTTCAACAATGTTAGGTGGCCCACAAAAACCATTTCCTGTCTCTGTTAATGAATAAAAGAGAAAAACAGTAAAAGAGAAAAGGCCAGAAGACTCACCTGGCAGACCGAGCCGGCCCAGCCCATCTCCACCCACTCCCTCCTCCGTGTCATCGTCTCCATGGACGACGCGTCTTCACCACTTGCCGCTCGCCACCACGACGAGGCAGGGGCTGAAGGGGATAAGGGCGACCCCAGGTCCCTTTCCCCTGTTCGCCTCGCTCACTCTCACCTCCCTCCTCCTCGCTCGTCTCTCTCCCTCGCTCTCCCCGCATAGATCGAGCCGCACCCGGCCGGAAGCCGCCGCCGCACCTCACCGTCGTCGCGGCCAGAGGCCACATCGAGCTCTGCGAGCTTGCCCGGAAGAACCATCACCCTCTTCTGCGTCGACGGCAACCACCAGACCTAGCCGGGACGCCGCGCAGCCGTCGCCCCCTTCGTTTTTCTCCGACGGGATCCGCCGCGGCTCGCCGTCGTTCTACTCATCTCCGACCTCCTCCGGCTGCACCGAGCCGCTCCCCGACACCACTGTGAGCACCGCCTTCGTCTACCTCTCTTCCCATGCGTTTTGCTCTCTCTAACTAGCCCCACCATCGGACTCGAGAGCCTCCGCCGCCGTGGCTCGTTGCCGTCGTGGCCAGGGCACCCAAAGCTCGTGTCCGAGCACATGGGCGAGCTCCTGGCATCACTAGGGAAAACAACCCGTACCCCAACTCGCTCCGTCTCGTGCTGCAACGCCGTTCCGGCACATCGCCGTATTCCGGCCACCGTCGTGCCTCGTCGCGGACGCTGTTTCCGGGCCACCCCAGCTCCTCTCGCTTGCTCCAACGGATGCGCGCGAGCCAGAGCAACTCGTAGCCGCAAACCACGCGTGGAATGGTGCCCTGTAGCAAGAGCACGGTGATCCTCCGCCGTCGGCTGTGGTCGCCGCCGGTTAACCTCCGGCGAGGATGACGTGGCGGAGCAGATTAACTGCTAATCACTTGCTTAATTAACATCCACAGCCGCTGACATCGGGCCCCACGGGGATTGGTTAGAGCTGTTAAAAAAAAGGGTTAGTTAATTAACCCGCTGACACGCGGGCCCGACTGGACCCGCTGACCAGTCAACTGCTGAGTCAGCAGTTGACTGGCCCCACCTGGCAGCCTCACAGTGCACCCCTGGTGCACTGCACCGGGTGCACCTAGCGAATCCAGTCACTGTTCTCGAATTTAAATAATTCCAGTAATTTTTCATAAATTGATTTAAACTTCAAAAAATCCTAAAAAATAAACCGTAGCTCAGATCGAAAAACTTAAAACATGAAAGTTGCTCAGAACGACGAGACGAGTCTGGTCGTGCCATCTGTTTCTTCATCGGAACCCCCTACGTAGAAGAACTCGTAACTCCGAACCCGTATCCGGCAGATTAATAGTGCACCCACACCGGTAAATAAATTCCAGAATAATTCTAAAAATATCTAAATTGACTTAGATGCATATTCAGACAACCCTGCACTGCATCGTAGCATAACACGCACTGTGTGGCATATGTTTGCAATATGTTTACCTGTTTCTTCCCCCTCTTTCTCTCGGTAGACCCCGACGTTGACGTAGCTCCCGAGGCAGACGCAGCTCAGGAGTACGACTACGTCCCCGACGACACCCCTGAAGACCTTGCCCTTGCCCCCAAGGAAACAGGCAAGCACCCCCATTTTGAGCATGCCTATATCACCTATTCTCTTCTCTCTATTGCTTGCATTAGAATTGCTACTGCTACTGTTTTCCTATATCTGCTGCATAGCCTGTTTATTGTAACCTGCCTTGCTACCTTGTTGGGTATCCAAGACTGCTTAGCATAGCCTGGGTAGAGACATGACAGAGACCCCCACTTGATCCCGACTGCCCCGCTGGACACCAGAAGACCCGATCATCGGGATTGAAGACCAGACCCTGACACGGCACATCACTTCCCCCCCTTAGTTGCCGACACTACTGGGTTACCGTCGAGTGCCGAGGGTGATACCTCGTCAGCACTGCTGATGTTAACCTTGTAGGTTAGTTACTCGGACGTGGTAAGCGAGGGTGATTCCTACTACACCACCTCCGATACCGACATCGTCGTGCAACCCCTCAGACGTGAACCTCGAGGGTGATTCCTCATCCGTTCACCCTGATGATAACATCAGTGGGAATTCCATCGAGGGTGATTCCTCAGGGTTCCCTGGTGTCAGACACACAGATACAGTTGTTGATGTGACTTGCACTAAACCATGTTACTAAAGACGGGTCGGCCCTGGGGGGTACCCGCGCGAGCTGTTAAGCGAAGTGATGTGGAGTCGGGTTGACCTGGATGGTGCCCGCGAGATAATACGAGGCGTGGCCGGGCATTCTTAGCCCTTGCCGCAAGACCTCGAGACGGGGCGACGGGGTCACATCGATCGTGAGTCTCTGCTCATTTCCGCGCGATCCTAAACCACTAAACGGTTTGGATATTTGATCCGAGGGGCCTCTGGCCCGATAGCACTAACCATCACATGGGCATAGTATGGGCGTTCTGCTACGTATACTTCAGCCGGAGCTTAATAGACGTCAGCGACTGAGCGGCGCGCGCTGAATTGGACTGGGAACGCAACCGCGCTTGTATAAGGGGTTGCTAGGTCTGCTTTCAGCCACATACGCAACGTGCAGGAGCGTCCGGGGCGATGGCCCGAGACCCCTGGGGGCATAGGTTAGTCCGGCGTGCTGACCTCTCTGTTAAGTATTCGGTCGGGTTGCGGCGTGTTGCTTAGCCGAGGCCGGGCATGACCCAGAAAGTGTGTCCGGCCGGAGTTAAGCGAGCGTGGTGGGTAAGTTGGTGCACCCCTGCAGGGAAGAAACTTCTATCGATAGCCTGTCCTACGGTAACGGACACTCGGAGTTGTATCCCGATCGGTACAACTAGAACATGTGATGAGAACTGGATAGTACGGCTCTGGGATTGCTTTCTCGCTGGGAGTCGAGAAAGGATCTCAGGTCGAGGTTGATGATGTTACTGCTACTACTTTACATTATGTTCATCTGTTCTCTTCTGATGCTGCAAGACTGTTGAAGATTGTTGAAGATGCTAGTCTTCGATAGGACTAGGCTTCTCCCTCTATTCTGGCATTCTGCAGCCCAGTCCACATATACAGCCCCCTTTTGAAAATGTTGCATATGTAGTGTAGATCCTTGCTTGCTAAGTACTTCGGATGAGTTCTCACGTTTGCTTTATTTTCTTTTTCCCCCATATTCCACTTGATGCCACCAGGCGACGGAGCCCCTGAGTCAGATGCCCCAGTCGACGACCACTGCTACTACCCGCCTGGCGAGTACTACTACTACGAGGTGCCACCTGACGACCAGGAGTAGGATCGGAGGGTCCAGGGCAGGAGGCCTACGCCTTTCGATCGTAGCTTTTATTTTACCCCGCCTCTGTGAAGGCTTATCTCTCTCTCTGTTCTGTAATATATCTGTACCCAGATATCTAATGCTTCCGCTGACGCTTGTATGCCATCGAGCTATGTATTCGAGCCCTCGAGGCCCTGGCTTGTAATATTAAGCTTGTATGACTTTATTTATGTTTTAGAGTTGTGTTGTGATATCGTCAAGTGAGTCCTTAGGCTTGATCGTGCGCATTTGCGTGTATGATTAGTGCACGATTAAGCCCGGGGCGTCACACCCTCTCCCCCCGTGACACCTCTCCCTCTCGCTGAGCTTGGCGAAGCCCTGCCGAGATCCCCGCTGCTTCCACCACCACGCCGTCGTGCTGCTGGATCTCCATCAACCTCTCCTTCCCCCTTGCTGGATCAAGAAGGAGGAGACGTCTCTCCCAACCGTACGTGTGTTGAACGCGGAGGTGCCGTCCGTTCGGCGCTCGGTCATCGGTGATTTGGATCACGACGAGTACGCCTCCATCAACCCCGTTCTCTTGAACGCTTCCGCTCGCGATCTACAAGGGTATGTAGATGCACTCCCCTCTCACTCGTTGCTAGTTGACTCCATAGATTGATCTTGGTGATGCGTAGAAATTTTTAAAATTCTGCTACGTTCCCCAACAGTGGCATCATGAGCTAGGTCTATGCATAGTATCTTGCACGAGTAGAACCCAAAGTAGTTGTGGGCGTCGATTTGTCAATCTTCTTGCCGTTACTAGTCTTATCTTGATTCGGCGGCACTGTGGGATGAAGCGGCCCGGACCGACCTTACACGTACGCTTACGTGAGACTGGTTTCACCGACTGACATGCACTAGTTGCATAAGGTGGCTAGCGGGTGTCTGTCTCTCCCACTTTAGTCGGATCGGATTCGATGAAAAGGGTCCTTATGAAGGGTAAATAGAAATTGGCATATCATGTTGTGGTTTTGGCGTAGGTAAGAAACGTTCTTGCTAGAAACCTATAGAAGCCACGTAAAAAATTTGCAACAACAATTAGAGGACGTCTAACTTGTTTTTGCAGCAAGTGCTTTGTGATGTGATATGGCCGAAGGATGTGATGAATGATATATGTGATGTATGATATGATCATGTTCTTGTAATAGGAATTACGACTTGCATGTCGATGAGTATGACAACTGGCAGGAGCCATAGGAGTTGTCTTAATTTATTATATGACCTGCGTGTCATTGAAATTCGCCATGTAATTACTTTACTTTATTGCTAACCGTTAGCCGTAGTAGTAGAAGTAATAGTTGGCGAGACAACTTCATGAAGACACGATGATGGAGATCATTGTGTCATGCCGGTGACGATGATGATCATGGAGCCCCGAAGATGGAGATCAAAAGGAGCGAAGTGATAATGGCCATATCATGTCACTATTTTGATTGCATGTGATGTTTATCATGTTTTTGCATCTTATTTGCTTAGAACGACGGTAGCATATATAAGATGATCCCTCACTAAAATTTCAAGAAAGTGTTCCCCCTAACTGTGCACCGTTGCGAAGGTTCGTTGTTTCGAAGCACTACGTGTTGATCGGGTGTGATAGATTCTAACGTTCGAATACAACGGGTGTAAGCCAGATTTACACAGCAATACACTTAGGTTGACTTGACGAGCCTAGCATGTACAGACATGGCCTCAGAGCACAAGAGACCGAAAGGTCGAACATGAGTCGTATAGAAGATACGATCAACATGGAGATGTTCACCGTTGATGACTTGTCCGTCTCACGTGATGATCGGACACGGCCTAGTCGATTCGGATCATGTATCACTTAGATGACGAGAGGGATGTCTATCTGAGTGGGAGTTCATTAAATAATTTGATTAGATGAACTTAATTGTCATGAACTTAGTCTAAAATCTTTACAATATGTCTTGTAGATCAAATGGCCCACGCTAATGTTGCCCTCAACTTCAACGCGTTCCTAGAGAAAACCAAGCTGAAAGACGATGGTAGCAACTATACGGACTGGGTCCGTAACCTAAGGATTATCCTCATAGTTGCCAAGAAAGCATATGTCCTTGAAGCACCGCTAGGTGACGCACCTGTTTTCCCAGCAACGCAAGATGTTATGAACGTCTGGCAGTCGCGTAGTGATGATTACTCCCTGGTTCAGTGCGGCATACTTTACAGCTTAGAGTCGGGGCTCCAAAAGCGTTTTGAGCATCACGGAGCATATGAGATGTTCGAAGAGCTGAAAATGGTTTTCCAAGCTCATGCCCGGATCAAGAGATATGAAGTCTCTGATAAGTTCTACAGCTGTAAGATGGAGGAAAATAGTTCTGTCAGCGAGCATATACTCAAGATGTCTGGGTTGCACAACCGCTTGTCTCAGCTGGGAGTTAATCTCCCGGATGACGCGGTCGTTGACAGAATCCTTCAGTCGCTTCCACCTAGCTATAAAAGCTTCGTGATGAACTTCAATATGCAGGGGATGGAGAAAACCATTCCTGAGGTATATTCAATGCTGAAATCAGCGGAGGTGGAGATCAAAAAGGAACATCAAGTCTTGATGGTGAATAAAACCACTAAGTTCAAGAAAGGCAAGGGTAAAAAGAACTTCAAGAAGGACGGCAAGGGAGTTGCCGCGCCCGGTAAGCAAGCTGCCGGGAAGAAGTCGAAGAATGGACCCAAGCCTGAGACTGAGTGCTTTTATTGCAAGGGAAACGGTCACTGGAAGCGGAACTGCCCCAAGTACTTAGCGGATAAGAAGGCCGGTAGTACCAAAGGTATATATGATATACATGTTATTGATGTGTACCTTACCAGCACTCGTAGTAGCTCCTGGGTATTTGATACCGGTGCGGTTGCTCATATTTGTAACTCAAAACAGGAGCTGCGGAATAAGCGGAGACTGGCGAAGGACGAGGTGACGATGCGCGTCGGGAATGGTTCCAAGGTCGATGTGATCGCCGTCGGCATGCTACCTCTACATCTGCCTACGGGATTAGTTTTAAACCTCAATAATTGTTATTTAGTACCAGCTTTGAGCATGAACATTGTATCTGGATCTCGCATAATGCGAGATGGCTACTCATTTAAATCTGAGAATAATGGTTGTTCTATTTATATGAGAGATATGTTTTATGGTCATGCCCCGCTGGTCAATGGTTTATTCTTATTGAATCTCGAACGTGATGTTACACATATTCATAGTGTGAATGCCAAAAGATGTAAGGTTGATAACGATAGTCCCACATACTTGTGGCACTGCCGCCTTGGTCACATTGGTGTCAAACGCATGAAGAAACTCCATGCAGATGGACTTTTGGAGTCTCTTGATTATGAATCATTTGACAGATGCGAACCATGCCTCTTGGGCAAGATGACCAAGACTCCGTTCTCCGGAACAATAGAGCGAGCAACCAACTTATTGGAAATCATACATACTGATGTGTGTGGTCCAATGAGTGTTGAGGCTCGCGGTGGTTATCGTTATGTCCTCACCCTCACCGATGATTTGAGTAGATATGGGTATGTCTACTTGATGAAGCACAAGTCTGAGACCTTTGAAAAGTTCAAGGAATTTCAGAATGAGGTTGAGAATCAACGTGACAAGAAAATAAAGTTCTTGCGATCAGATCGTGGAGGAGAATATTTGAGTCATGAATTTGGCACGCACTTAAGAAAATGTGGAATTGTTTCACAACTCACGCCGCCTGGAACACCTCAGCGTAACGGTGTGTTCGAACGTCGTAATCGCACTCTATTGGATATGGTGCGATCTATGATGTCTCTTACCAATTTACCGCTATCTTTTTGGGGTTATGCTTTAGAGACTGCCGCATTCACTTTAAATAGGGCACCGTCAAAATCCGTTGAGACGACACCGTATGAATTATGGTTTGGGAAGAAACCTAAGCTGTCGTTTCTGAAAGTTTGGGGATGCGATGCTTATGTGAAGAAACTTCAACCAAAGAAGCTCGAACCCAAGTCGGAAAAATGCGTATTCATAGGATACCCTAAGGAAACTATTGGGTATACCTTCTACCTAAGATCCGAGGGCAAGGTCTTTGTTGCCAGGAATGGATCCTTTCTAGAGAAAGAGTTTCTCTCGAAAGAAGTAAGTGGGAGGAAAGTGGAGCTTGGTGAGATGACCCTCGAACCGGAGAGTAGGGCAGCACAGGAAAATGTTTCTGTGGAGCCTGCACCGGCTAGAGAGGAAGTTAATGATAATGATCATGATCAAGCTACCACTGAACTTCGAAGGTCCACGAGGACACGTTCCGCACCAGAGTGGTACGGCAATCCTGTCGTGGAAATCATGTTGTTAGACAACAGTGAACCTTCGAACTATGAAGAAGCAATGGCGGGCCCGAATTCCAACAAATGGCTTGAAGCCATGAAATCCGAGATAGGATCCATGTATGAAAACGAAGTATGGACTTTGACTGACTTGCCCGATGATCGGCGAGCCATAGAAAATAAATGGATCTTCAAGAAGAAGACTGACGTGGATGGTAATGTGACCATCTATAAGGCTCGGCTTGTCGCGAAGGGTTATCGACAAGTTCAAGGGGTTGACTACGATGAGACTTTCTCACCCGTAGCGAAGCTGAAATCCGTCAGAATCATGTTAGCAATTACCGCATACTATGATTATGAGATATGGCAAATGGACGTCAAAACGGCATTCCTTAATGGTTTTCTTAAGGAAGAGGTGTATATGATGCAACCGGAAGGTTTTGTCGACCCTGAGAATGCTGACAAGGTATGCAAGCTCCAGCGCTCAATCTATGGGCTGGTGCAAGCATCTCAGAGTTGGAACATTCGCTTTGATGAGATGATCAAAGCGTTTGGGTTCACACAGACTTATGGAGAAGCCTGTGTTTACAAGAAAGTGAGTGGGAGCTCTGTAGCATTTCTCATATTATATGTGGATGACATACTGCTGATGGGAAATGATATAGAATTCTTGGAAAGTATAAAGGCCTACTTGAATAAGTGTTTTTCAATGAAGGACCTTGGAGAAGCTGCTTACATATTAGGCATCAAGATCTATAGGGATAGATCGAGACGCCTCATAGGTCTTTCGCAAAGCACATACCTTGATAAGATATTGAAGAAGTTCAATATGGATCAGTCCAAGAAGGGGTTCTTGCCTGTATTGCAAGGTGTGAGATTGAGCTCGGCTCAATGCTCGACCACGGCAGAAGATATAGAAGAGATGAGTGTCATCCCCTATGCCTCAGCCATAGGGTCTATTATGTATGCCATGCTGTGTACCAGACCTGATGTAAACCTTGCTGTAAGTTTGGTAGGTAGGTACCAAAGTAATCCCGGCAAGGAACACTGGACAGCGGTCAAGAACATCCTGAAGTACCTGAAAAGGACTAAGGATATGTTTCTCGTATATGGAGGTGACGAAGAGCTCGTCGTAAAGGGTTACGTCGACGCTAGCTTCGACACAGATCCGGATGACTCCAAGTCACAAACCGGATACGTGTATATTTTGAATGGTGGAGCGGTAAGCTGGTGCAGTTGCAAGCAAAGCGTCGTGGCGGGTTCTACATGCGAAGCGGAGTACATAGCAGCCTCGGAGGCAGCGCACGAAGCAGTATGGATGAAGGAGTTCATCACCGACCTAGGAGTCATTCCAAATGCGTCGGGTCCAATGGCTCTCTTCTGTGACAACACTGGAGCTATTGCCCTTGCCAAGGAGCCCAGGTTTCACAAGAAGACCAGGCATATCAAGCATCGCTTCAACTCCATACGTGAACATGTTCACGATGGAGACATAGATATTTGTAAAGTGCACATGGATTTGAATGTAGCAGATCCGTTGACTAAACCTCTTTCACGGGCAAAACATGATCAACACCAGAACTCTATGGGTGTTCGATTCATCACAATGTAACTAGATTATTGACTCTAGTGCAAGTGGGAGACTGTTGGAAATATGCCCTAGAGGCAATAATAAAATGGTTATTATTATATTTCCTTGTTCATGATAATTGTCTGTTATTCATGCTATAATTGTGTTATCCGGAAATCGTAATACATGTGTGAATACATAGACCACAACATGTCCCTAGTAAGCCTCTAGTTGACTAGCTCGTTGATCAATAGATGGTTACGGTTTCCTGACCATGGACATTGGATGTCATTGATAACGGGATCACATCATTAGGAGAATGATGTGATGGACAAGACCCAATCCTAAGCCTAGCACTAGATCGTGTAGTTCGTTTGCTAAATCTTTTCCAATGTCAAGTAACTTTTCCTTAGACCATGAGATTGTGCAACTCCCGGATACCGTAGGAGTGCTTTGGGTGTACCAAACGTCACAACGTAGCTGGGTGGCTATAAAGGTGCACTACGGGTATCTCCGAAAGTGTCTGTTGGGTTGGCACGAATCGAGACTGGGATTTGTCACTCCGTGTGTCGGAGAGGTACCTCTGGGCCCACTCGGTAGGACATCATCATAATGAGCTCAATGTGGTCAAGGAGTTGTTCACGGGATGATGTGTTACGGAAACGAGTAAATAGACTTGCCGGTAACGAGATTGAACAAGGTATCGAGATACCGACGATCGAATCTCGGGCAAGTATCGTACCGATAGACAAAGGGAATTGCGTACGGGATTGATTGAATCCTCGACATCGTGGTTCATCCGATGAGATCATCGAGGAGCATGTGGGAGCCAACATGGGTATCCAGATCCCGCTGTTGGTTATTGACCGGAGAGTCGTCTCGGTCATGTCTACGTGTCTCCCGAACCCGTAGGGTCTACACACTTAAGGTTCGGTGACGCTAGGGTTGTAGAGATATTAGTATGCGGTAATCCGAAGGTTGTTCGAAGTCCCGGATGAGATCCCGGACGTCACGAGGAGTTCTGGAATGGTCCGGAGGTAAAGATTCATATATAGGAAGTCCAGTTTCGGCCACCGGGAGAGTTTCGGGGGTCACCGGTATTGTACCGGGACCACCGGAAGGGTCCCGGGGGTCCACCGGGTGGGGCCACCTATCCCGGAGGGCCCCATGGGCTGAAGTGGCGTGGGAACCAGCCCCTGGTGGGCTGGTGAACCCCACCCAAGGGCCCAAGGCGCCTAGGGTTGGAAACCCTAGGGGGCCGTTGCCCCCCCGAGGGGGCATGCGCCCCCTGGTTGGAAACCCTAGGGGACCGTTGCCCCCCGAGGGGGCATGCGCCCCCTGGATGGAAACCCTAAGGGGACCGTTGCCCCCCGAGGGGCCGCCGCCCCGGGGGCCGCCGCCCCCCCCTCTAGATGGGATCTCCAAGTGGGCATGCGCCCCCCCCTAGCCCCTATATATAGTGGAGGGGATGGAGGGCAGCCGCACCCTAAGCCCCTGGCGCCTCCCTCTCCCCCCGTGACACCTCTCCCTCTCGCTGAGCTTGGCGAAGCCCTGCCGAGATCCCCGCTGCTTCCACCACCACGCCGTCGTGCTGCTGGATCTCCATCAACCTCTCCTTCCCCCTTGCTGGATCAAGAAGGAGGAGACGTCTCTCCCAACCGTACGTGTGTTGAACGCGGAGGTGCCGTCCGTTCGGCGCTCGGTCATCGGTGATTTGGATCACGACGAGTACGCCTCCATCAACCCCGTTCTCTTGAACGCTTCCGCTCGCGATCTACAAGGGTATGTAGATGCACTCCCCTCTCACTCGTTGCTAGTTGACTCCATAGATTGATCTTGGTGATGCGTAGAAATTTTTAAAATTCTGCTACGTTCCCCAACATTGTTGTACTAGTTGCTTGCCCATAAGTTAGTACTTGCTCAAACCATGTCCTGAGCTTGCCTGCACACTTTCACATATTTCATGTTTCTGAATTGCTGCCTATAAACTGCTTCTGAGTATCGTGCATAATAATTGTGTCTTTATGAAATCATTTCTACTTAGGGTGAACAAAAATGGACTAAAAACACATATTTTTTGCCTTTATGTGCAGGGCGTATGATGCATATTATGTCAGAGTTCTATGGCACAGAGCTGATCGTCCCCTATGGTACTAAGCACATTACAAACCTCAAGACAATGTTAAACAAAGATGCCACCAAAGAAGGAGATATGATTGAGGCAGTTGCCTACTTCAAAGATCAACAAAAAGACGATCCAGACTTCTTTTATAAGATAAAGTACGATGAGGAGGACAGGGTGGAGAACATTTTCTGGGTTGACGGTGCAGCAAGGAAAGCTCATGTCGAGGATTACCACGATTGTATCTTGTTTGACACTACATACATGACTAACATGTACAACATACCCTTTGCGCCATTTATTGGAATTAATAGACACGGTCAGTCGTTCATGTTGGGCTGCGGCTTTGTTAGGCAAGAGATGGCATCGAGCTTTGATTGGCTGTTTGAGACGTTCCTTGAGGCGATGAATGGTATAGCACCGACCAACATCATAACTAACCAAGACATTGCGATGGTACAATCCATCAAAAAGATGTTTCCTATGAGTGTGCACCGTTGTTATCGTTGGCATATAATGAAGAAGGCACAAGAGAAGCTTGGATTAATGTTGGGGCGAAACCCTGGTTTGTCGCGTGATTTCAACGAATGTGTTGACTTCAGCTTGACACCAGAGGAGTTTGAGACAGCATGGGATGCTCTGCTGTTGAAGTATGATGCTATGGTTGACACCCACTTTGAGAATCTATATAACTACCGGGCAACATGGGTTCCTTGCTACTTCAAGCACCGGTTCTTCCCTTTCTTGCAATCAACCCAGCGCAGTGAGGGGTTCAATGCTGTCCTTAAGCGATATGTGAACCCACATAAATCCATCTTGAACTTTGTGAAGCAGTACCAGAAAATTCAAACACACATACTAGTCCGAGAAGGTGCCAAAGACTATAGAACAAAGCATTTGTAGACTGAACTGTGGTCGTCTTACCCCATTGAAAAGCAAGCTTATGATGCCTACACAAGGGACTTGTATGTTAAGTTTCGAACTGAGTTTGAGTTGATTGGGAGGTACAATGTACGTCCTCATGGTGCTAACTTGTATGAAGTTTACCCCAACCAGGAGTGGGTTGTGAAGTATGGATCTAGAAGCTACTACGTGACATGTGAACCAAGTGCTGAAGACTATAGATGTGACTGTTGCAGAATGGAAAGGGATGGCATGCTTTGTTGCCATATTTTGAAAGTTTTCACGCAACTGGGTGTCAATAAAATTCCTGAGAAGTACATCATTCGCATATGGACACCCCTGGCAATACCTGATGCACCACCTGCTCCTGATCATGAGCCCGATGAGTTACCAGAACAGTCAAAGAAAGAGCTTTGGCTTGCAAACATGCAAATGGATTTTGCAAATCTTGCTCGCATAGCTAGCGCATCCGATGCTGCTACAGACATTGTAAAGAAACATATGCGCGCAGCACGGCAAGAAATTAAAAATCTGAAATTGTCAAGGAAAAAAAACAATGGCATCATCTAGTAGCAACCCTAGTGGGCCTCCACCGCCGCCTAGTTCTTCGGCACCGTCAGGAAGTGGTAATCCTGCTACGGCAAGTAGTCGCAAAGCTAATCGACCTGCGCCACCACCTAATGGACCTGTGCAAGCACCTCCTTGTCCAAAAACTCAACAGACTACTTCTGCACCGCATCAAAAAAGTGCAGTGATGAAAGTACCTAGCCCTATGAACACTGGTCTGCATGAGCAAGCATCTCTGATGTTTGCACCATTTCAAAAGGGCCCCACTTCGGTACACTACAGCCCTGCGTCAGCAAGTTGGCGGCCTCCACCTGCACCCAGAATGCCTGCACCAGCACCAACGATGGGTGTTCCTCAACCCAGGGGCCCCGTACTGCAACCCAGAGAACCTACTCTGCAAAACAGAGACCCTGCTCCAGAAACCATGTGTCCTGCCGCACATCCCACATGGACTGCACAGCGTCCTAGGGGTCCTAGAGGATCTGGACAACAACCCAGGGCACATGCTCCCCCACCAATTGTGTATCTGCCGCCAAACACAAGTGCTACTAGTGGTGGGGCAATGGCATGGAGTGGCATGGAAACATTGCACTCGCCTAGTGGTTTTGGACAGCATGCCATACCCTCAACATTTTCCCAACAAAATGCAGTCCCGCTGTTGGTTTCTTCTCCACACACTACCGGTGATGAACGGGTACAACTAGAGTTTGTGTCAGCGGGCAAAGGTCCTGCCATCCCTCAAGGTGCTTCTATACTTGATCCTGATCTTGTTTATCCTACTCCCACGGCAGATCCTACCATTCCTAGAGACCCCCCAAAATCGACAACAAAAGGAAGAGCAAAGCAGTGGAGGATTCAATCAGCACTTGAGCTGCACCCCAAGAGGAAGAACAAGTGCAGTTATTGTAGTTCTACAGAACACAATTCTGCACTCTGCAAAACGAGATTGGTTTGATGGACATTGGGCAATTTTGACAAGGATTTGGGTATAAGATTGTGCGAATAAAGAATGCTGGTAGAAGACATGTGTGTGGGAATGAAATTTTTGTTTATGAATGGGATGTTGCTACTCTTTTATGTCTATGAGCTACCTTAGGCTACCTGTTTTCAATCTAAGATTTTATGATGATCATGTATTTTGGAAGAAGGTTGTTTTTTAAGTTCAACCTCTGGTTTTTATTTTGGCAATTGGGAGCTTGTCTCCTTTAACTACAAGCAACTCCCCCGTGTTTTTTTTTTGCAACTTGCAAAAAAGAATTAGGCAACTTGTATCATCTGATCTGTGGGCAGGCAACTCCTATATGCTATTGTTGCAAGTTGCATGAAAAAACTAGGCAACTTACACATATTCTGTCGCTTATGCAACTAAGCCATGTTCTGTCTCAATAAACTACCCTAACATACCCGAAGTGCGTTTACATAGAATAAATTCCAATTTTTTATTTTTTTGCAAAAAACGGGTTGAAAAAAGCAACCTCTCTCTGCTTTTGTTGCAAGTTACAAATAATACATAGGCAACTTTAATTACTACTTAAGGCTTTATGAAACCTATTAACAAACCAGAGAAATTGAGTAGTGCATGCAAATTAAAACTAACCTATGATAATTTGAGGACGTCTTTCCATGGCGCCTTGTAGTGAATGCTGTCAACCCAGGAATTGGTCAGCTGCTTCCTAATGTTTGGGATATCCTCAGATGTAAAAGTTGGAACATTCCTTGCCTCCCATCCATTAGCAATTGTAAGAGCATAAACCCCGCATTCAAACCTATAAAAAAATGTTTCACAAAAACACGATTCATAGTTAAACCTTTTTATTGACTGGGTGGCATGTTTATACATGTGAGAAAAAAGATCTAGGGGCTTTTGGGTTTACTTACTCATTAGTTTGTCTCGGTACATCAATGATCACAAGACCGAAGTTATCCAAGACAACATGTGACTTGGGGTAGTGCGCTTCCCAGAGACTGCGGAAGCTTGCAACTATGGCCCTTGCACACCTATCAAGAGATGGGTTTTGTAGTGTTCTCCATGAATCAAGTACCTCAAACCTTCGGTCTCTGAGATTCACATTGAAAACCCAATAATGGTTCCCTGTGACTGGCTTTGTAGGGTCAATGTTCTCTAAAACAGGAAACATGATCTGCATAAATGAGGATCAGAAAAAAGGTGTTAGATAGTTGAAGAAAATGAGTTGGTTCTAGTCACTGAAGTTATGGTTCTGGTCGGTATGTATGCAACTACTATCATGTATACATGCAACTTAAGGTTGTTATGCAAGCAACTTGGGGGTGTAAAAAAAGCAATTATGAAACATCTTCACTAAAAAAAAATCAGCTTTCATACACATATCTGCAACTTCTATCGATGTGCATGAAAGAGTTTGTGTATTCTTCTAAGAAGCTTATGCTGATGATTTCTGATGGAACAAGTGTTTCTGAAAAAAGTTGCAAGCTGTCAAACAAGCTACGACATTTCTAAAAGGCAACTACTAGAAAGCAGTTGTGTAAAAAAAGCAGTTAATGTGCACACACCAAGGAGATGGAGTGAGAGAAACTGACCATGTCTTTACGGTCCAAGCGGTTGGATTTATTGAATTTGGATGCAATCTCTTTAGTCTTCCAGCAGTCCAGTTGTTGCATCCTTATCTGAAAAAAAATTCACCAGAAGTGTACAAAAGAAATGAATGACCCAACTAATGAATGGCATGTGTGCAACGAAAAAGAAAATCTACATTGGCTGTGATACATTTTTCCTTTTCTTACCGAGAACTTAAGGGGCATAAGCATCTTCTTCGAGTCTGGTGGCAAGTTCATGATAATTGACAAAATGCCAATTTGAAGAACATGTGACAGTATGAAACCTTCCTTCTTCGTTGAATTTGCGAGCTCCCTCACGATAACATGGTAACCATTGTAGTTGATTACAATGGGGCTACAATAAAACAAGGACAGAAAAAAAGAATCAAAAAATGAGATTCCCAATGCATTATGTTCTTTGTAATCAAACCCTCCCCACCTCATCCAACACACACACACACCCCTCCTTGTTGCTAGCATATATTCTATTTTTGATTGAGTTGCCTGTACTACAGATTAAAATTGCCATGGTACACTAGGGTGACTTGCCTTAAAATTACACACCAGGAAAAACTAGTTAAAACATAAACGAGGTTTGCCTTAGAGAGAAAAATGGTTGAGACATCATCGTACATCGTATCTTCGTCTGGTGATTCTTCTTTGTTTAATCTGCCATGTAAAATAACCGACGAATATAGCCTATTGCCTTCAGGTTTAAGACGAAATACTTTCTTGTCATCAAGGTCCATGAATGGTGATCTCTAGCATGGTCCAGGCTTGATGACCCTTCTCTTGTGTTTATGTAAGACCGGCTCTCCTGAGCTGTTGCTACTGTAGTGCTTGCTGTTTGATCCCACTTGTTCTTGCTTGGGGATTTTTCTGGTGTGTTGTACATAGATTGATCAGCTCCTGCTTCTGCACAGCCTGCAACATGCTCCTTTGCCTTTTGTTCAGCTTGTGCGCAAACTTCATCAATGGCTCCAATGTCCCATTCAAAGTCATCATCATCAATTTCTATGAAAGACTGCCATGTGTAGGAGATATGCCCTAGAGGCAATAATAAATGTTATTAATTATCTCCCTGTTCATAATTAAGTTTATATTCCATGCTATAACTACTATGGTTCCCGAGCCCGTATATCCATAAAGGCTCTGGGGAAAACCCATGTGCACGTGTGGTATAATAAACGGTAAAATGTATTCCTAGTCGTGCCTCTAAGACTAGCTCAAGTGTTGCATGATGATTATGTTTTCCCAATCATGGGCATGTCTATGCCAGCAACTTTGAGGGCACAATGTCAGGAAGGACATTTGTGTTGAATCGACCCGAATTGATGTTATGCTATGAGATACATTCGTCATGAGTTAATGGTTAATAACACAGAGATAGTTAACGTTTGCATGATTCCTCAGACCATGAGAGTATCGAGTTTCTTCATGCTTGATTCATGAACTTTGGGGTTTGTTAAACGTCATCCGTAAATGGGTGGCTATTACGGCGGCTTACGGGTTCATGGAAAAGTGTGTCAAGTAACTTGATAGCTCAAGATTGGGATTTGCTCCTCCGGCGATGGAGAGATATCTCTGGGCCCTCTCGGTGTTACGGTATCCATCATCGTCTGGCCAGACACAGGGTGATTTGATCACAGGGATGCCGGAACACGGTAACGAGAAAAGAGAACAATACCGGTAACGAGGTAACTGGCTTAGTGGACAAGTTGTTGATCCACGGGAATGCCAACATGTCTCACCTCGGGTATTTGTAACATATCGCGAAGCAACAGGAATAGCACATGGCAACTGGAGGTTCACTCGAATATTCATTCGTGTGGGTATAGGGGTCAATATGGGTGTCCACGGCTCCGATGCTGATCATTGATCGGAAAGTGTTCCGGTCATGTCTATACTTCACCGAACCTATAGGGTCACACGCTTAAGGGTCATCTATCTGCTGAATACTAGACAGGGAGTCTGAGAGAAAGTCACTGGAAAAGTTTCGGAGACAACGGAAAAGTTCCGAAGAGAACACCGAAAAAGTTTCGGTAAAACCGAAAAGTTGTTTCGGATAAAACCATTGATCCAAAAAGGTTTCGGCAAGCACCGGGAATGTTTTGGAGGTTGCCAGATTGGTCTGGTAATTTCTGGAACTTTTTTGGAGAAAAAACCGAAAAAATGTTTCGGAGCTGCCGGAATTGTTTACCGGGTAAACGAAGATGGTTTTAAATTAAACCACCATACCGGAAATGTTCCGGAGCACGTCCAGATAATTTTAGAGGGTGCCGGAAATGTTCTGGGACCTTCCAGAATTTTTCAAAAGTAATAGTCGCGGAAAACATCTTGTCCCAGCGTGAGGGGACAAGATCCCACGGATCGTGGGGGCTGTTTTGGGGGCGCCCCCCCTTGAGGGGGCAGCCCCTTGTGGCTGGACAAAGATGTTGGGGGGGCCCCCCATGGTGGGGGGCAGCCTCCACAAATGGTGGAGAGTGTTGGGAGGAAGGTGGGGCCCCATGGGGGAACACCATGGAGAAGGGAACATGTTTTTCCCTTGTTTGGTGGGAACATGTTCTCCTTGTTTTGTGGGAACATGTTTTCCCCATGTTTAGTGGGCTGAAATTTCAGCCCCCTCCACCCCTTCCACCACTATATAAGGAGGAGGAGAGGTGCTCTCCAACTCCACTCCAACTCTCTCACACAAGCCATGCATGATCTGGCATTCTCTCTCCCTCCCACGAAATAGTTTCGTAGTGCCGAAAGGCTGTCTGGGTTCCGGTGGGAACTAGTTCTGGACGGCGAAGCCCTGCCGGATAGATGGCACCGTATGTGTGCAACCCCGTAGAGAGGTCGTAGTTTCGTCCTTTTGCCCGAGGGGCTGTTCGAGTGTCCTCCCGAAGGGCTGTCCGAGTTCTGTGAGTCCTCCCGAAGGGCTGTCCGCGACACCGTCCGGGGGACTGTCCGACCGCCTCCCGGAGGGCTGTCCGAGTGGCGGATGAGGGAGTACATCCTCGCGGTTGGGAGGTTGTAAATCCTAGCTGCGGGGATCTGCACCGCCGATCGTCATCGACTCTACTTCCGCTGCGCTACGAGTCGGTAACGAATATGATCAAACCTTGTATGCAGTCTCCATAGTGGTCCTGGGCTGGTGCGTAGGTCGGAAATTTTTTGTTTTCTGCTGCGTTACCCAACAGTGGCATCATGAGCCGTGCTATGCGTAGATGCAGGTTGCGATCTAGAATACATAAAGATGTATGGGTGTTGCACAATATAATTAGGTAGTAGATGAGTTCTATTACTGAAAATTATTTGTGCGGGTAGGAGATGAAATCTGTTACCCGATGTTCTTGTTGCTTCCCTTGAATTTGCGTAGTCCTGATCTTGACTGCATTGTGGAATCTCACAAAGTTCTGGCAATCCGCGATCCTTTCATGCTGCTCCTGAGTATGCTGATTGACAGATCAACGAAGTGCTAATAGTTCTTTGGGTTCCACTTTAGTTAAAGAAAGATGGATGTTTCGCAGACGAAAGGGCAATGCAGATATGATCTGCACGGGGGTCATGCGTATGACGAAGTTCAGTATGGGGCTCGAGATTTTATTATCTCGTGTTTCATACACCCTGCATTTCTAATCTAGCGACTTGGATTATCATACTTGATGATGGACGTTGGTAGCTTTGGTTTGTTTCGAAACCTTAGAAGCCACGTAAAACAAGTTTTTGCATGAACCAATTAGAGGCGTCTAACTTGGTTTTGCAGGAGGGTTTGCATGTGCATGTGATGTGGTATAGCAGTGCTAAATTAATTTGATTATGTATGAGATGTCTATATGATGTAAATTGATTAACATGACCTGCGTGTCATGATTTGGCATGATGGCTGGAGCCATATGATTGCACTTTAAATGACCTGCATGTCAACCTTGTGTAATGCATTATTTTATTAGCTATAGAGATAGCAATATTATCTGGTGCATCGACAAGGTGGTGGCAATCTTCGCGAAGGTGAACACCAACGCGAATGCCGAAGACAAAGAAATACAAGACTTCTCCGTCAGAAAGGGCTATACCATATCATGCTATTATGAATTGCCTGAGATGGTTATCCCTTATGATGCACCCTTCTTGATTGCGCGGTAGTCGCTTTTTATTAGGGTGATCTCTCACAAAAATATCATAGTTGATAGTGTTCTCCCAAGTGTAGCACCGTCACGGCACCTAACTTTTCGGGGTGCGCCATGACTAACATGGGTACGAACGATTAGGGATGTGTGAGGCGGGTGAGTTCAGACCTCGCAGCGAGATCACTTGGTTGTCTTTGACGTTCAGGCATGACAGTCATGAGCTCGGAACACGCCCATCAAAGATGAACAAGAGTCGCATAGAGATGTGATTGGCAGGTTGGCCTACCGGTTGAGATTTTTGTCATCAGTGGTGACTAACATCAATGACGAATAATCAAAACACGGGTCTTGAATCACTCACAATCAATTATGAGAGATATTGATTTGAGTGGGAGCACGCTGTAGAATAAATTCTTTTAATTCTCAGTGCAATTAAATTTGAACATTGTCTAAGTGTGATTTGCTTAATAGTTGTAGAATAATGGCTCGCGTTTCCACCTTCCCTGTTAAAATTGAATAGCTGTTAAATATCTGGTTAATACTTTACGGTTGGTAACATAATGTGAGGATTGTCCTCAAGAGTGCCAAGAAGGACTTTGTCCTATCGCATACTTTCGGTATTCTCTCTCTTATGCTATGGATCATGTGACTCTCGTCCTTCGATCCAAAAGCTAGAATTTCGTTTTCAGTCAAGTGCAATATGTTTGCTTCCATGAGACCCGAACTTCGATAGTTTGGATAGTTATGTGATATTCATGGAATCTGAAAATCATATTCAGAGACAGACAAAGGCTAAAAGATATGAGATATCCAAAGCAATGTTTGTTTGCAAACTATTAGTAAAGGAGTTTACTATGCATTAGACTGATAAGAGAGGGATCCAGAAGAACGCCTGTCATATGATGAACGGTGAATAAAACAACAACTTAAAGAGAAAGGAAGTGTCCGAAGGGTGTTAGTAAGACTTTCACGCCTAGGAAGTTCGGGGCTAACGCCACTCTTAAGTTGAGTGCTTCTTCTGAGAGTAGGAGAAATACTAAAAGTTAAACTGTTAGAAGTATAAAGGCAAAAAGAAAGAAGACTGGAATATCCAGCTCATGTATGAATGTCATACAAGTTTTTGATGTATAGAAGGCTGGTCAAAGATATAGTTCTTGGGAATCATGATTAAATTGTTAATCGCTGATTCTTGGTTATTGTGAGTTAATCACAAAGATACCCACTCGATTGCATTCTATTGCAACTCGATGTAAGAACTACTATGGCCTGAAAGACTAGCCAGGAATGAGGTTGATGTATACACAGGGAACATAGTAAATGTTACTATACCTTCCATCGGTGTATTACCGTCTGTATTTATTTTCATAATTCATTTAGAGTTTTACACACTCTAGCCCATTGCATAAGGTATCTTGCAAGAAGGTTGTTCATAAGAGAACTTCTGATGTTCGGTGTTATGAATAACATAAGGGCCGTACTTTCATTATGAATGAGATGTATGTTATGAATGTTGATAATAAAATATTACCTCTATGTTTACTTTCATAATTCATTTTAGAGTTTCATACACTCTAGCCATTGCACAATGTTTGATGCAAGAGGGTTGTTCAGAAAAGAACAATTGTTGTTCAGAATTATGAATAACATAAGGGCCATGCTTCCATCATCAATGGGATGTATGTTATGAATATTGATGGTAATATGATACATCCATAACACTGACGCTAAATGTCGCAAGACTAAAAGAATACCACACATATGTGGCACTGCATTTGGTCACATTGGAGAAACCCGCATGGAAAAGTCCATTATGATGGATTTTGAAGTCGTTTGATTTTGGATCATCTAACACTTGTAACTTTCCTCCGAAAAGTGAAGTGACTGAAATACCATTCACAGGCCATAAGGAATGAGCAACAAACTTATTGGTGATCATACATTTTGATGTATGTAGTTCAATAAATGTTGTTGCAAGTAGTGGATTCATCTATCTTCAGAAATGACTCAAGTAGATATATGGATATTTACTTGATGAGACGTAAGTCTGGATCTTTTGAAATCATTCGAAAGGTTTTCAAAAATGAAGTAGAAGTTATTATAACAAGAAAATTATGTTTCTACAATTCGATTGCAGAAAAGAATATTTGAGTTACAAGTTTAGCGAATGTCTGATGAGTTGTGAAAGGGGTTTCATAACTTACACCTCCCGGAACACCACTGTGAGTGGAAAGTTCGTGAAGATGTAATCGAACCATTTATGACATGGTAAGATCAAAGATGACATAAATAAATTTGCCATTATCCCTTTTAAAGTGATGCTTTAGAGACTGTGGCTTTTACACTGAAAAGAGCTCCATCAGGTCTGTTGAAATGACGCCATGGTATGGTACGCCCAACCATGTTATATCTTTTCTTAACATTTGGAATATGGGGCTTGTGTAAAAGGTTACAAACCTATTCCAAATCAGACAAGTGCTACTTTGTAGGTTATCCCAAGTAATTGGGTATTCCTCCCTCACTATACCGAGGCAAATAGGTTTGCCACAAAGAACGGTATGCTTTTTGAAGAAAATGGTTCTTTCAAAAGGTGAGTGGGAGAATAGTGCAACTCGACGAGATAAACAGTATCTTCGTCATCAGGTCAAAGGAAAGAGACCTTGGAAGTAATTCCAGAGTTTCCTACTGCGACTGATACGAAAGTCTCTACAATAAAATGTATGGACTTCGGTCGAACTTGCAGCTGAACCACGTAGGCAAGGCTCGTGCAAACCTCTCAGGTGCGCAAACGAGATATTGTTGTTAGACAACAGTATACCTACGATACACAAGGAAGTGTTGATGGGCCCTGACTCCGGAATTGGCTAAATGCCAATACAATCCGAGATAGTTTCCATATAAGTGATTCAAGATTAAAACCTTGATACACCTTTCGGAAGACTTAGAGTCTGACGAATATTTATGGAACTATAACTGATACGAATAAAAAAAAATTATCCATAAAGCTCGACTTGTTGCAATATACAAGTTCAAGGAGTTGACTACGATGAGGTTGCTTCACCGTAGCGATGCTTAAACTCGGTTCGGGTTGAACTAGCAATTAAGACATATTTCAATCATGAGATATGAAACATGGATGACAAAAGGATTTCCATCTGATGGAAATAAAACCTAGGACTTGTATGTGATACAGTCCAAAGTAATTTGTCGATCCAGAGGATGCTAGTAGGTATGCAAACTTCAGAGTTCCAGCGATGGACAGAAGAGAGCAAAATGGAGTTAGAATCTTCGTGTTTTGATGAAATGGTCAAAGGAGTTTTGACTTCATCAATGGATAACGAAGATGCTTGTAATTCAAGAAAGTAAGTGGGAGCCTAATAACATTTCTAAAAACCTTGTGTGCTTGACACATTGTTAATTGGAAATAAAATTCTTGACACGAATTAGGACTTCATTTGAAAATGGTTTTTCGATGAAGTGCTTGGGCTAAATAGCCTTAATATTAGGCATGATGATCTATGAAGATAGATTTACCTAATGGGGCTAAGCAATAAATACATATTGACAAGATGCTAAAACTTTTTAGCATTTAAAACGCCAAGGAGTGATTCTTGCCGAAGTCACATGGAAAGAGTTTTTGCAAGACTCGGTGTCCCAAAAACACTGATGAGCAAAATAGATGATGGAGATTCCACACACCTTCGTGTTTGGATTAATCATGTATTCCATGGTATGTAAAACAACCAGATATGTCCAATACTCCAAAGTTGTTACGAGTATAGATACCAAAGTGATCAAAGTACTGATCATGGGACAACAGTGAAAAAGGGTCATTGAGTACTATAGTAGCACTGATGACATGTTTTCTCGCAAGTGAAGATCATGAAGAGTTCGTTGTAAAAGGTTACATCGATACAGTCTTCATCATTTCTCCATGCGATTTTCGATTTAAATTGAGGGTTTTGTGTAACACACAATGTGGTGGCACAGTTAGTTGGAAAAGGTTTCCAAACAAGTTACTGTGGCGAATTCTATAACTGGGGCGAAGTATGTGGCCGCTTTTAAAGCGACAAAGAAGATGTTGAATCATATAGTTCATTCATGAACTTAGTATGGTTCCAAGATGGCTTTTGTCAATGGGACACTACTGCAAGTAGTTGCTCCATAACTCAGTCTGAGGAATCCAGGTTCGACCTGTGATTCACATACATACAAAGCCAAGTCAACACAAAATATGGATTTTGTGAAAGTGTGAAGACGCAAGGATATGCAAAGATACACACGGAGCTGAAGTCGTCAGATCCGTTGGACATCAGGCTATACCACAAGCGAAGCATATTTACACCGGTGTGCCACAGGTGTAAAGTGCATTAGCATCAACTAGATTATTGACTCTAGTGCAAGTGGGAGTCTGTAGGAGATATGCCCTAGAGGCAATAATAAATGTTATTAATTATCTCCCTGTTCATAATTAAGTTTATATTCCATGCTATAACTGCTATGGTTCCTGAGCCCGTATATCCATAAAGGCTCTGGGGAAAACCCATGTGCACGTGTGGTATAATAAACGGTAAAATGTATTCCTAGTCGTGCCTCTAAGACTAGCTCAAGTGTTGCATGATGATTATGTTTTCCCAATCATGGGCATGTCTATGCCAGCAACTTTGAGGGCACAATGTCAGGAAGGACATTTGTGTTGAATCGACCCGAATTGATGTTATGCTATGAGATACATTCGTCATGAGTTAATGGTTAATAACACAGAGATAGTTAACGTTTGCATGATTCCTCAGACCATGAGAGTATCGAGTTTCTTCATGCTTGATTCATGAACTTTGGGGTTTGTTAAACGTCATCCGTAAATGGGTGGCTATTACGGCGGCTTACGGGTTCATGGAAAAGTGTGTCAAGTAACTTGATAGATCAAGATTGGGATTTGCTCCTCCGGCGATGGAGAGATATCTCTGGGCCCTCTCGGTGTTACGGTATCCATCATTGTCTGGCCAGACACAGGGTGATTTGATCACAGGGATGCCGGAACACGGTAACGAGAAAAGAGAACAATACCGGTAACGAGGTAACTGGCTTAGTGGACAAGTTGTTGATCCACGGGAATGCCAACATGTCTCACCTCGGGTATTTGTAACATATCGCGAAGCAACAGGAATAGCACACGGCAATTGGAGGTTCACTCGAATATTCATTCGTGTGGGTATAGGGGTCAATATGGGTGTCCACGGCTCCGATGCTGATCATTGATCGGAAAGTGTTCCGGTCATGTCTATACTTCACCGAACCTATAGGGTCACACGCTTAAGGGTCATCTATCTGCTGAATACTAGACAGGGAGTCTGAGAGAAAGTCACTGGAAAAGTTTCGGAGACAACAGAAAAGTTCCGAAGAGAACACCGAAAAAGTTTCGGTAAAACCAAAAAGTTGTTTCGGATAAAACCATTGATCCAAAAAGGTTTTGGCAAGCACCGGGAATGTTTTGGAGGTTGCCAGATTGGTCTGGTAATTTCTGGAATTTTTCTGGAGAAAAAACCGAAAAAATGTTTCGGAGCTGCCGGAATTGTTTACCGGGTAAACGAAGATGGTTTTAAATTAAACCACCATACCGGAAATGTTCCGGAGCGCGTCCAGATAATTTTAGAGGGTGCCGGAAATGTTCTGGGACCTTCCGGAATTTTCAAAAGTAATAGTCGCGGAAAACATCTTGTCCCAGCGTGAGGGGACAAGATCCCACGGATCGTGGGGGCTGTTTTGGGGGCGCCCCCCCCCCCCCCCCCTTGAGGGGGCAGCCCCTTGTGGCTGGACAAAGATGTTGGGGGGCCCCCCATGGTGGGGGGCAGCCTCCACAAATGGTGGAGAGTGTTGGGAGGAAGGTGGGGCCCCATGGGGGAACACCATGGAGAAGGGAACATGTTTTTCCCTTGTTTGGTGGGAACATGTTCTCCTTGTTTTGTGGGAACATGTTTTCCCCATGTTTAGTGGGCTGAAATTTCAGCCCCCTCCACCCCTTCCACCACTATATAAGGAGGAGGAGAGGTGCTCTCCAACTCCACTCCAACTCTCTCACACAAGCCATGCATGATCTGGCATTCTCTCTCCCTCCCACGAAATAGTTTCGTAGTGCCGAAAGGCTGTCTGGGTTCCAGTGGGAACTAGTTCTGGACGGTGAAGCCCTGCCGGATAGATGGCACCGTATGTGTGCAACCCCGTAGAGAGGTCGTAGTTTTGTCCTTTTGCCCGAGGGGCTGTTCGAGTGTCCTCCCGAAGGGCTGTCCGAGTGACGGTCCGAGTTCTGTGAGTCCTCCCGAAGGGCTGTCCGCGACACCGTCCGGGGGACTGTCCGACCGCCTCCCGGAGGGCTGTCCGAGTGGCGGATGAGGGAGTACATCCTCGCGGTTGGGAGGTTGTAAATCCTAGCTGCGGGGATCTGCACCGCCGATCGTCATCGACTCTACTTCCGCTGCGCTACGAGTCGGTAACGAATATGATCAAACCTTGTATGCAGTCTCCATAGTGGTCCTGGGCTGGTGCGTAGGTCGGAAAATTTTTGTTTTCTTCTGCGTTACCCAACACCATGCTCCTGAAGTTTCTTTTACATTGTGGTGTTCAGAAACAAAGAAATCACTGCATTTCTCCCCTTCGTCTACTATAGTTGCTGGATTATCTATGCCAAGATCAAATGACGGGGCTGGACAGTATTCTTTGTAAAAAGTTTCTCTTCGTGTGCCTTCAAACTTTGGTGCATCCTGCACTGGTAGAAACCTATCACATTGCCTCCTTTGAACATTCTGCTTTGCTGGATCAATGCACCTTGCAAAGAGCTCATTTATATCTAACACATTAACTTCCAATGCACTGCTAGAGTTCCCGTATAATTGAAGGGGCAGACAGTTCTCCTTGTTTTCATCAAACAACTTGAAGGGCTCCGCATGGGCACAGTCAGCTTGAGCAACTATTGTTGCACATACAGGCAATTTACCCTTAGCTATTAGCAGTTTTGCCTCTGCACTTGCTTCCCTCCTCTTTCTTATGCTATTGTCATTTTGCACTGCATTGCTATTAAACTGCGTGAACGACGGGCGATTAATGTCATCTTCATTCTTTTCCTCTCCCACATACTGTGGTGATACCTTCACGGGCTGAATCCCTCAAAAACATGATTGCTGTCGCCCATTCAACTCACCTAGTGGTTGCCTCGAAACCTCCTGGTTTGTTGTGCTTCCAGATGGTTGGGCAGCTTGTTTTGCTTTTACTGGCAGTTGTACTGAGAGCAATGCCTTAGAAACTATTTGAGTTTCTTCAGATCCACTTGAACTTCCTTGATTCTTGGTATTTGTATCCAAAAGACACTTAACATTTTCAAACCTATCATCTTCCTTTTCGGTCCTTACAACATTTGGCTCCTGAACTTGACCGTGATCCATTAAAGCTAACTGCCTCTTCATGGTTCCATGCCCTGGTTGCTCCTCAACTACTTGACTCTATTTACTGTGGCTTGCCTTGTGAACTGCATGAGTTGCCTCATTTTTGTTCTGATTTGTCTGACTTTGAGCAATAGTTGCATGGCATCTTGAATCAACTCTCAAAGTCTGCTGCAACACTGCCCCTGCTGACACAACTACTGCTGCTTTGCTTGGTTTAGATCTTGCCTAGATTTCTTTGGCAGTTGCCTTTTGGTTCTCATGAACTTGCCCAAGTTTCTTCATAGTTCCATGCCTTGGTTGCTCCTCAACTGCTTGACTCTGTTTACTGTGACTTGCCTTGTGGTCTGCATGACTTGCCTCATTTTTTTTGCTGAGTTGCCTGACTTGGAACAATGGTTGGCTGACATCTTGAATCGACCCCCAAAGACTGCTGCAACAGTGCCCCTGCTGACACAACTCCTCCTTCTATGGTTGGTTCACATCTTGCCTGCTGCTTTGGGGCAATTGCCTTCTGTTGCTCGAGAACTTGCCCGATTTTCTTCATAGCTGACTGCCTTGGTATGGCTCCCTGCCCTTGCTGTTTTTTCTTTGCACGCATTTCTTGCGGCTCCTCTACTGTTGCTGTGACCACCGTTGGCTCCAAGATGAAACTTACGTTCTTTGTCTTCTTTGGTGGGAGCGGTGGAAGCTGCATGCGCCTACTTTTGACTTTCTTTGCACCAACCTAGATGTGTAGTCCAGTTATTTCCTGCATCAATTTCAAACGAGTAGCCTCGGGGCACACATCCTGGAGGTCTGATGTGTACACCTGTTTCATTTCCAGACCACTGACCAGCTCTCGAAAAAGCTTATTAGCTTCCCATGCAAGTGATGGCTCATCAAGAAATGTTTTCACTTCAAACTTGGGGATACGTGGCATTGGTGACTCTTTTTTAAAATCCATCATCACAAAATCTCTGATAGACATGCTACAATCCTCATCTAGACCTTTGGCTTTCTTGTCCCTCTTCTTCTGAATAATGTACTGCAGTGGAGTCTCGTTGTCATCTTCGCTGTCTGTGTTATCAGCTGCTGCATCCTCGTTACCCCTGTTGCCACCACCGGAGTCACTGTTGTGACCTCCATTCCTGTCCTCATCATCCCTGCCATCACCCTTCCCATCATCCTTGCTATCATCTTTGTCATCCTCTCATCTTCATCGTCCCCCTTCTCTTCATCCTCTTCCTTCTCTTCTTCCTCCTTCTCTTCATCCTCCTCCTCGTCCTCCTTTTTCTTTTCATTTTCAATCCAATTTGCCTCCTCTGTGTCTCCCTCTGTTCCATCGATTTCCAGTTCTGACCCCTTGTCAGCAGTTGCTGCATTCGCACTTTCCTTATCCTCACTAGATGCTTCCACACTATCTCCAATAATTCCTTCCTCATTCACATTGGGCCCGTTGTCTACCCTTACGGTTTCATCGCCATCACCATCATTTGAGTCACCATCACTATCACTCCCGTCGCCGCCATCCCCTCCATCATCAGTTTCCTCGTTTGAGCTGCCATCTTCATCGCTGTCGTCGTCATCTATTTGGTATGACTCTTTGACACTTGGCAGGGACTTGGTTTCAGGGGAAGATTGTCTTCGTCTCTTCCTGGAGTGTTGCTTATTTGTTCCCATGCCAGTTGGTTCAGTAGTCCTTGCCCCAACTTCATCTTCGTCAATCCTTCCAATGCCATGCACAAACTTACCCACTAGATGTGACATTTCAGAACACATTTCGTGTACCAAGGCTGTCAACTTCATTTGTTTCTGCAAAAATAAAAAAATAAAAACACAAAAAGAAAGGAGATATCAGAAAAATATAGAAATGCACTTGACCCCATTTATATATCTCAAAATTGTACATATATAAAAAGGAAAGTAAGAAGCAAGCTACAGTGGACATAACAGGCAACTAAAAAGACACAAAAAACAACGGTGTCCAATCCAAAAACCATGCAGGCACATAAAAGAACAAAAAAAATGAAAAAATGAGTATTAAAAGCAGGCAAACAAAACAGTTTTTGACCATAATATATTTGAACCAACAGAAATAATGAATTGGATCTGTCAAGTTACAAAATGCCTAGAGATGAAAAAATAGTATTCAAAGTGATTTAACTTACTGTTTTGTCGTACGACTCAGGGAGTCTTGCTGCAACAAATTTCTTGACGTGATCCATGCTGCCAAAGATGCTTTCATCCGCACAACGTGAAAATTCTGTCTTCAACTGTTTATATCAAAAAAATAACCATGAGAGAAAATGCGGAAAAATGTATTCGCACCTAGAAAAGACAAAAACGGATGATAAACAAAATGTAAGAAACTTGCTTAAAAACATTAAGAGACTTGCTAGTATTGAGGGAGGACACTTGCCTGTAAACCCAAATAACACAAGCCACAACACTCCCCAAACCCCATACCCACCTTGCCTCCAAAAAATGCATCTGCTAGCCAAAACACAATATCTAGGCAACATGTGTAGTACTACTCTTTATGGTTAGGCCTTAACTGCCCATGTATGCTTATTTGCTGTCTATAATTGGAAATACACTGCAAAATTAGTTCCTAATATTATGTGTGTGACTTACAAAATGTTGACTATTTGAATTGCCTAATGGTACTATTTACAAACTACCCTACTGGTTACCACTAGAGTATTTGGGAGTTGACTACAAAAATCCCTTTGCAGTTGATGTCTCTAAAAAAATTATCAAAGTTGCTTAGCTGGTGATAGAAAATTGCTAGTATCTTACATATATAGTTGCCTAACCATGAAATACAAAAAGTGTGCACATTCAAAAAAGGAGAAAAAGGAGTTTACCCGCAGCCTGCCATATTCACCCAGGCCCTTCCTGTCCTTCTTCAAAACCTTGGCAATTAGATCTGAATTCCAAACTGATACTCTTGGAACTAAGCTAGGAATTGGTTCGTCAACATCCAATGAGTCTAGATACAACAGCTGCATGTAAAAAGAAGAAAAATCCAGTTGTTGTTCATATAGTGAAAATGGCAAAAATGGTTACAAAATGCTAGCTTATGGTTCAACTTACTACAAGGTGAAACACACAGCAGCAAACAACATTTTTCTTGCCGCGGGACAATGTAAACGCAGCCTTCAATTGGTCGACCATGAACTGACAAATGTTTGTGTCTTGAATACCATTGACATCCATCACAGCCGAGAAGCTCTTTGGTGAAATGCTGAGACTGGTTGATGGTGCAACGAAGCAAGAAAATGCAACGGCTAACCAAGCACGTAGGAAGTCATCACCATGGGCTCCAGCCATTTCTTGGATCATTTTACACCACGTGGTGAGAGTTGGCGCATTCTTGCTTTGGATATTGTAGATCCTGTAGAACTCCTTTGTGATTTCAGGCCGAATCTCGTAGCACACCTTCCTCCCCCGTTAGGCAGTCCCCATATCCTATGGACACTAGCTGCATCTACTGGGATCTTCCCCCTATCTGGTATAACAATATGCGACATCTCAGGATCATAGTGCTTCATTATCCATTGACTGAGATCTCCGGACATGCTGCTAGCTGCAAGGTCCAATAAACCTCCAAACTCTCTTTCAATGATAACCCCCTTTTGAACAGGTACAAGAAGTTTATTCAGCTTGAAAAGCCTTGCAGGCGATGCCCTGTTTCTCTTATCCTAGAAGGAAAATACAACAACAGATGAAACATGTGTATTTCCTGGACAGTTAGGCAACTTGACAACAGAACTTGAGCAATTGTTGATCAAAAGTGAAGCAACTGTGTATTACCTCGTTAGATCCGGTCTTTTGACGTTTTGCTTTTGGTGGTTGTTCCACAGCAGTGTCTTTCTCAGCATTTCCATCGCCATCTATGGAAACACTCGGATTGCTGTTGATGTCCAGCGGATGTTTGCCACGGACAGCAATCTCCTTTCTTCCCCGACGCTGGTACCCAATAAAGGGTGTGCTTCTCTGGCCCTGCAAAAAGAACACGCAACAAGTTAAAAGAACACGCAACAAGTTTATTGAATCTTTTTACGGACACACCTCTTGATGATCTTCAATCGCATGCGAGGGATCAGCATCACGATTAACTGCATGATGATCTTCTTGAATCCCCTTTTTGCTTGGTCCATCCATTAGTTCCTACTACAAAAAAAGAAAAAGAGTGCATTCAGATGACTTTCTGGATATCGTCACACGGATACTGGCAACTCACATACCAATTCCAGGCAAGTACACCCAAAAAACCAGGCAAATCGCCTTCCAATGCGCACCGAAAAATAACAAAAACAGCACTCATCTGAGGCATCTGTTGTTGTTAACATACCCAGATCATCATGTACAAAATCATCTGAGGCATGTGTTGTCGTTAACACTAGGCTCATGTTGTTGATAACATATCCTGATGACTTTTTGGATATCATCACACGGATATTGGCAACTCACATACAAAATCCGGACAAGTAAACCCAAAAAACCCAAGCAAATCGCCTTCCGATGCGCACCGAAAAAATAACAAAAACATCACTCATCTCAGAAATATGTTGTTGTTAACATATCCAGATGCCTAGATCATAGGTCACATATTTAGATGGCTGCAGAAACTAAAACACATGGAACTATCATACAACATACAGGCAAAAGGCCCTGTAAATCCTGGCAACTCAATCTTAATTGGGGGGAAATTGTGGAACGGGGTATCTTCCACCTCTCACACATCGGCCTCACCGTTATCTCTCTCGCACGCAGAAGAGGCTGCATCCCCAGATCCCCAACCCTAGCCGCGTCACGAACTGAACAAACGAGGAACAAAAATGCCTTGCCGCATCACGCACTTATGCGGGGAGATGTCAACGACGAGCACATCTACCAATTCCTATCGCATATATGAGCAAGGAATCGAGAATAGCAGGGCGTGCTTACTGAGATAAACTGGACAGTCAAGCGGCGGTTGCTGAACATCGCGTCGCTGCTACAGCGAATCCACCACCGCGCGTCCCTCGCCGCCTCTTCCCTCCACAGCTCACCATGCCGTCGATGGCAGCCGCTATGTCCACCGTCCGTGCTTCAATCGTCAATTTCTGGAGCCTGCAGACGCAGATGCTGCCCTCCGACGCCTCCCTCGCCTCCTCCCTCAAAAACTGCCCCCGCCGCGAATTCAGCAACGGAGAATGACACCGAATTGCGCCGGCGAGAGAGGAATTTGTTGCGAGAAATCGGCGAGAGAGGAGGAGAGAACCGCCAGCGAGAGTTGGGGATTTCCGCCCTGGAGAGGGGAGTGCTCAGGCAGTTTCGAAATGCGAGCCGTTTGGCATGGGTTGGGGGAGGGGGGCGGCGGAGTGGGCTTAGTGGTGGGACCAACCATCAACCGAGACGACCGGGAGGCACCTGGCGGGCGAGAAAAACAGCGGTTCGGACCAGGTAACACCTGGACGCGAGCGCGCGATTTCGATCCGACGGCTCGCGACGGTGTGTGCTCGGGATGTCTAACGAGCAAAGCTGCACTTTTAAGAATTCAGGTTATAATAATCCTCGATCGATTTGTATGCACACCACCATAACAGCGAGATGACCATCATCAACACGAACGTACGAATCGTGCGTCGATGCAAAAAAAAAACCAAATGCTAGATCGTGCAGCTGCACGATTTTGTTTTGACAGGCGCACGCGCTAAGCACACACTCTTGTCTTCTGTCTCTCTCTCTCCTGCTAGTGGTCCCTAGTACACAGTGGAATTAAAACCAAGCAGGAAAAGCATCTGGTTCACCGCGTATGACGCGCCCACCTGTCCGTGATTTCCCAGCAAGATACCGATCCCACGTGCATGCATTTAATTTGCATTTTCAAAATTTTAAAAAGCTATAACTTTTGAACCGACCATCAAAATTAATATCTGTTTTCACCACTAGGTTCTCTGCGACGAGCTCTTCAAAACTAGATCCCATATGAGTATGTTTTGACTAACTTTTTTCACAGGCAACTTTGGGTGAAAGGGGAGCAACTTTAGTGCTACAGGAAAGCAACTTCGTGTTAGTCTACGTAGGATAACTGCCTATCATCTAAAATCCCTTCAAAGTTGGCTATAATGGCTACCAAGTTAATTAGCTTCACCTCCAAGTTTCCTACCGTAACTAGCTTCGCCTCAAAGTTGATAGTCTTGTATTAGCAACTTAGTTTTTGAGGTAGGCTAACATTATCCTAAGTTGTCTTCCATGATTGGCGAGTAGCTTAACATCATCCTTAGTTGCATAAAATACATTTCGGTATGGTAAGCAACTTCGTTTCATAGATAGATAACTTAGAAACACTAATGAGCAATTTTTCCATGTATTGTGGGCAACTGAAATAATAATGACAGTCAACTACGCATCAACGGTAGGCAACTTCAGAGTGTTTGCAGGAAACTTAGAAAAACAATGATAAGCAACTTCGCAAAATTATAGGGAACTAATTTCCAAAGTTAGGCAACTGAGAAGCAATGGTAGGCAACTAATTACCAATATCAAGCAACTAGGCATCAATGGTAGGAAATTTCATAGTATTTATATGCAACTAAGCAGCAACGGTAGAAAACTAATTAACAATAGCAGGCAACTGGGCATCAATGGTAGGTAATTCATAGTATTTATAGGCAACTGAGCAGCAACGATATGCAAGTTGGGATAATGTTAGCAAAATTCAAAGGTACACATAGTGCATTGAAGTTGTTTGTATGTAGCACTAAAGGCGCCTCATGTTTCATGTGATTTTCTCGTTTTTACACAAACTAACCTAATAGGCAGTCCCACTAGACCAAAAGACCGAGTTTGCTTTGCTATAGTGCTACTTAGAGATAAAACTAGTAAATTGGTAGTCATGGTAACCAACTTAGAAGGACTCCTCGCTGATAAAGCTAGTAAATTGGTAGTCATGGTAAAGCTAGTAAATTGGTAGTCATACGAGGCAATAAAAAGGAGTTGCTTTCCTACAACACTGAAGTTGCCTCCGTAGCACCCAAAGTTGCTCTAAAAAAACTTTGTCGAAACCTACCCATGTGTGATCTAGTTTTGAAGAACTCGTTACGAGAAACCCAATGGTGAAAATGGATCTAAATTACGACGCTCGAATCAAAAGTTATAGCTTTTAAAAAAAATTGAAACCCCAAATAAATGCACGTGGGCTCTTAACAGAGGTAGCGTGGGGTTTGGGGATCATCTGCTTTCCTTTTTTGACAGACTGGGATGACGTGGCACGTCAGTTTCCTAATATGGAGGGCATGCTCGAGCACTCCATCCGACGCCCGCGCTCCCTATCCACGTCAAAAAAAAAGGTACTAGTACGTTTTTTTATAGTGAAATAGTACGTGCGGGCGTTAGGTGGATCGCTCGCGACGTAATCCCCGGCCGCCGACCCACACAAGGACCGATCCTCGATCAGGAGCACAGTGGCGGGATCCGAATCGACCTCGATCAGCGTGGCCTTGTTTGTTTCCTAGTTGGCTCGAGAAGCCAAACCCAACACCCGGGACGTACCCGCAACCCTGCGCTCATTATCAATCAAATCCCCCACTCAGAGAAAGAAAGCCAAAGTCGATCTAGGGTTAGGGTTCTCTCGCTGTAGTAGAGCGGCGATGGAGTTCACCCGACAGGAGCAGTTTGATGCTTACGTGGAGTTGATATTGGAGGTTAGGCAGGAGGGGACGACGGAAAAAAATTCGATGAGACCGGGTCTCATTCCCTAGCAGGTTAGACCCAGCCGGATGGATGCCACGTGGTTACCACAATCTCAAAGCGCATGAATCCCGCCTGCCATCGGCTTTCAATCCCAACTACCCATTCCGTGTACGTATCGTAAGCTGCCGGCTGGCGTGTACGTATGCAACTACCATGGCGGCGCCCAGCGACCTCGTCGCCAGCGGCCACGCGGCACCACGCTGCGTCTTCTCGTTCATGGCCTCGCTGAACGACCTCCTCGCCAGCGGCCACGCGGCACCACTCTGCATCTTCTCGTCCATGGCCTCGCTGAACGACCTCGTCGCCGGCGACCAGCCAGACTGCAAGCCATGTTGCTGGCCTTGCTGACTCCTCTTCGGCGGCGGCCATGCGCCAAGGACGTTTTTGCGGGCGGCGGAACTAGTTCATCGCTGCCGACGACGGCCGTGCCAGGACGCATCGAACCTTTCCATGCTGATGCACTCGCTCACGAAGTCGGCGGCGAATCGCATGACACTCGACGTGATCCTCCTTGACTTGATTCGAGTCCTCTAGCTTGTGGACATAGAAGACGCTCATGACGTCGCCGGTGAACTGCAGGACACTGGCTCACGACATTGCCTGCGAACACCTTGGCTTGATTTGATCTTCTAGCTTGTGCACAACAGAAGTTCATGAGTGCCCACGAATCGCTGTAGGCATGTACAACCATTATCAGTGCATCTTGCCTGCATACGTGAGTTTGATGGGATGTAGCTCTGTATGAAATTCATGTACTGCTTTGAATTTTTTCTGAACTGCTACTACGAATATTTTCCATGTACATTTGGTTTCTCAGAATGAATATTTTCCGAGTGATTCGTGTGTATGAAATTCATATGCATACGTCAGCTAGTTCAGGCTGAATATATAATGCCCCATATACATTTCGTTGCTCTTTTTTTTTTCATGACTCGCTTCTAATTACTTAGAACCTATGCTTTGAGCTAGGTGTGCGTCTTAGTGACAAGCTAGCCGTCTGCGTTTTCTGAGAAGCGGAATGCGTTAAGTGAAGCATATGTAGATTGCAAGTAACGCCTGGCTAGTGCAAAATGTGTACGATGATTTCAGGAGCATAGGAAGACACATGTGTGTTATCTCGATGTCTTTGTTTGCCCTGATGGTCCATCATCTAACATCCATGGAAATTTGATATATTTGTTTACATGTATCTAAAGAAAAATCCACACAACAAAAACGAAAATGACACATGAGCCCATTGCTACTGCAATTGCCTCCTTCTCTTGTGGTTTATTTGATTACTAGAACATGTCACCACTGGAATAGGTGGTGGAGCATACATCATAGAATAATCACCAAATGTCATGGAGGTCACCGAATGTAAAGATACATTCGCATTATCCTGCACATGGAATACACCAATGCCATCAACATTGTAGTATAATTATTTGAAAAATATCCAATACATTTTCTAACTCAAAAATTGGTTTAGACTGTATGATTTATCTTATTTAGACAATTTTCTTCTTCTTGGTCAATGTCCACAAACTCCAAGTGAGGATTATCACTCAACATGTTGCTCATGAGTCGTGACATTGTCTTTGCTCGGCGTCATAGGCTCAAGGCTCGACTCGCCCATCGATGTGTTTGTCGATTTGGGATGCAACCCTTCGGCATGTCTCATCGTTGCCAATGTCGGATTCATGGTCATAAAGTCAGAAAATACCATATGTTCTTCCTGCCGTTGAAATTGCATAATCTTCAACATTATTAACGTAACTACTTTCAACCCAGATGGCATCCCACGTTCCGCCGAGCTCCTCATCCCTGACGAGGATGCCGTGGTCTTCGACGCTGATCCTGACCGTGCGGAGCGCCTCGCGCTGGGGCTGGCGCGTTTCCCCGTTCGGATCCACATTGCGGCGTGCACCGACTACCGCCGTCCCCAGATGCCGCCGTCTCAGCCGCCATCATCTGATGATGCGGCGAACCCGGACCAGGGCTCCCCTCCCCTGCCTCCACGGTGGCCGGAGCGTCACGACTTCCCGCCTGCAAACCCCAGTTCGCAGCACCCATCTCGGAGGCGTGGGAGTCGCCGGCGCCACCGCCGCCGTGCTCACGCGCCGCCCCCCTGCCGTTCCTGGAAAGGTATCCTGGGCCCCCACCCTGATGCGGTCGCTGACGTCGGCCGGGTCTCTGCCCTGCTGCGATTGGGTGCCCCTGCTTCTTTCGACAGTGAGGGCCCGGACGCCGCGCCCACCTCGCCTTCTCCTGGCTGTTAGGCGGAGCCCACGTTGCTGCTACGGGCAGACTGCGAGCCTCGGGACCAGCCCAATTCGAATTCAAGCAACGACGTGGCCTCCCCCCGTCCACCACCCAGCTCCCGCACCGCGCGACGCTTCTCCGGTCCAGCCTGCAAAAGAGACCACCCAGGTCAGCCTGGGATCCCCCATCCAACGGGCAGGTGACAGCTCCCCCCTGCGGCTTCGGATACCCCAGCGCCGTTGCAGACAGCCTCGGATCCCCCACC
Source organism: Thinopyrum elongatum (assembly GCA_011799875.1). NCBI lineage: Eukaryota > Viridiplantae > Streptophyta > Magnoliopsida > Poales > Poaceae > Thinopyrum > Thinopyrum elongatum. The sequence continues at coordinate 58,681,220 of CM022297.1, forward strand.
CTTCCTGCAGCCTGTTGCTGGCGAAAGCTGCCATGCAGATGACCCCACACTGCTGGCCACCCCCACCCTGTCCGCCACCAACCAGCGCGCTGATGACCGGCGTGACGACATCCACGACCGGGCCATGCAGAACTCCCCACTAGACGCCCGTTGCGGTGGGTCCAGCACTGGCATGGCCATGCAGCCCACTCCATTGGTTGCGGCACAGGCTGTTGACAGCGACGTCGCCATGCAGCCCAACCGTTGTGCGGCGGACCATGCAGCTCCTCTGGCTGCGTTTCTGGACGTGATCTCCATCCGACCCCAACAAGTGCTCCCTACACCTCAGATCTTGGGTGCAAGACATCAGGGGAGCGCTGGGCCCCACGGCCTTGCTCCAGTACGTCGAGCTATGGCGACAAGTCCGGCATATTGAGCTTTCGGACGCTCCCAACACCCTCAGTTGGACATGGACGGCCTCCGGCCTCTATTCTGCCCGCTCATGCTACCAGGCCCTATTCTTCGGGTCCTGCGGAGATCCCCACCGGAAGCTCACGTGGAAGCCATGGGCACCACTTCACATCAAGTTCTTCATGTGGCTTGCGATGCAGGAGCGCTGCTGGACGGCGGAGCGTCTATGTGGCGCCCCCGACTTAATCGTGCACTAATCATACACGCAAACATGCACGATCAAGCACAGGGACTCACGGGAAGATATCACAACACAACTCTAACACAGATAAACGGAGATCCACAATATTACAGACCAGGGATCACGAAGATCCGAATACATAAGTCAGTCATACAAATAATATCTGAGTACAGACATAGTTAGACAAGTTTTGTCTTAAGAAGGCTAGCACAAACAACGACTCTAGATCGAAAGGCGTTGGCCTCCTGCCTGGGAGCCTCCGATCCTACTACCGGTCGGCTGGCTCGATGCAGTAGTAAGTGCCGTCTGGACCCTCCTGGTAGTAAGCTCCGGCTGGGACATCTGGCTCCTGGACTCCATCGTCTGATGTATCATCAAGATGGGGTATGGGGAAAAGAGAAAGTAAAGCAACCGTGAGTACTCATCCGAAGTACTCAGCAAGCAATGATCTATACTACATATGCAACATTATCAATGGAGAAAGGCTGTATATGTGGACTGGGCTGCAGAAATGCCAGAATAGAGAGAAGGCCTAGTCCTATCGAAGACTAGCACCTTCACGGAGCCATCACCAGGGTCATCTCGTCTGATCTTATACCGTAATGCACCGCATACCGGGCATGCGTTCAAATCCTAGTACGTAGCGCGGTAGAGGATGCAGTCATTAGGGCATGCATGTATCTTCTGCACCTCCAATCATATAGGGCATACAACCTTCTTTGCTCCGTACGTACTGTCGGGCAATTCGTTATCCTTTGGAAGCTTCTTCTTCAATATTTTCAGTAGCTTCTCAAATCCTTTGTCAGATACACTATTCTCTGCCTTCCACTGCAGCAATTCCAGTGTGGTACTGAGCTTTGTGTTGCCATCTTCGCAATTGGGGTACAACCCTTTTTTGTGATCCTCTAACATGCGATCGAACTTCAACTTCTCCTTTTCACTTTCGCATTGTCTCTTTGCATCAACAATGACCCGGCGAAGATCATCATCGGGCACATCGTCTGGTTCCTCTTGATCTTCAGCTTCCCCCGTTGCAGCATCACCGTATTCAAGGGGCACATAGTTGTCATCATCCTCTTCTTCTTCGTTGTGTTCCATCATAACCCCTCTTTCTCCGTGCTTGGTCCAAACATTATAGTGTGGCATGAAACCCTTATAAAGCAGGTGGGTGTGAAGGATTTTTCGGTCAGAGTAAGACTTCATATTCCCATATATAGGGCATGGACAACACATAAAATAATTCTGCTTGTTTGCCTCAGCCACTTCGAGAAAATTATGCACGCCCTTAATGTACTCGGAGGTGCGTCTGTTACCGTACATCCATTGTCGGTTCATCTGCGTGCATTATATATAATTAAGTGTGTCAAAAACCATTACAGAACATCATGAATACAGAAGTGACCAAATTAATAGAAGTTCATCATCACATTAAAACCAAAGTACATACATAGTTCTCATTGAACAACACATAGCTCTCCAGAGCATCTAATTAAACCATACATTGAAACTATGTAAAACATTTCAATGCAACAACAAATGCGATCATAATCGCAACTAAGATAACAATTGATCCAACGGCATAATGATACCAAGCCTCAATATGAATGACATATTTTTTAATCTTTCTAATCTTCAAGCGCATTTCATCCATCTTGATCTTGTGATCATGGACGACATCCGCAACATGCAACTCCAATCTCATCTTCTCCTCCTCAATTCTTTTCAATTTTTTCTTCAGGTAATTGTTTTCTTCTTCAACTAAATTTAACCTCTCGACAATAGGGTCGGTTGGAATTTCTGGTTCACATACCTCCTAGATAAAAATATCTATGTCACGTTGGTCGGCATAATTGTCATAAACACTAAATGAACCAAATAGTTATAAAAGATAATATATACCACATCCGAATCATAGACAGGATGAGGGCCGATGGAGGCGGATACCAAAACTATCGCACTATATAATAACAAACAATAATAAAAGTAAGAAAATTACACAAGTATCTATCTAAATCATACAAGTAAGAACTTTTTTCTTTTAGAAAGAAGATAAGAACAAGAGGCTCACCACGGTGGTGCCGGCGACGAAATCAGCGCGGGCGATCGACGGCGGTGAGGATGGGGACGGGACAGGACGGACCGCCAAATCTAGACAAATCTTGAGGAAAATGGAGCTTGGACAAGGAGCTTCGAGAGGAGAAAGCTTAAGTGTGGCTCGGGCATTTCATCGAACACCTCATGTGCATAGGAGGTGAGCTAGAGCACCACAAAGCTCTCCCACGGCTGGCCAAAAAAACAGAGCAGTGCACTGCTCTGCTCGCGGGCAGGGGGGATATATAGGCTTCCCTTTGGTCCCGGTTTGTGGCTGGAACCGGGACTAAAGGACAACATTTGGTCCCGGTTCCAGCCACCAACCGGGACCAATGGTTGTGGGCCAAGAGCGAGGCCCATTGGTCCCGGTTCGTGTCTGGAACCAGGACCAAAGGGGTCAGACAAACCGGGACCAATGGCCCCCGAGGCCCGGCCGGCCCCCTGGCCTCACGAACCGGGACTGATGCCCCCTTTGGTCCCGGTTTGTGGGTGAACCGGGATTAATGCCCTTACCCGGCCTGGACCAAAGCCCTGTTTTCTACTAGTGACCATGCAACATCTCCTAGCGGGCTGTTCCTTCTCCAGGCAAATCTGGCATGATATTCTCGGTTGGGTGAGAGCACCTACTAGCCTTCCCAATGGCGACACCCCCTTCCAAACTTGGTGGACAGATTCAACCGACCATGCGTCAACCTCCGCTCACAAAGGCCTCGCATCCATCATCATCCTCACTGCATGGTGGATTTGGAAACATTGCAACGGATGTGTCTTCGACCATGATCGGCCATCAGTCTCCCAGCTCACCACCGCCGTCAAAGACGAGGCGCGCCTCTGGCCCAAGGCCGGCGCCTCAGGGATAAGCAACATCATACCTGAGAGTTAGCCTTTTGTGTTTTTGGGGATGAGCAGCCCCTTGATCTGTCTGCTCCAACACCCGCAAACATGCCTTTAGTGCACATGGCTTGCGCGTGGTTGTAATCTCTTGCTGTAACTCTTCTTTTATCAATGAAAAGATACGCAACTTGCGTATTCGCGAATAAAAAAACTAAGGCTATAAAAGTTTGGCCAATCATCAAACTATGCAACCAACGTCTAGCATGGGAGATGGGACTACTAGGATCGATCAACCAAACTAGACTATATGCGCATGTACTTCTCTCGCCCTGCTCAGTCGAGTGCCATGCAGTTCACCGGCGACGTCGTGAGCTAGTGCATCAACATGGAACGGTTCGATGCATCCTGGTGCACGGTTGCCGTCGACGCCCGCGACGACGTCTTGACACACAGCCGCCGTCGAAGAGGAGTTCGCACGGCCAGTAACATGGCGTGCGGCCGCCGCCGGAGACGAGGTCCTTCGGCTAGTCCATGGACGAGAAGGCGTGGTGCCGCGTGGCCACGGACGACGAGGTCGCTGGGCGTCGCCATGGCAGAGAGCAACAGGAGGACGAGACGAGCTAACCCTAATTCACTGAGTTAATTGCACAGAAGTACCACAATTGGGGCATCACATGCAGATTGGTACCAAGATTGCTAATTTTTGCATGTCAGTACCAAGATTGTGCCAGGCCGTTGCAAATAAGGCTAAACATGTGTTTTATACGTATTGACGCACGATCTGACAGCTCGGGCCCACCCGTCAGGTGCCACGGTGGCCAATCGGCACGTGCCCGCGCGCTGACGAGGACGAGCCGCTCTCGAACCCCGGTCGGGTCGCACCGGTTCGTCCCCCACCCCACCATTCCCCTCGAACCCTAGTCCACGAGCGCGGCCATGGCGTCGGTGACTCCGGCAGGCGGCGGCGAGGGCGTCGACGGCGGCGGTGACCTACCGTTCTGTCGTAGCGGCCTGGCTGGCGTTATGTACGGCGACGGTGGCGACGACTCCAGCTCCGCGTACGCGTACTCGACCGACGACGAGGAGGAGCCGTTGTTGTCCATGGAGCAGCGGTTGCGGTTGGCGCAGCTGTGGGTGGCGAACCCTAGCAGCAGCCATGAGTTGACGCATGGACTTGGCGGCGTGCTGTAAGTATCCTCCTCCTCCTCCTCCTCTGATTTATGCAATTGGGGATTTTTAGGGTTTGTTCATCTTCTGCTTTATGCAATTGGGGATTAGGGATTGTCCAATTAAAGTGAGTATCCTAGTACAATTGCAGTAACCTAGTAACCTAGTGTAGTGCACTCTCAAATTAGTTCAATTACAGTAACAATTGGGGATTAGGGTTTGTCCAATTTAAGTATTCTGTCCTTGTCTTTAACCTAGTGTAGTGCACTGCTTCTTCTCTAATTAGTTTGAGTACTCAATTAGCTCTGATTAGAATTTAAGAATCCTTGCGTTAGTCTCAATTTTAGTAGTGTTAGTTTAATAGATTTATCTTACTGTTAACTGAAATAGGAAACTACATTGATTCATGTTCTGTTAACTATAATAGTAAATTTATTTGAATTTTTTCCTTCATTTGTTTTCTGTTCTGTTATGTTATACTCAAATTGTAGACTTACAGCAAAGTTACTTCAAATTTTCCTTTACTCTACTGTTGCTCTTCAAATTTAGAGTTAGGGTAATGAATACATGAAATTTAATTTGTGGTGTAGTTTGGATGAAGACATTTGGGAAGTAAGGATCCATTTTGATGCAAGAGAACCATTGGAGAGGAAGCTGTGCAGTTCAGATATTACTTATCTGAATTTGGTTGCACTGATGGAAACACAAGGATTTAATGCATATGATTGTTTGTTTCACATTGATAATCCATCTTTAGGAGAGAAAGGGCTGGATTTGGTAGATAGTAATGCAGAATTACAGATGATAAAGAGGAAGATCCAGCATAATTTGGTGCTTAATTTGCTAGTTAGGGCTTGTCCAGCCCCTATTAGTGATTTTGAGAGGCAGCAATCTGAAAGGCAAAATTTGTCCACTGTTGTGTACCAAGAGCCTGTTGTGTTTGATCTGAGTGAGACTCCTGTCTTAGCTGTTGATCAGCAAGGAGTAGTTTTTGAAAGTCAGTGTAGCAGCTCTAGCACACCTCATCCTCCTGGTGGTTGCACACAAGAAAGCAAGAATGTAAATGCCAAGTTGAAAGCTGTTTTGGAAGAAGAAGAAGAAGAAGAGGGATATCAAGGATATGAGGTATATGAGGACAGTGATGCTTGTGCCTTTGATGAGGATGGTCAAATTGGAAGTGACCCTTATTATATATGTGATGATGAAGATGTAGAGGTGGAAGAGGGAAAGAGACAGAGAGAGCAAGAAGTACAAGAGGAAGAATCAGATGATGAGCAATCAGAGGAGGAACAAGTGTTGCATTATGAGGGTGACACTGAAGTTGAGGACCCATTTGAGGTAGAGGAAGATAACACTTTTGAAGAAGAAGAACAAACTATAGCTGTACCTGTAAAGAAGAAGCAGAAGCTGCCAGTTAGAAGAGGACCAACAACAAGGTCACATTCCAGTAAGTTACCAGAGGTTGAACCTGATTTCAAACCTTCATCAGATGAAGAAGAGAAGGGTTTGGTGAGGGAGAGTTATGATGATGGTTTTGAGCCACTCTCATTTGTCCTACCAAAGAAAAGGAAGAGTAGGGCAAAGAAGAGGCCTGCTAGGAAGTGGTACACTGAGAAAATGGAGCAACCACATGAACAATTCTGTCTAAAGTTGTGTTTTAGGGATCAACATCAATTCAGAGATGCTTTGTTGAATTTGCACATCACTCAGAACAAGAATTTCAAGTACCACAGGAATTCAGATCAGAGGATAATTGTTGAGTGTACAGATAAACAATGCCAGTTCTTTATGGTGGCAGCAGTTATAAAAGGGGAGAAAACCTTTGTAATTAAGAAGATGAGACTAGAGCACACTTGCCCTAGTACTACTGAGACCACCAGGGTGAGTGCTAAGTGGCTAGCACAGAAATATGAGCACCTCTTCAGATCTGATATAACTACTAGTATTCAGACTATAATTGATGCATGCATGGAAAAATATGGTGTAGATGTGCCCAAGTGCATGGCATATAGGGCAAAGAACATAGCTATTGAAGCTGTGTTAGGAGATCACAAGAAGCAATATCCTAGGCTTAGAGACTATGCTCAGACTGTCATGGACACAAACCCTGGGAGTAGAGTAATAGTCACTACTGTTACTCCAATACCAACTGAAAAAATTCCCCACCCAGGCCCAAGATTTCATGCCATGTTCTTTTGCATGAATGGAGCAAGGGAGGGGTTTCTCAATGGGTGCAGGCCATTCATTGGTTAGTTTCTGAACCTTGTGCACCACTTACATATTGTATCTCATTTAAATGTATTTAATTTTGGGAAATGTTGATTATGCAGGTGTTGATGGATGCTTCATTAAGCTCACTACAGGTGCTCAACTACTTGCTGCCACTGGTAGAGATGGCAACAACAACATATATCCACTGGCATTTGGCATAGTTGGACAAGAGGACACACCTAGTTGGTGTTGGTTTCTACACCAACTCAAAATTTGCCTAGGGGGAGAAGTGGGACAGTTTGGACCATATACTATAATGTCAGATAGACAAAAGGTATGTGTATGCATATTTCATTTTGTTTTGCACAAGTGTTTACATTGGCTTGCAACACTTCAATTTGTTATCTTTCTTGTAGCTTAGACTTGTTAAATTGTGTGTATCAGGGGTTACTGAGTGCAGTGAATACTGTGTTTCCAAACTGCAACCAAAGATTATGCCTTAGACATTTATATGCAAATTTCCAAAATGCTGGGTTTAGGGGTGAAGATCTTAAGAAGTGCATGGATAATGCTAGCTATGCCTACAATGAACACAAATTTAATATTGCAATGAATGATCTCAGAGCTGAAAGTGAGGAAGCTTGGGAGTGGCTTACTGCAATACCAAAAAAAACATGGGCAAGGCATGCATTTGACACAAACTGCAAGACTGACTTGGTAGTGAACAACTTGTCTGAGATGTTCAACAAGTACATTCTAGATGTTAGGAGAAAACCTATAAGGACAATGTGTGATGGAATAAAAGATAAGCAAATGGTGAGGTGGCACAGGAACAGAGAGAATGGAAAGGCAGCAAGATGGGAGATAACACCTCATTACAGTGAGAAGCTAGAGGTTGAGAAGGAGAGGGCCAGATACTGCAAGCCAATACAAGCTAGGGTGAACTTATGGCAAGTTACAAGTGGGCAGCAAACACATGCTGTCAACCTGGAACTTGAGACTTGTGGATGCAGGAAGTGGGACCTTAGTGGCATCCCATGCAACCATGCCATCTCTGCAATAAACAAGGCTAAAAGGAAACCAGAGGATTATGTCAGCAAATTCTTCAAGAAAGAGTTTTATGTGGCAGCTTATGAACCAATGATCTTTCCTGTGCCTGGTGAGCATGATTGGACAAGGACCCCTGGTCCAGACATAGAACCACCTGCATTCAAAGTGAAGAGAGGAAGAAAGAAAGAAAAGAGGATCAAGGGCAAATTTGAAGTACCAAAGCCAAAAGACACTTCAAGAATGGGGACTATAACATGTGGCAATTGTGGTCTCCAAGGGCATAGGTACACAAACTTTCTTAAACAGTTGAAGCCTGAGCTAGCTTTGAGGAAGAATAAACATGTGGTAATAATGTTTGACCTTGAAATATACTAATGTTTCCTTTCTTGTACATTTCTTTCCAGTATTATTAACTGTTTTCCCTGTGTATGCAAGGCTACTCCAAGCAACTCACAGCCAAGAGATGTTGGTCCTGCTCCTACACCACCATCAAGACATGCAAGAGTTGTTGCTTCTGCTCCTACACCACCATCAAGACAAGCAAGAAGAGGAGGAGCTGGCAGAGGAGGAGATGGCAGAGGAGGAGCTAGAAGAGGTGCTCCAAGGCCATTCACTGCCCCCAGGCAATATGCTGCATCCACTTCTGCTGCTATTCCTACTGATGGTACACACACTGGATGGATGTCCTACTTCACTGCTAGCAGAGGAAGAGCTGCCATGTAATGTTGAACTGATGTGCTATTATTTTGGTTCATGCTAGAATGTGTCGTTATGCTACAAAGTGATGCTAGAATGACTGAACTTGATGGTGATGTTAATTGATGCATATGTTGATGCCTCTGCTGTTTTCTTTTGTTATGTGGTTGCACTTGATATATTGATGATCATGACCATGATATGATGCCTCTAATGTTTCTTTAACATGAGTGAACTTGATATATTGATGATCATGTTGAAGGATATATTGATGACCATATATTGATGATTATGTTGATGGATATGTTGATGATCATATATTGATGATTATGTTGATGGATATGTTGATGATCATATATTGATGATTATGTTGACGGAACCACCTAAACTAACCATTTAGGCTTTAGGGTGGCTCGGGCGACGAACCACCTAAACTAACAATTTTGGTTTAGGGGTGGCTCGGGGTCGACGGAACCACCTAAACTAACATTTTAGGGTTTAGGGTGGCTCGGGGTCGACGGAACCACCTAAACTAACATTTTAGGGTGTAGGGTGGCTCGGGGTCGACGGAACCACCAAAACTAACATTTAGGGTGTAGGGTGGCTCGGGGTCGACGGAACCACCTAAACTAACATTTTAGGGTGTAGGGTGGTCACGGTCGACGGAACCACCTAAACTAACATTTTTGGGTGTAGGGGGCTCGGGGTCGACGGAACACCTAAACTAACATTTTAGGGTTTAGGGTGGCTCGCGGTCGACGGAACCACCTAAACTAACATTTTAGGCTTTAGGGTCGCTCGGGGTCGACGGAACCACCTAAACTAACATTTGAGGGTTTAGGGTGGCTCGTGGTCGACGGAACCACCTAAACTAGCATTTTAGGGTTTAGGGTGGCTCACGGCCGACGGAACCACCTAAACTAACATTTGAGGGTTTAGGGTGGCTCGGGGTCGACGGAACCACCTAAACTAACATTTTAGGCTTTAGGGTGGCTCGGGGTCGACGGAACCACCTAAACTATCATTTTAGGGTTTAGGGTGGCTCACGGTCGACGGAACCACCTAAACTAACATTTTAGGGTTTAGGGTGGCTCGAGGTCGAGGGAACCACCTAAACTAACATTTTAGGGTTTAGGGTGGCTCACGGTCGACGGAACCACCTAAACATAACCATGTAACAATCTTCCAATGCTAACATAAGCATCTAATATAAGACCTAGTGCATGAGAAATCATAAAATTTATTGTACCAATCATGTCAAATTTATTGTTCCAATGCATGATATCAGCATTTATAGTATGGCAATCATAGCAAACAATAATTAATGGAGGTCAATAGATAATAGGCATACACATCCATTTCTAGTCTAGCAATCATAGCACACAATACTTACTGGAGTTCAACTGATTATAGGCATACAGAACCATTGTTCACAATACATAGTGGAGTTCAAGTTCAAATGCATAGTTCATCCTTTTCTCACAAAAGGATGAATAGCATAACTACTACATACATACACAACCATAGTTCACAATTAGTACAACCATACAGTACACAATCATAATTCATTGATGCTAGGTCATTAGACAACCATCATTTTCAAAAGGTCAGCAATGCCACTAATCTCATATTCATCTTCTTCACTTCTCTAAGATGGCTTGAATCCCCTTGATCTTCTCCTTCAGCTTCTCCTGTCCCTTCATGAGCTCAGCAATCTGAAGCTCTAACTGGCACTTCTCTTCAATATGCTTTTCCTTTCCCTTAAGCAGATCACCAACCTGAAGCTTCAACTCTAGCTTCTCTTGGGTGAGCTTCTCCTCACACTTTGTGAGCTCTGCATTCTTCAACTCCAAATTCATCCTAGCTTCACTCAGCACTTGCTTCTCTTTCATATTGTTCAACTTCAAGTTCTGGATGACTGTTGCTTGAGCTCTTGTCAGGTTAACCAGCAGTTCATACTTCTGATTAAGCTTCTAGGTCTCTGCATCTTTCTTTGCCATCTGAGTTGCCATCTCTGCCTTCATATCAGCCACCAGTTCTTTTCTGCACTGCTGCTGATATGTAAGGTTAGACTGCAGATAACTGAAATCAATCACCCTTTCCTCCTGGAAATTCATAAGTTCATGTACATCTTGGACTAACTTGTCATAGTTGGCCTCTAGCTTGTTCTTCTCTTCTGTCAGATGATGAATAGCTAAAGCACTTTCAAGATTATCATTCACCCTAGCACTTTTGGTATCTTCAACCATTGCCCACAGCTTCAACAATGCATTCTGCATTGTTGGGGGCCACTGGTGATCAACCCATTCAACAAAGCCACAATTATGACCTTCCTGCAAAAACAGCAAGAACAGCAACATATTTCATACCCCAAGTAAATACAGAAGAAGAGAAAGATCACTGCAAAAACAGCAAAAAGAGCTACATTTAGCATCAGAACAAGAGCATATACCCACAAAATAACAGCATGTGCAAACCAGCATTCAGCTAAAGATTGTTGAAGCTAAATGCACTACATTTTTAACTAGAGGAATTTCCTACTTCAACAGCAAATGCACTACATTTTTAACTAGTCAAGATAAACTGTACATCATTCAACACTCTGTTGGTAACCAACTCCAACTGCAAAAGCATATGCAGTACATGGTGTCACTCAAAATAGCAAAATATTTAGCACCAGAACAAGAGCATATACACTAAAAAATACCATTGCACTATTTTTTTTGCATCAATACAAGAGCATATCCACTAAATAGTGTCAAGCCAACAGTGGCTGATCCATAAATAAACAAACATGTACCAAATGGTAAATACCTCTGAATTCAACTACAAGAGCTTATGCAAAACCAGGTTTACTGACATTAAACTACATATCAACCAAAACAACTATGCCACTGTACTGATCTTATACTAAATAAGCTACTCTAGTACCACTGTCAACCAAAACAACTATGCCATTGTACTCCAGTTAAATATGCCACTGTCAAACTAAGAAAAAAAACCACTATGCCTACAATTCATACCGGCTCTGCACATGCTAAAAACCTCCTGCCTGTGTCTGTTCCCTCAAAGGCAACAAGCCTCTCAGATGCCTTGCCATGCTTCTCACATGGGGACATCAGATCCAGCTCAAGCCCCTTGTATTCTGGATCTTCAAGGCTGAAAGGGACCTGCAGAAGCTCGTACAAAGACAATGGCCAAATCAAAACCCAGCTAAATCAACCAAATCAAGAAACCCCAAATCTGAAACCCTAACCCTAAACCTAGCTCAACGGTACTGACCTGGTTAAGCCCATCGGTGGAGGAGGAGGAGTGCATGTACGGGAGGCTAGACTGGTCGTCGCTGCTTTCGTCCTCGAAAACCATAGCGTCGGCGGCGCGGTGCGGCGGCCGGCAGTCGGGAACCCGGGCGGCGGCGAGGGAGGGAACGAGCGAGGAGGAAGAGGGTTCGAGGGGAATGGTGGGGTGGGGGACGAACCGGTGCGACCCGACCGGGGTTCGAGAGCGGCTCGTCCTCGTCAGCGCGCGGGCACGCGCCGATTGGCCACCGTGGCACCTGACGGGTGGGCCCGAGCTGTCAGATCGAGCGTCAATACGTATAAAACACAGGTTTAGCCTTATTTGCAACGGCCTGGCACAATCTTGGTACTGACATGCAAAAATTAACAATCTTGGTACCAATCTGCATGTGATGCTCCAATTGTGGTATTTCTGTGCAATTAACTCTAATTCACTCTATCGTGGTAGTTGCGTACGTACACGCCAATCGGCAGCTTACCATACGTACACGGGAATGGGTAGTTGGGATTGAAAGCTGATGGCATGGGGATTCATGTGCTTTGAGATTGTGGTAGCCACGTGGCAACCATCCGGCTGGGTCTAACCTGCTAGGGAATGAGACCCGGTCTCATAGAATTTTTTTCCGGGGACGACGAAGGATGATGACGAAGCGGAGAGAAGGAAGAGAGGTCTCGCCCCCAAATCGGAAAAGAAGAGCGCGAGGAAGGCGGCGGCTTTGGAGTGGGCGAGGAAGAGTTTGGAAGCAGAGGGTCTCAATGACGGAAAATGGAAGCCCAAGACGATGACCAAGGAAGACGTCGCGGCAGCGGCCGTGTACAGAGCCCAGGCGGAGGAGGCGCGCAGGAACCATGATCGGAACGGGGAGCTGGACGCCGTGATCAAGTGGATCGACACGGGAGATCCCGAAGCAATCAGGATCTCGAACCAGTGGGTGGCGGAAAACATGGAGGCCATGAAGCTGCAGGCACCCGATCCTACCGAGGACTGGGAGGCCGTCGAAGCCAAGAACTACCGGGAGTTCTGGGAACTCCTTTGGGTCGACGACTTCGGTTCCTGGGAGGACACCAGTAAGCAATCCCAAATCTTTCCCTCATGATCAATTTCTCTTGGAATGATCTACACACTAAGCATCTTGAATTGATTTCTTGTTTTACATCATTCTGCAGCAATGATCTACACTAAGCATCTTGAATTTTTTTTCTTGTTTGACATCGATCTGCAGCACGTATCCAACCCATGCGTTACACGGACGAGAAGCCTCCGCCTGGTACAGTGTACCCCATGCGGACTCTGCAGGTCTTTTCGGTCAGAGTTGCAGCCATCAAAGAGGGCTTGGATTGGCCTCTGAATGTGTATGGTATCGTTGCCGCACGTGACTCATTGGATCACAATCGCAACATCATCTTCAACCGCACTAGGGATAACTGCCAAACCATTGACAAGAAGGTTCGTAGTCTCGTCGCTGACAGTTACTAATTTAGTGCCATATTATTGTTACCTCCACAATGTTATTTTTATTGGAAGATATATATGGTTAAATTAGAGATTTAAAACATTAAGTAAAATGAGAAAACAATTACTTTCTCTTCCGCTTTGTGGAGATGAAATAAGAAATATAAATATCCCTCGCATTTGCTAATATGTCACTCGCATTTGACTTTCTTCAAACTATAATATCGATATACAGATACACATAGGTAAGCGAGAGTCTGTGATATTGCTACAAAGTTCCGAAACCGGTGATTGTAGAATAGCCTTGGCAAATCTGATCGCTAGTCGGAATACTTTATGAAAAAAATGGTACCAGCTGGCTGTTGCCAATTGTGATGGGCAAATATATAAAAAATGATCAATCCATAAAGTATGAATAAGTGGCAAGTTTAAGTTGGGAGCATGTTTTCGTTTGCAAAAAGTTCCGAGTTCTAAAAGTATGTCAACTTAGTGTAGATTTCTTCCAGGTATAGGGGAATCCTGTGGAATAGTCCCTGCAATTTTTACCCTCTCTTGACTGATTCCCTTTGAGAATTGTCCATCAGTTTGTTTGACACCAGCACTCATTTCCTATGTACTTGATAGTTTCTTATGTTCTCCTGTGAAAATGCTTTAGTGTTGTTTGCAATCTGATCTCTCAGATATTAGTATTAGAGCATATATGCACACCAAGAAATACCCCCTTTTTGTTTGCCTCTAAAGCGTTTGCATCCTGCACATAGTTTTGAAGTGTATATTTTGATTGTGATGTTCAATCTTTGCCTCTTCTTTTGCTTCAATCTACATATTATTTGTTTAAAATGCAAGGGTTTGAAAGATTTGAAATGCTTGCTGACAAAACTTAAATTCATTGGCTCTTACCTCTGGCAAATTCTGCCTTTTCTGTGTTTGCTACCCACATATATTTAATTCAAGCTCTTATTATTAATTTTAACTTAATAAATGGATTACTTGTCAGTGGACACATTCTTTTTTGACATGAGCATAGATTGGTTATATTTGCTCCAGTTTTACTCGAGATAAGTGATAAATAACTTACATTGTAAATTTTGCATGCAGAATCCATGTCTCAGACTGACAGGTCCTACCCGCGCTGTTGTTGTTGTGGATCCTGTGTACTTTGAGGTTAACTTACGAGTAAAGGGCAAAACTGAATCGGAGGATAGAGATTTGAGCTATCTAGCTGTGTATTATCGTGATTCTGGCTCTAGCGAATCGTACGCGTTTAAACGTGTCAGCAGTGGCGGAGCCAGGATTGAAGCAAGCCCCGGGCCCAAAAAAATATTTTCACCGTGAGGAAAAAACTTAACGTTTATAAGGATATAGCTTCTCAAAAATATCCCATACAAAATATGGCTTAATTGCATGAAAATTTTAGGATTTGCGAAATTGAGCACTGGCATCAGCAGGAATACCATGATTTTTACTCTTTGGAGTTGACATTGCGAGTGGGTTGCTTGAAGTCCAAGGTGGTCGTCCCATTTCTACGCTTGTTTCGGTTTGTGGTGTTGATTCAGTCCCCTCAGCCGATTGATTCCCTCCATCTGAAATGATAGGTATACACACCCTCACTGCAGACACCAGTGAAAATATCTCTTCATCTTCTTTTACTAAATATAAAATAAAATTGGCAATTACATCAATTTGAGTTAAACAATACCCTAGGTATAAGACTAGATACATACACATGCACATCATCTCAGTTAAATTTTAGTTGAGAGCAGATTATACACTGATGCACACGCAGTCACATTTAGCATTATAGAACATGGTACAAACTAAAAGCATCAGGGGAAATGGAAAAGCATAAAAAAAAAATACCAAGGTGCGCCAGTCAAGCAGCTAGCAGAGGATGGTGCGACTCTACGGGCAAACGGCGTGGTGATGGGCGGTGGCTGGGAGCAGGGAGGGAAGTGGGGGGCGGAGACGGTCGGTGGACGACGCCACGGCGGCGGACGGCGGCCAGAAGAGGCGGCGGCGTAAGCGCTGTAGATTGATTAGTACAGGCGTACGGCGGCACGGCTCTAGCGTCTCATGTGTGTGCGTACGTGCGAGCTAGGCTTTGGGCGATCGAGTGGCTCGCGCAGTACGTGGCTACGTGCGTTCGAGGCTTAGTGCGCTTCAGGTGAGCCAGCCCATCAGCCTTTGGGCCTCCTACGTTTGGTTGGGCTGCACCCCGGGCCTATAGAAACACTTGCTATATAATAGCCTGGTAAAATCTGCACGCCCCGGGCCTGGGCCCTGGGTGCCTGGGGCCAGCTCCGCCCCTGCGTGTCAGCACTAGCAAGCTTAGCAGAGTGTCATTGATGTTGGGTGATATTGTTCATTCAGTGGAGGCCACCATTAGTGTTAGAGTGGTTGGTGGGGAATGGCCGAAAGGTTGTAGAGGTCTAATTTCTGCCAATACCGCCAGTATCGAAGCCAAGAAAATCGAGTTGCTTGCGTTCGGAGATGATAAGTTGCCTGTTGCAGCTGATGGCACGATACGCCTTTCCCGGCGTGTTGTATCTGTTGAAGCTGATGGAAAGTTGAGAGTCTGCGTCATGGCAAGTAGCTTGGAGGACCAAACTGTTCAGAGAGATTCAGAAGCATTCAAAGCCAAGAAAGCCTCCAGGAGCAGGCGAATACTTGAAGTTCACTCTTGTAAGTTGGAAGTGACCATCGCATGGTCTTTTGTCCCGAATCTACCTCATTTCCACGAACTAGCAAAGAGTGTATCGGTTTAGTGGCTGGATGATTGTTATTGCCCTATTGATGGTCTGCGGTTTATCTCAAAGTTGTATGTGTGTTGGATGTTAGTGGTATCCTGGTTAGATTTGTCTTGACTAGTATAAATGTGGGGAAGCTAAGATATTTGACCATGTAATGTAGTATCCTGGTTATATTTGTCTTGACTAGTATGTATGTGGGCAAGTATGTTAGATTTAATTTGCTGTTTTTTTTTTCATACTGGTTTATGCTGGCGTGGTTTGTCTTGCTGAGCGTTTTGGTTCAAGTCCTTGTTAATTATGTAAGTCGCCTTAGATATTGAGCATTTCTATTATGTAACTTGGACCTTTATTTTCTATATGAATATTTGTACAAAAATATATTTGACGGTAAGACTAAAGAAGTAATCCATGACTAATAAAATTATATTGTTTTTTTTACAATCAATATCATGATATATTTATAGTAGGGAATTGTACATGGTAGAGATACATAAGCTGACAACAGCAAATACAAAATAAAGTCTAAAAGGAACGAGCAAATCTTCGAGATCTTCAAACTCTTTCTTCTTCCATGACACAATCTTGTACTTTTCCGACGGCAGCCATAGGAAAATAACAAAGGTATCAAACTATAGACCTGTAAATACCAACGAGGGTTCTCCCATAGTTTTAATTTGAGCCGCAATGCCAAGGCTGCGATGCACGCACGCAGCCATTAAAGTAATCAACCAACATCGGCAGGAGTACCAACACCAGTACTTCAGGGACAAAAAACTGAACAGCCATGTCAACGTCGCTGGGAGCCGAGAGTACGAATCATCATTGTCGAGGACGTAGCAGCCGGGACAAATATTGCGAGGACAATCCTCCTCGCGGCGACCATGAGGAAAAATCCAAATGCGATATGATGAAACAGGATCTAAAGGACCATACCTAGACAATTTTAATCTTCCAACGCCACCATTGACGTCGGAAAGGAGATCTCGTCGTCGAACAAAGGGATGAAGATTACTTATTGTAGACGATGCCATCTCCAAAGAAGAAGAAGACGACTACCAAAACCCTAAACCAATCCAATGAGAACACTACTATTATTAGGAACTCCACTCATAGATCGGGTTCCCCACCCCTCCCGGCACCGGCAAGGCCGGCCGGAGGAGGGGGAATCGATCTATGGTGGAGATGGAGGTGCTTGGCGGCGGCTAGGTCTTTTCCCAGGAGCCAACTATCCCAAAATTATATTGTTTTTATTTGACTAATCTATGTTTTATATACTAATTGTCAATGTTAGTAAAGTTTGATTCCCCCACAAAAAAAAAGTTTGAGTGCACACATTCATATCAATCTATACGTCTATATGGTTTAATGTCAATATCTAATTGGACACTAAAGACACCCTATTACAATACTTTCTAAATATCTTCTAGGAAATTTAGAACAAAGAACATAATCTGAATACATGTTTTCTTCCTCACCAGCCTCATCACCAGCACAATATTACATTTACAATATTCGTTCAATGTAATGTCGTACAACTTAACTACCCACCCCCCCCCCCCCCCCCCCCCCCCCCCCCTCTCTCTAAATATAAGCCATTTAGAGATTTCAATATGAACTATATATGAATATATATAGATGTATTTTAAAGTGTAGATTCACTCATTTTACTCTGTATGTAGTCCATATTGGTATCTTTAAAAGGGCTTATATTTAGGAATAGAGAGAGTATGTGTTATGACCTGCACATCTAACATAGTGTGGCACACGCATTGATTTTTTCTAAACTATTACACCTCCGTCGACGCAAACTGTATATTTATGACCGTGTCCATGCATGCATTTGCGTCAACCTGTATTCTTCGGCGCACTAAGTAGATTATCACGTACTTGACATGACATGTGCTTCCAATTCTTATATTTGCTGGCATGACAATAAGATGTTCCATCCTTGTCATCATGCTCTAGCTCATAGACTTGGCACATTAGCAATAGCCGGTCGACGCTTCTTACCTAATGATATAGTTATTCTCTATATGGTGTGTTCGTCCTTCAATCTACCACATCTCATCCTCCAGATCACCATGAACTCGATCCATCGATGATGACCAATTTATGAATGCTTATATTCATCTCTAGTATTTACCTTGAACAAATTTATACTACCAAAACCATTCATGTTTATACATATCATACACTCTCATACTTTCCTATTGTCATAAGTAACACATGCATGCCCATACAGCTTAGGCATGTTATATTGACAAAAGAGTCTCCATCGCTATATATTATATGTTACCGAATGGACACAATTGGTATTACTTTTATCCGATGTGTAGTTCATAGGCTGAATTGCATGTAAAATCTCTAACTATGTTTTATACCTTTTGTATGGAATGTCCTAAATAAGATAAATTGATACCTCTTTTCTTCTTATTTTTAATTGTTATATAGAAAAAAGTTGTACCTTTTATCCGTACGATAAGAATTATTTATGATATCAGACCATATATCTAAAGCAAATTTTGAAACAATGCTAGTAAGAAAATGTTACCTCATTTTTATTATTTTTGCATTTTTTACATAGAAAAGGGCTTTAGTTCACATAATAAGAATTTTTTGTGTTGATTCACCATATATCTAAAGCAATAGTAGTTTTTATTTTGTGGAAGAAGCAATAGTAGTTCACATGACTTTTTAGTATTTTGCATACATAATAAGCCAGTTTTGCTACCTCCTTTCATTTCTTTTATAGAAAATAGTTCAATTTTTATCCACCTAATATTTTTTTTCTATGCTGCCATGATCATCACTCCAAAGTTAATGACTTAGTGCTAATACAAAAATCACCAAATCTATCTTGTCAAGTTGCTTAAGACAGGCAAAGACATCATCTCTCATGCCCTATCATCATAGATTGTGTATTCATGTCGATACATCCGAGGCCTGTAGGTTCCACTTTATTCTGTTAGTCATTTAGCTTGACGCAGGAGTAGTAATTGTCATGGATTCGAAATGTAAAGACCCTAAGATGTGGGCGGACATAAGTGAAATGCTCCAGAGGTAAGTTCGATCATTATCGCACTATATCGGCAACTTTCCTTCATTTCTTGATATCAAGTAATTAATAACTCATTTATTCAATTTCTTTGCCGGGCAGGGTTTGGAAAGATTTCACCAAGCAGGCTAGGGGTGAATGGAAAGAGGAGCTGCGATTTCGACACCCCAATGTAAGTAGTACTAGCTAGTTCCGCACATCTCCGTGTACTATATATGCATGAACGTGTACTATATGTAGTAGCATCGAATAGATATACGAAAATTTGTTGTTCGACCAAGCACGGAGAAAGAGAGGTCACTTCTCTATATTCATGACGATGTTGTGTAATACTTCCTTCCTTGCTATATGTAGTAGCTAGCATCGAGTTGAATGGAAAACATAAAATAAAAATAAAAATCCAAAATGTAAAAGAATTGAATGTTAAACACAAAAAGAAAAGGAAAACACAAAATGAAACCCCTAAACCCTCCAAAACCCTAAAACCCTTCTTTAAAAAAAAAACACCCTAAACCCCAGCGCTCGGCAGAGCCTGACGCGTGGCGGCCTTTCAGTCCCGGTTGGTGTTACCAACCGGGACTAAAGGTCCTGCTGCCTGAGCGCCCCACAACGGCCACGTGGAGCCCGTTTAGTCACGATTCGTGACACAACCGGGACTAAAAAGGGGGCCTTTAGTCCCGCCGGTTGGTGTTACCAACCGGGACTAAAGGTCCTGCTGCCTGAGCGCCCCACAGCGGCCACGTGGAGCCCCTTTAGTCCCGATTCGTGACACGACCGGGACTAAAAAGGGGGCCTTTAGTCCCGCCGGTTGATGTTACCAACCGGGACTAAAGGTCCTGCTGCCTGAGCGCCCCACAGCGGCCACGTGGAGCCCCTTTAGTCTCGATTCGTGACACGACCGGGACTAAAAAGGGGGCCTTTAGTCCCGATTCCTTAGTCCCGGTTGCACAACCGGGACTAAAGGCCCTTACGAACCGGGACTAATGACCCGTTTTCTACTAGTGCCTACTCCCTTTTCTCGAAGGACAAAAGCTCAAATACCACCCTACCCGTCCTTCAAAACACATCGCCCCCTTGAGGAAAAAAAAAAGAGCCCCTAATCTACAATCTCTCCAAAGGCAATTGGGTTCCCTTTGTGTTTTCATCATTGGCTTGCTATTTTTGAAGATTGGAGAGTCCTAGGTTGTATGTCATGGTGACAAATCAACTTGTGTGCAGCGGACGGAGTGGCCACCCGCCATTCCGCGGCATCCCCTTCCATAGCTACCGCCTTGTTTCCATGATCTACACCCTCTTCCAGCTGACCCCCTTCTCCTCTCTCCCAGCATCTGGTGGCGGCGGTGGTTCCGCCATGCAAAGTCGGCCTAGACCAGTGGCGGATCCAGGACCCAGGGCGGGGGGGCCTGGGCCTGGGGCGTGAGGATGATTTACTTCATGGGCTGTAGCATATTTGTGCACTGTAGCAACACTGTACCAGCCTGGGGCCCTGGGCTTGGCCCAATCCTGGGTCCGCCCCTGGCCTAGACTGCCTGACAAGTGTGTACTCTGCCCCGAAGAGATTCTGCCGATGTTGAGGTTTGACATAGACTTCAGTGTCACCGTCACAGGTTATTTTTTTTTTCTAAACACAATACAGACATAGACGCTCATACATACGCACATACTCACCCCCTATGAACACATGCGTGCACACCAGCCACTGTTAAGGTGGAATCCTATATCACCTTAGGAAAAAAACACCTTTTCAACTACCGTGTCACAGCCCAACTCGTAATCCGGCCGGATCAAAAATTGACTACACAAATAAAACGGGCGTGCCCCTGGCCCAGCCCAACTACCACGGGAGGGGCGGCCGCCTCTCTTCGCATTCGTCTCCCGTACGACGGCGGCGGCGATCGGCGGCAGCGCCGGCGACCAGGGCTCGGGCGCCGCGGTCACCTGTTCGTCCCCGCGCCCCCCTCACGCGCGCGCGCCCGGCGGGAGAGCTCCAGGGCGACCCCCAAACCCTAGCTAGCAATGGTGGTGGCGGCGGCGGGCGACCCTCGCCGGGTCCGCAACACCTGCATCATGGCGCACGTGGACCACGGGAAGACCTCGCTGGCCGACCACCTGGTGGCGTACGGCGGCGGCGGCCTCCTCAACCCGAGCATGGCCGGCAAGGCCCGCTTCATGGACCACCTGCGGGAGGAGCAGGAGCGGGCCATCACGATGAAGTCCGCCGCCGTCCTGCTCCGCCACCGCGACGGCACCCGCGTCCACCTCATCGACTCCCCCGGCCACGCCGACTTCTGCTCCGAGGTCTCCGCCGCCGCGCGGGTGGCCGACTCGGCGCTCATCGTCGTCGACGCCGTCGACGGCCTCGGCGTCCAGACGCACGCCGCGCTGCGCAAGGCCTTCGCCGAGCGCCTCCGCCCCTGCCTCGTCCTCAACAAGCTCGACCGCCTCATCACCGACCTCCGCCTCGATCCCGGGGAGGCCTACGAGCGCCTCCACCGCATTGTCGCCGAGGCCAACTCCGTGTACTCCACCCTGCGCTCCGGCTCCTACTTCTCCCTCCTCGACAGGCTCGCCCCCGCCCAGCAGGCCGACGACGGCGAGGACACCTTCGTGCCTCAGAAGGGCAATGTCGTCTTCGGCTGCGCCCGCGACGGCTGGGGCTTCCGGATCCAAGATTTCGCGGCAGTGATGGCCATGGGGCGCCCCGGGCAGGCCAGCAAGCTGGTGGGATGGCTATGGGGGGCCTACTACTGGGACAAGGAGAAGAAGAAGGCTATGCCCTTGGCCAACGGCATGAAGCAGCAGCCCATGTTTGTGGAATTTGTGCTCAAGCGGCTGTGGAAGGTATATGATCATGGTCTGAAGGTGGACGGCGCAAGTTGGCTGCGCGACCATGTTGTCCAGACCTTCAATCTGAAGGTATCGGAGCGGGAGCTGCAGAGCAAGGACCGCCCCAAGGCGGCGCTGGAAGCCGTGATAAGGGCGTGGCTGCCGCTCGCTGAGACAGTGATGGCGATGATTGTGGAGTGCACGCCAGACCCCGTCACCGCCCAGAGATTCAGAGCGCCGGCACTTATGCCCGAGAGGGAGCTGCCGACATGGGTTTCGGCAGAGCATGCCGGCATCGTCGCCGAGGCGGAGAAGGTGAGGAGGTGCTTGGTGGCCTGCAGCGCCAGCTCAAGCGCCCCTGTGGTGGTCTTCGTGTCCAAGATGTTTGTGGTGAAACACAAGGATCTGCCACCTACCCTCAACCACGGGCAGGACACCGCCGGTGAGCCGGAGGAGTGCTTCTTGGCATTTGCGCGGGTCTTCAGCGGTGTCTTGCACGCCGGGCAGAAGGTGTTTGTGTTGTCACCGATGTATGATCCGGTGAAAGGGGACACCACAGGCAAGCATCTGAAGGAGGTGGAGGTTCAGCAGCTGTATGAGATGCTAGGAGAGGACCTCAGGCAGGTGGCCAGCGTAGGTACCGGGAATGTGGCCGCCATCAAGGGCCTTGGTGAGCATATAATGAAGACGGCCACACTATCATCGGTGAGGAACTGCTGGCCCTTTGCGAGCATGGCGTTCCAGGTCTCTCCGATACTGAAGGTCGCGATCGAGCCCGCCAACGTGGCTGATCTGGCCGCGTTTCGCGAAGGGCTTAGCCTTCTCAACCGGGCAGACCCACTTGTTGAGTATTCCATATCAGAAAAGGGTGAGCATCTCCTTGCTGCAGCTGGGAAGGTACATTTGGAGCATTGTGTAAAGAATTTGCGGGAGAGGTTTGCGAAAGTGGAATTGAATGTCTCAGAGCCCTTGGTATCCTTCAAGGAGACCATCCAAGGGGAAGGTGTTGGTTTGATAGCTAGCTTGAAGGATCCACTGGGATACGTTGAGAGGATTGCTCCAGATGGGAAATTTGCTGTGAGAGTCAAAGTCATCAGGCTTCCAGATGCTCTGGTTAAGGTCCTTGAGGAAAATGAGGAATTGCTTTCTCGAACAATTAAGGGGCAAACGGCGAGAAGCGACGGAGCAATGGGTTCACAATGTGCTCGGGATGATGATGGTCGTTCCGTGGCAGTGCTTAGGCAAGATATGCTCAGTGCTGTAGAGAGCGAACTGGAAGCGCTCTCTGCACGAGCGGATGAAGTTAAGCTCGAGTGGTATAGGAAGACACTGCTGGGATACTTGAACAAAATCTGGGCCCTAGGTCCTTCCCAAGTCGGCCCGAATCTCCTCCTCATGCCCGGTGTGAAATTAAGCAGCGGTTTGACAACCATCCAAAACGGAAGGGAAGGTATTCTAGTGCGCGGCAGGTGTCATGTCTCAGAGAAACTGGGGTTTGTGAGTGTGTCTGATGATGCAGAGATTAGCAATGGCATTATCGACGACAGTGAGCCATCCACAGATGTTGCTGATCCTGAGGCACTAAGGAACATCATCATCTCAGGATTTCAGGAGGTCACAAATGCAGGTCCCTTGTGTGATGAACCCATGTGGGGTCTGGCATTCATCGTCGAGCCCTACATATTCTCTGGCAGCCCAGATAGTGTCAACTGCTCTTATCAGCACAAAGCGGCAGTCAGGGAAGCGTGCCAGGCGGCCGTGCTTCAGAGCAAGCCCAGGCTTGTCGAACCCATGTACTTCTGTGAAGTGACCACTCCTATAGAGCGCCTAGGAAGCGTCTATTCCGTTCTTGGTGATTGTCGAGCGAAGGTGCAGGAAGCTGAGATGCAACTAGAAACTTTCTTGTACATGGTGCACGCCAATTTGCCGGTTGCCAAGAGCTCTGAATTCTCTGAAAAGCTTTGGAACGGAAGTTCAGGTGCGGCCACTGCTCGTCTCACTTTCAGTCACTGGGAAGCTATTCCTCAAGACCCCTTCTTTGTTCCGAAGACTAAGGAGGAGATTGAGGAATTCGGAGATGGTTCAAACATGGGACCAAACTTGGCTAAGAAGCTCATTGATTCCGTGAGGCGAAGAAAGGGACTACATGTCGACGATAAAGTCGTCAAGCATGGCACGAAACAGCGGACTCGGGCTAAGAAAGTGTAGATACGTTCTTGGGATTTATATGAAACTGTACATTCTGTTCCACAGCTTGTCCTGGTAAACTGAGATATAACCAATCTGTAGCTAGTGTGATTTTTGAAATTTTGAAATGCTGTGGAATTTTGGTCAGTTATTTACCATAGTTGCTGATTTGGCTCTTGTAATACATGCTGAGGAATGGTTTATTATGTGGGTATGTCAGGCTAGAAAGTTTCACAACATTCTGCTTTTAAAACCTTAACTGATGGAAAATGGTAGAAAGGTATTCTCGTGTGTTGTTAAACCAAAAGTTAGTAGAACTCGCTTGATCATGATGTAGTAATTTGAACACTACTGCTTTGTGAAAAACTGTAGGAATAAACATAGCCAGGAAATAAAATGACCATTATGCTAAAGAGGCTTATTCCGAGCATAGCATATTTACTTCAGTTACCTACATTGTCTAAATGCTCACTGTCCCACTTTTTCTTGTATTTTTTTGTGTCCTTCATGTTAACCTCTAGGCATTACAAGCCACATATATGTGGGATCTCCTGCAGGCAACCAGAGATGATCTTCAAGTCTTCATTGGACACCTTGGCCTTGGCTCATATGAATGGAACTGTTATCTCTTGTTCAAGATCCTGTCCTGGTAAGCTGAGACGTAACCGAATCTCTAGCTAATGTGATTTTAAAATTTTGATGTGTTGTTGAAATTTTTGTGAAGATGGTTGTTTCGGGGCATATTCAGCGCAGGCCTCCAAAAGCTCCAGTGCATAGTAGACGGCTAAAGCGTGCTGATAATGTCAAGAGGGGTCAGGATAGACCGAACTTGACATGGGAGTATCACCAAAGAACTAGCCATGGATAGGGGTGCGTGGAAGCTTGCTATCCATGTGCCAGAACCATGAGTTGGTTGCGAGATTCTTATGGGTTTCAGCTCTAGCCTACCCCAACTTGTTTGGGACTAAAGACTTTGTTGTTGTTGTTGTTGTTGTTGTATGGTTGTTTTAGCCTTTTATGGCATGTGTTTGGTGCTGCTGGGAATTTGGGAGAGGTTTCTAATAGTCACTGATTCCTGCTCATCTATGTTTGGCTCTTCTAAGACCTGTGCACTCATCTCAGAATGATGATTTATGTGGGTATGTCAGGCTAGAAAGTTTCACAATATTCTGTTTCTTTTACCTTGGTAGAAAATGGTGTAAAGCTGCACGGGGTCCCCTATATGGCAAACAGACACATCCTGAACTTGTGTTCTTTGCAATGCCCTGGTGAAATTTTCTTATCAACCTACGTGAGTCGTTAGCTGAAATTTGGTAGAGCTCACTGAATCATGATGTAGTAACCGGTGCACTACTGCTTGGTGAAGAACTCTAGGGACTCACACAAGCAGGAAATAAAACAATCACTATGCTTAAGAGGCCTATTCTGAACATAGCATCTCTACGTCCGTTACCTACTGGCCACACATGTGTATCCATTTGCCTGTGCTGCTAATTTCTACGACTTACAATTACAGATTTGATTGCCAGCAGTATTTTCATTCACTATGGGTGGAGTCATCAGCGTGGAAAGCTGTGGTCGACTCTTCTAGTATAAACTGTAGAGTTCAGTTAGCATTATATGATGATCGACAGACCAAAAATAAGTCGTGGGATCTTTATTCCGAACCGAACTCTTATTTCACATTGCAGGTCTTAATAAGAAGCTATGTAAATATGTAGTTATTATGGTAGAAAGGTGCTGAAAGTTTCATAGCATTCTGCTTTTTTAACCTTGACTTGATGGAAAATGGTAGAAAGGTGTGTGAGTTGTTAGTCAGAAGTTAGTAGAACTTGCTTAATCATGATGTAGTAATTTGTGCACTGCTGCTTGGTGACAAAGTGTAGGAATAAGCATAGCCAGGAAATAATATGACACTATGCTGAAGGGACTTATTCTGAACATGGCGTCTCCACGTCAGTTACCTACAGTTTCTAAATGCTTACTGTTAACGCAACGAGATTCAAGAGGGTCGAGAAAAGGCACCCCCCCCCCCCCCCAGCGCGTCGCTCCCGCGAGCGACGGGGGGAAACCCTAGCCGCCGCTCCTCCTCCTCTGTCCTCGCCGCCGCCGGAGCTCACCGGCAGGCAAAGCCCGGCCGGCAGCGGCGGGGCCTCCTCTCCTCCCCAAGCGGTGGTGGGCGGCGCGGGACGGCCCCTTCGTTCCGGGACGCGGCGCTTTGTGGGGCGCGACGGCGCTGGTGGCTGCTGCTCCAGCGTGGAGGGCTGCGTGTGTTGCCGAGGGCTGCGTGTGTTGCCGGCGGTGTTGCGTGCTGTGGCGGCGGTCCAGCTCTAAAGCGCGCAAGAGAGACTGATAGGCACCATTATAATCCTAAGGAATGGCAAGCGCATTTTTTGGAATCAAACAACAGATATGAAAGGAGCAACGTAATTTTCAGCCTCATAAACATAAAAGCTGCGCCTAGCTGATAGTGTGCCTTTGCCCACTTCGGGCAAAGCTTTAGCATTCATGTGCATCACCAAAAGCCCTTTCCCCATTACCCATGCGAAGCCAGCAAAGACTCCTGTTTGATAACAACTTCGCGTCGAAGTTATCCATCTTCAGAGCCTGCAGCACACAAAACAGTGAAAAATTGTTGGTGTTGCCACATTCCAGAAATGCTGCTCGGTTTTAGACCAATAATTTGTCATTTGGTCCACAGGTACAAGGACGAAAGAGTTAAACTGTTATAAAGGATCAACTCGCACCTGAAATTTCTCGCAACAAAACGAACAGCGGAGATTAATGTGTCGCCATTCTTATTTATTTATTTGAACTTAATTATCACCATTTTGGTTCACTGTTAAGTTAACACTCCATACATGCAACGAGATGCTCTCACTAGTGACTAGCCTTTCAACAGGTTCATGCGATAGCATTACGATCGAGGTAACTGTTAATTTTTAGACATTGCCAAGGCCAATTAATATTAATTATAAATCAACTCAATTCTAATGGAGGAACATGTTTCCCGGCTGTACGCCTGTACCTACAGTTTACACAGGAATAAAAGGCCCGAGAATATACCTGTGTGTAGAACACCGATGCATTCAGATAATCCTGCTTCTTGAATGCTTCATCCCCTTGTTGTTTCAGGTCAGACACCCTCATTATGACAAAATTGCCATCCTGGGCAAACATAATAACTTGGTCAGGTATACATATTAAGAGGTCTAATGTGTGTCAGGGAGAAACAATGCTCTAGAAATGATGTCAAGGTTAAGTGAATGAACTCAAGAAACAGTTGCAGCTAACTTGTATATGCAGTGTGTAATGTTTACACTACATGTCCCGTTACATATATAGAGCTGGTCTAACTCCTAAGGAATAGGACTAGCCTAAAGACTAGGATTACAAATTATTACAGGTACAGATATAACATGTACAATATACAGGTTAACAGTTTCAACCTCAAGGAAAAAGACAAGAGACAGTTTTCATCAATGAGAGATTTGAAAATCCCAGTTGTCACTTGCTACAGACAGGAAATGAAGTAAGAGAGCTTTCTAAGAAAATTAATTGGTACATCTGTTAATGAATTAACATGCAAGCAAAATAAGTTATCCAATAAAACATCATTCACATCAGATGAGATTTCAGGAACGGATCTTAGACCGCAAAGCAGGCACAACGAAAACACGGGCGCATTGACTAGTTCTTGATCTATGAAGTTTTAGCTAAAAATCGATGCCAACATTGCTTAGGGAGTTAACATGGGACAAAATTGTTGTGAGTGTGAAAGAAAATTTGCTAGCGGGACAGACCTCAAGCTGCTTGATTTCCATCTTCACATGACTAATGATTCCGTCAACGCTCCAATTTGTCACAGTTGAGATTGGCAAGGTGAAAGGAAAGAGCATCTCAACGTCTTCCCGTGTACCATACTCAGCCGCCAACTCTATTGGCAATCTACCAAACTGTTGGGGAACAAAGAAAGCTTTACAAAAAGTAATATACAACATAAGGAAATAAGCAAATGTTCATGACACATATTTACAAAGAGATGGCATAAAGGAGAAATGGTGAAACTGTAACAAGCTTATTCAGAAAAGTTCACTTAGCACAGCCTTTTATTTTTATATTACAGGTAGCATCATATAGGTCTACTTGCATCATAACTCCTACAGATACGGTTGTTGCATATCAGTATAAGACAAGCCTATTGATTCACTATCCCACCAAATTACCAAAAAGATGGCACAAAGTGGGAAAGGTGAAACAGTAGCACACTTATGTAAGAAAGGTAACTTAGCACAGCCTTTTATTTTTATATTACATATAACATCATGTAGGTGTACTCACATAACTCGTATAGTTGTTGCATATCACTACAAAGCCAAGCAAGACACAATAATATGTGACAAAATGAGCATTCTGACCTTGTCAAGAACATTTCGATTTGCACCAGCTTCCAACAAGCACTTGATAGCTTCAGTTAAGCCCTTCTCTGCAGCCGTTACCAAGGGATTATAACAAGGACCAGCACCACTCACATTAGCTCCACCCTATCAGATGCAAGTATGAAAAGCCAATCATTTGTTTAGTTGTTAATACAAAAATGACTAAATCAAACATCAGTTTATAGAAATCTAGATTCCTACTGCAGTACAAAAAGAGGATACAATACCTGAATCAATAGCTTCGCACAAGACACATTAGATTTGTGTAACGCCATGTCTAAAGGTCCAAGAATACGAGTACCCTTGTTGGGCTGAAAAAAAATAAAGAGGTTCAATTTCATGCCAAAATATGACAGTTCCAAGAGAAAGATTGAATTTGCAAGGGAAAAAGAGCTGATTCGATACTTCTTTTCTGAGAGTGTAGCTTATAAAAGTTATATGTCCCTTTGCTCCCACTGATTCCTCAGAATTGTTGTGTGGGTCACCGGTCCTAGCATGCCTCGTGTGGCTAACACATTAACAGCTATGAGCAGGGCCTATTTGGTTGATTTATGAAGGTTGCCAATATTTACTAATCATGCCTACGAAGTGCCATACTACGCCAAGCCAACGGGAACCCTCCATGCATTTGTGAGCCAGTGACACATAGGACCACAGCTGTAGGAAAGGATTCTTGCCAGCGAACCAAACGTATAACCAACTAAGTCACACGTTCCTAACCTTTGGCATCCCATGGTTAGTCACCAACGAATAATGGCCTCAAATACAGGTGGGAACAATTTGAGAACGTAGCAAAACTCTAGCAAAAGAGAGAAATGAAGTTGAAAGCCAACAGATAAATGAAGATTTGAACATTACATCTGCATTGTGCTGCAAAAGTATCTTCACAACAGCAGCATGTCCTTTCTGAACAGCAAAAGCGAGTGGTGTCCCAATAATTGATTGTGCATCAATATCCACTCCTCTAGAGAGAAGATACTTTACTATTTCAGAGTGCCCTGAAAAAAGAAAAGAAAATGAAGGTCATAACACTATGAACAGTATATGAACAAAAACGATTTTGTGCAACGAAGTTTCAATTACTATTGGTGGGAAGCAACTTTATTGGTTCGCATTTCCCTGACAGACACATGGAAGGGGTTGCCATAAACAGATACCATAAGAAGCAGGTAATCATACTAAATGAACACCATTTGTGAGGAAAATAGTGTATGAAACAGATACCCGGGAAACTTGCATATCATACTAAGTAAGCAGGCATTTCTTGGGAAACTAGCTTCAATGGCTAAAACAAAATAACATATGAAGTAGATATCCTGAGAGAAGCTCCAGAGACTATAAGGATAAATAGTATAGTGCCAAAATAGATTGGTCGCAACACGACGCCACATACACAAATGTGAGCAGAAAATTCAAACTAATATGACAACTATGTTTAGAGTTTCATAAAGCTTATCGCTATTCAGAAGCCGATGGACATGAGAAGCAAATAATATCAGCCTTGTTTTAATTTATCTACGGCAACAAGAAAACTGTTTATATTAGGTTGGCTGGGCATGGTAAGATAAATCAACTTACATTTATCGTGCTGGCATTCCCTCCAGATTCAGCTAAAGGCTCTCCAACATAACATCTGACGCTACATGCATGATCTGTATAACACAAGACAATTCTCAAACAGAAAGCGGTCCAGCACAAAACAAGGGAGCAAGGCAACCTGAGCATGAAGCCAAGGCATAGTCTTACGACAGAGGAAAGTAACAATGAAGGGAAGATCCTTGTGTTTATAGTTTATACCATGAAGTGCAGCTGAATGAAGAAGACTGATGTTTCCTGAACGTTGTTGATGCACATCGGCGCCATGATCAAGAGGGTACCTGACGGCAGGAAGGTTGCCATAGGTAACGGCATGCTCCACGGGTGAATAATCTAGCAATAAGATCCACACAAGCACATTGCAGACAGCCCAGTTATGGCTGATGATGATCAAGTCACGAAACTATAGGTTTAGAACTGAAAACGAACAAATTGCGTACCCTGGGAGGTGTCAGGCTTGTTGATGTCCATCTTGACCTCCTCGACAAGGTACCGTTACGCGGGCAGCCTGCCGCGGCCGGCGGCAGCGTGGAGCGCGTTCATGCCCATGTAGCTCGTGCTGGCCACCGTCACCAGGATCCCGTGCCCGTGCACGTCCAGCTCCTTTGCAATCTCTGAAGTGCACACAAAGAAGGGTACAATCTTACTTTGGAATCATCGACCATGACAGAAAAGGGGCCAATTTTACCCCCAAATCGGGAAGGAATCGCCACTGATACTTCTTAAGGAAGTGCTAATTTCAGCCACAGATCCCAGCGAGAAAAAACCCGCGAGGAATCAAGCCCCGGCGTGCGCTCGAGCCCAAATCACAGACGAAATCGACATCCGGGAGCCGGTGTTCCGCTCCGCGGCCAGATCGGAAGCCTCGCGATGACAAAACCCTAAGCCCCCGAATGTAGCGAGGGAGCGAACTGACGCGGGAGGTGAGGGGGGTGATTAGATGAGGAGGGCCTTACCCTTGATGTCGCGGACGTCGCCGCGGTGGGCGGCCTCGATGAACCTGGCCTCCGGCGGCCACCGATCGCAGTGGCGGAGCCAGGATTGGAGCAAGCCCCGGGCCCAAAAAAAAAAAAATTCACCGTGAGGAAAAAACTTAACGTTCATAAGGATATAGCTTCTCAAAAATATCCCATACAAAATATGGCTTAATTGCTTGAAAATTTTAGGATTTGCGAAATTGAGCACTGGCATCAGCAGGAATACCATGATTTTTACTTTTGGAGTTGACATTGCGAGTGGGTTGCTTGAAGTCCAAGGTGGTCGTCCCATTTCTACGCTTGTTTCGGTTTGTGGTGTTGATTCAGTCCCCTCAGCCGATTGATTCCCTCCATCTAAAATGATAGGTATACACACCCTTACTGCAGACACCAGTGAAAATATCTCTTCATCTTCTTTTACTAAATATAAAATAAAATTGGCAATTATATCAATTTGAGTTCAACAATACCCTAGGTATAAGACTAGATACATACACATGCACATCATCTCAGTTAAATTTTAGTTGAGAGCAGATTATACACTGATGCACACGCAGTCACATTTAGCATTATAGAACATGGTACAAACTAAAAGCATCAGGGGAAATGGAAAAGCATAAAAAAAATACCTAGGTGCGCCAGTCAAGCAGCTAGCAGAGGATGGTGCGACTCTATGGGCAAACGGCGTGGTGATGGGCGGTGGCTGGGAGCAGGGGGGAAGTGGGGGGCAGAGACGGTCGGTGGACGACGCCACGGCGGCGGACGGCGGCCAGAAGAGGCGGCGGCGTAAGCGCTGTAGATTGATTAGTACAGGCATACGGCGGCACGGCTCTAGCGTCTCATGTGTGTGCGTACGTGCGAGCTAGGCTTTGGGCGATCGAGTGGCTCGCGCAGTACGTGGCTACGTGCGTTCGAGGCTTAGTGCGCTTCAGGTGAGCCAGCCCATCAGCCTTTGGGCCTCCTACGTTTGGTTGGGCTGCACCCCGGGCCTGTAGAAACACTTGCTATATAATAGCCTGGTAAAATCTGCACGCCCCGGGCCTGGGCCCTGGGTGCCTGGGGCCCAGCTCCGCCCCTGACCGGTCGCGGTCTGCACGAGCAGCAAATCCAAGGATTGGAAGGCCGCCGGAGGAAGAGGTGTAGCAGGTCGACTGGGTTAGGTTACGTACCTTCGCCGAGGAGGAGCTCGAATTGCCAAGGGAGCGGAAGGTCACGGGTCCCCATCCTCGCCCCTTCTCTTCGCCGCCGCCGGCGGTGGTGGTGGTGGCTGGGAAGAAGCTTCTGGAGTGTGTGGGGGTAAAAAGGGCGGGAAATGGGCGGGTGAGACCAGTAGGTGACCAGGGCCTTTCCCTTGCCTTGCTTCATTTTTTTTTCGAAAATATCATATCTATTATAAAGATTTCTCGAAAGTACAAAATGCCCAAACATAATAAAAACTAGTAGAACGCCCGTGGGTTACTACGGGCTACAATGCATATACTTTAGGAAGCATCTTTGGCCTGAACTCTTAATCCAACTAGATAATTCCCCGCGCGTTGCTGCGGAAAATATTGCCTACAATTGTGTTTTTTACTCGGCACACTAACTCCCTTAAAAGGACCAAAATGAATAAATGATTTTGCTTGGACAAAAATACTTTAGAATGATACATTACTTGTACCATTCAAAGTTTGAACAACAGAGGGCAGTCAAATTAGAGGATTATATGGAAATTTAGCAGCATAACCAAAGGTTCATAGCTTCGATACATGCCGCCATCTCGGCTTATTCTGCAAGTGGAAAAAACTTTCAAGCTACAACTGAAACATCACCACCTAGCTATAACCCCAAGTTTGAACTCTCACGTGCATTTACATTGATTCATCCCTCAACAGGAGGTAAACATGTGCCATTAGTCTTCAAAGAATCATAAGGCTTCATCTTCTAAACATTCCTTTAAATTATTAGAGAAATAGGGATATAAGAAAAACATCATCTGATACAGTGTGTATAGGCATGGAGGGACAAAAAGCGTCCACCTTCCTTCACATTCCTCGTAGTAGACAATACTATGAGGAGAGTGAGTACAGCAGATATTAACACATGAAAAACACTCAAAGGCAACTTCATAGTAGAAAACACTATAAGGATTGAGAGTTAGTAGCGGTATGCATACACTTTGATGTAACGCCTGATATTAACACATGAAAAACAGTGAAAGGCAACTGTAAGCAACCTGTAAAAGTCAAGGTACTGATATTATTCAGAGAAGATAGATCAATCTTGCATCATCATTAATTAGTATATGAACGACAAAAAAGATTATGGATGTCATATCATCAAAGTAAACTTCTGCACTATTGTAAAGTAACTTCATTGGACATTTTCAACAATACCCAATAGTAAGATATCTGCACATGTGGTCCTGAAACAGGAATAGAATAACATCAGCTGCATCACTTGGACGATAGCACTGCCTTCCTCAATGGTTCAGCAACATGGTTGATAAAATTCAGGGTTTTGCGCAAAAAAAATGTATTAGAGAAACTTAGATGAACCGGTCGCATTTTTGCACACCTTAATTTGTTTGGAAAGGCGGAGGGTGGGTCTCTGGGTAGTTACACAACTATCTTTTCTGCAGATCATGATGGGGGAACCCCTCGACACACCAGTGCTTCGTATCTTGATCAAGCCCATGGCCCAACCGGCTGCTGCTATCGCTGGCCGCCGTGTGCTATAGGGCGTTTATCAGATGGCAAGAGTACTGCAGGAGAGAAATAGTTCCATGTATTAGGCACTGCTTTGACAGGTAATTACATGGGTATGCGGGCATGACGCCCATCAGATCTGCCCGCACCTTTCTCATACATTTGCCAAAACTGAAAAGAAGAAACTGCCAAATCGTACCTCTAATTAAGCAGACATAGGTCGATCTCGCCATGGACGTCGAACTGCAACCAGTTTATTGGGCAAACCAAATTTAGGTCGCTTGTTGGCACTCTATCCACTTGATTTGGTACCTGCTGATCTGCCATGGTCGTCGAACTGCAATCAGTTTATTGGACAAATCAAATTTAGGTCGCTCGTTGGCGACTCTACCCGCTTGACATTGGTACCTGCTGATCTGTGGCGGCAGTGCGGCTAGTCCAGATCCGATAACCATGAAATCGAGGAGAGGGTCTGTGAAGGTTGGAATGGGAGGAGAGGATCGGGATGGGAGGGGACAGATGGGATATGTAGCCAGGAAAGGGAAGAACAAACGTCATGAAGAGAAGGGGAGAAGATTGCGCTATGGG
This sequence comes from Thinopyrum elongatum, assembly GCA_011799875.1. Lineage (NCBI taxonomy): Eukaryota > Viridiplantae > Streptophyta > Magnoliopsida > Poales > Poaceae > Thinopyrum > Thinopyrum elongatum. The sequence goes on from CM022297.1 coordinate 58,715,757, forward strand.
CATTGCTTGGAATTTGGTGGGGGAAGGAAAAACGTGCGCAGTCGTGTAGAGAGGGCCGGTCCTATCCCATTCTGTTCGCTGGTCAAGCGGTAACAGACGCTGATCTGGCAGGGCTGCTGTTGTGGTTGGGCCCATCCATAAGCCCGTAATAACATGTTGACGTGGCAGGTTTGCTGAGGTGGATAGGCTGCATGTCAAGAGAAATAAGATAGTGGGGATGAACTATTTAGGTATTATAGATTACGCCCCTCAATCAAGTCTGGTACACCTACTAATATTTTAAATGCACTCTTTGTTATTTGGTTGTTGGTATGTCATGGAGAAAATTTTGAGTTAAAAAATAAAATCCACTAATTAGACATGCATGACCTTGGTATCAAGAATGATTACTTACATAATTTCGGAACATGTGTTGACACACATATTCCTTTAAAAAAATTATATTAACAAAAATCTAAGAGTTTGTACAATTCATGAATGTATGGAGTTATCATGTAATCGTGAAAGAAAAAAAGGTGTATAGGAAGTCATTTACTAATGAGATGACATAACTAATCTTTTGATTTCTTTGGGACATAATGCAAGATCTGTCGGTGCAAATCAATGTATATGCCCACCATTCTCTTGTGAATGTCTTCTCTGATAGGCCCTACAACCTAGATAGTTGTCGCTTGTCGGAATCAAATGACATCATCTTCCTCAACTATGTGGCAGCCTTGCTTATGACGAGCCTACAAAAGATGGAATTAATAAACGAAAGCATCATGCAATTGAAGCTTGATAATCACAAGATGCATGACTACTTTGTACAATAGGATAGGTAATTACAGATTAAAACATATCAAGCGTGACCTATGCTTTTTAAACTAATAATCACTTCACCATCCTCCGTAACCTATACTGACATGGTATAATTGGACAATAACATACTTATTTTCTAAATTGCATAATTGAAACGAAATCATGAACTATAGGCATAAGAAGGATGGAGCAAGCATTACAGATTAGGCAGAGCATGTGACCTTCATTGGCATGCATGCTGGTACTAATCAAAAACTGTGTGTTCCTTTGGACCTACAGAAAATGAGTGGCAAATGAAGTAACGTCTATTTTTTTTCTTACGTTGTGACTTCACCAGCCTCATTGTTCAAAAATGGTGTTCCTCCCAACCATGATCAATAGAAAATGGATCATATTGTTACACAATAAATAGTTTAAAATACCAGAACTGAACAATTGTTCTGTTTTATACCGACATTTCAGTTATGAGTAGCTTTTGGTGCAACATGTTGCAGACGACATCAATCTATTACAATGTTGATTGGGTTAGGAAGATGCACATAGCAGCCTGCTTGGAGATGCGTGTGATGGTACCTGGTGAGGGAGGTTGTTGAAGTGGCCATCTATGGTGGCCTCCTTCCGAGCGTCGACACATGACCTCATCCATTGGTGTCACACTGACGTGTGCAGATTCCCCACAACCCGCTTTATGCTCAAAGGGTGGTGGCTCCTGGGTTGATCTATCTGTGCTCGTCTGGCCGTCCGCTGTAGCGTCGCATGATGGAAATAATGCATGGATAGGAAGATGGTACGAGGGACATCGATTGGGTGAAGACTCTTCCTGCAACTGCCTCTCGACCGGATCTACCCTGAGGCGCTCTCCTTGGGCACCTCCTCTGATGACGCACAACGGTGAATGAATCAACCATGAGGCGTGTCATTGTTTCATAGGATGTCAGCCCGGCGGTGCAACAGGCAGCAGATCATCATGGGAGGGGTGGGAGGAGGATTATCTTTTTTTTGTTTTTTCTTTTCTTTTCTTTTTGCATGAGGCAAGGGAGGTGGGTTTCCTTGTGCGTGTGGGCAGATGGGGCGGATGTTTTTTCGTATGGGGAATCAAAAGGTGGGGAGTTGGGGACTGTACGTCACCAACACCCCTTAATAGTAGAGACACAGTTGAAAAAACTTCTTACTATTAATTATTTGCATCCCTAATTAAGTGTGCGACTATTTAATTAATTGCATTAATAGCTTGATCTCATAGTTGATTTGTCATGAAAAAAACTCTACTTAAACAGACATAATTAATTGTCTTTCTAATTAATTGCATTAATGGCTTGATTACTAAATTGATTAGGTGTTTGGTTTACAAATTGTTTTGTATTAATGACTGGGTGATACATTTCATAATGAACATGATCCTCCCATTCTAGGCTCGATAATACTTTTCATAATTAATGTGATACTCTTGTCCAAAGAATGATACTCTCCCCAATGAACACGATCCTTCCGTTCAACACTCGATGAAACTTTCCATAATTAACATGATCCTCGTGTCCAAAAAATAATACTCCCCATAATTAAAGTGATCCTACTGTTAAATGCTTGATAATACTTTTCATAATTAACATGATCCTCCCGTTCAAATAATTATACTCTTTATAATTAATACAATCCTTCCATCCAAAAAAAGATACTCTTCATAATTAATGTGATTTTCCCGTCCAACACTATATTATACTTTCCAAATTAAACATACATATTATTTGTGTGCCTAATTAACGCACGTAATTAACTGGTCTGACTAATTAATTGCATGCAACTTTGGGCAAGGAAGGAATTCTGCAAGAGATAACTAAGAAGATTTTTCGGTATTAATGGTTGCGTGCGAACGAACAAAATGACATACGGACTCCCCCTTTAGGAGTACATTAATGGCTAGATTTGAAAATTGATTTGTCGCGTAAAATCCCTACTTAAACAGACTTAATTAATTGCACGCGTAATTAATTGTCTTTGTAATTAATTGCATTAATTGACTTCTAAATTGATTCGTTGTTTGGTTTACAAGTTGTTTTGCATTAATGACTGGGTGATAATTTTCATAATTAAAGTGGTCCTCCCGTTTTAGGCTCGATAATACTTTCCATAATTAATGTGATACTCACATCCAAAGAATGATACTCTCCGTAATGAATACGATCCTTCCGTTCAACACTCGACGAAACTTTCCATAATTAATGTGATCCTCCTATCCAAAAAATAATACTCCCCATAATTAAAGTGATCCTATTGTCAAAAGCTCGATAATACTTTTCATAATTAACATGATCATCCCGTTCAAATAATTATACTCTTTATAATTAATATGATCATTCCGTCCAAAAAATGATATTCTTCATAACTAATGTGATTTTCCCGTCCAATGCTCGATTATAATGTCCAAATTAAATGGACCTATTAACTGTCTGGCTAATTAACACACGTAATTAACTGGTCTGGATAATTAATTGCATGCAACTGTGGGCAAGACATGAATAGGGTAAGAGATAATAAGATGATTTTTCAGCATTAATGGTTGCGGTTGAACGAACGAAACGACGTACAAACTCCCCCTTTACTATAGAAATAAAAATAATTAATTTATCACAAAAAAATCTACACTTAAACGGAATTAATTAATTGCACACGTAATTGATTATCTTTCTAATTAATTGCATTAATGACTTGATTTCTAAATTGATCCTCCATTTGGTTACAAATTGTTTTGCATTAATGACTGGGTGATACTTTTTATAATTAACGTGATCCTCTCGTTCTAGGCTTGATAATAATTTTCATAATTAATGTGATACTCATGTCCAAATAATAATACTCTCCGTAATAACATGATCCTTCCGTTCAACACTCGATGAAACTTTCCATAATTAACATGATCCTCGTGACCAAAAAATAATACTCCCCATAATTAAAGCGATACTACAGTTAAACGCTCGATAATACTTTTCATAATTAACATTGTGACGCCCCCGGCTTAATCGTGCACTAATCATACACGCAAATGCACACGATCAAGCCTAAGGACTCACGGGAAGATATCACAACACAACTCTAAAACATAAATAAAGTCATACAAGCTATATATTACAAGCCAGGGGCCTCGAGGGCTCGAATACATAAGCTTGCGTACAAGCGTCAGCGGAAGCATCAGATATCTGAGTACAGATATAAAAGAAAACATAGAAAAGCCCTTAGAAGGCGGGGCAAAAGAAAACACTACGATCGAAAGGCGTAGGCCTCCTGCCTGGGAACCTCCGATCCTACTCGTGGTCGACGGCAAGCTCGAGGTAATATCCATCCTCGGGGTAGTAGTAGCGATCGTCGGCGGGGGTAGCAGTCTCAGGGGCTCCGTCATCTGATCTCGATTACCTGATATGGGGAGAAAGGAAAACAAGGCAACCGTGAGTACTCAGAAGTACTCAACAAGCAATGATCTACACTACATATGCAACATTATCAAGGGAAGGCTGTATATGTGGACTGGGCTGCAGAAATGCCAGAATAGAGAGAAGACCTAGTCCTATCGAAGACTAGCATCTTCAGAGGTCTTGCAGCATTAGAAGAGTGTAGATTAGTACCGTATAAAGTAGTAGTATCATTAAGTCTCATCCTCACCCAGAGATCCTTTCTCGACTCCCTGCGAGAAAGCAATCCCAGAGCCATACAGTCATCAACCTCGTCCGGAAATCCCTTCTCGACTCCCTGCGAGAAGCAATCCCAGAGCCATAGTATCCAATTCTAATTGTATCAATCAGGATACAACTCCGAGTGTCCGTTACCGAGGATCCGGCTATGCATAGATTAGTTCTTCCCTGCAGGGGTGCACCAACTTACCCACCACGCTCGCTTAACTCTGGCCGGACACACTTTTCCGAGTCATGCCCGACCTCGGCCAAACAACACACCGCAACCCTACCTAGAGCTCAGCAGAGAGGTCCCCGTCGGTCTACATCCTAAGCGCTCAGAGGTCTTGGGCCATCGCCCTGTGCACTCCGAGTCGTTGCGTGCAGGGGGAAGCCAGGCACCAGGGGGGCGCCGGTCCGTCCCGGCTGCAATGCTGAACTGGACGTCTGACAGAGCCTTCGGCTGATGCATATGATGCAGAACGCCCATACTATGCCCACGTGGTGGTTAGTGCTATCGGACCAGAGGCCCACTCAGATCACATATCCAAATCGTTAGTACCTTGGGGGTGCGGTTACGAGTAGATACTCACGAAAGATGTGACCCCGTCGCCCCGTCTCGAGGACTTGCGGCAAGGGCCAAGAATGCCCGGCCACGCCTCGTATCCATCACTCGGGCACCATACAGGCAACCCGTCTTCACATCACACGCGGGTACCCCTCATGGTCGACCCGCCTTCCAAGTAACAGTGTAAAGTTATCCGTGTGTCCATAACATCAGGGGAATCCGAGGTATCACCCTCGTTGGATTCCTACTCGATGTATCTGTCAAGGTGAACTTGGAGGAATCACCCTCGCATGGGTTCACACTTGAGGTGTTGTACGACGGCGTCGTTATCGGAAGCGGTGAAGGAGGAATCACCCTCGATGACCACGACCGATTTGCTACTTACAGAGTTAACATCAGAAGTGCTACAAGAGGTTTCATCCTCGGCACTCGATAGTAACGCTGCAGTGTCATTACAACCAAGGGGGGTGATGTGCGGTGCCGGGGCCTGGTCTTCAATCCCGTTGATCGGGTCTTCGGATAATCCAGCGGGGCAGTCGGGATAAGTGGGGTCACTGATAGGTCTCTACCCAGCCTATACTAAGCAGTTTAGAATATGCAGGTAATTATCAACAGCAGGTTACAATAAACAGGCTATGCATCAGAATAGGTAAAGCAGTAGCAGCAACAATTCTAATGCAAGCATGAGAAATTAGAATGGGCGATATTGGGATGATCAAAGGGGGGGGCTTGCCTGGTTGCTCAGCGGCAAGGGAAAGGTTGTCAATGGTGTCTTCGGGCTCCGGAGCTGCGTCGACCTCGGGGACAACGTCGGTGTCTATCGAGAGAGAAGAGGGGGGAAGGAAACAGTAAATACTAAGCAAGCAAGTGCTACACAATGTATGACATGACAATACGCAGTGCCGGGTGTGTCCTAACGTATGGTTGCACGTCACCGAGGAAGGAGGAATCCATCCGGGAATGTTTTCCCGGTTCCGGACATTTGTCAGACAGATGACCGGAGAGGGACGGTTGCATGTTCGGATAGTTAGGGGCGTGTGACAGACGAACGGACCGTGTATTCGGATTCGTCTCGTCGTTCTGAGCAACTTTCATGTACAAAGTTTTTCGATCGGAGTTACGGATTATTTTATATGAATTTCTAAACTTTTTATTAATTTCTGGAATTTATTTAATTTATTAAATCAACATTATCCAGAACAGTGTTTGCTGATGTCAGCATGACGTCAGGACCAGTGGGTCCCACCTGTCATACTCTGTTAGGTTTAATTAGGGTTTAGCTAATTAATTACTGATTAATTAAACTAACTAATTAATTAGACTAATTAAGCAGAATTAATTAAATTAATTAATTTACTAATTAATTAATTATTTAACTAATGATTTATTTTAATAATTTATTTTTATTTATTTATTTATTTATTTTTATTACACATTTTTTTTATAATCATTTCTGGGCCATGGGCCCCGTCTGTCATTGACACGGGGGCCTTGGGCCCATTGGTCAGTGGCGCAAGTGTCCACCGCGGGCACGAGGGCGCGCGGGCACCGGGCGCGGGCGACCACGGCGAGCGAGGCGTGGCCGGGCCGCGAGCGGGACGGCGCTGGCGCGGCGAAGCGGTGAGCGAGCGGGCAAACGCGTGTGCGAGCAGGCGACGCGTGCGTGCGGGCGCAGCGGCGGTGCAGGTGGCGGGCGCGCGCGTGCGGACGGTGGGCGGCTCGGGGCGGAGCAGGGGAGGCGAGCGGGGTGAAGCGGGGCACGGAGCGGCGTGGGACGGCCAGGGGAAGGCGGCGCGAACGCGTGAGAGCGCGGGCGGGGGCGCGCCAGGCGCAGCCTGGGCAAGGTGGGGCGCGGGCGGTGAACGGCGCCGGCGACCAGAGAGAGAGAGAGGGGACGGAGAGGGGAGCTCACGGCCGTTGCCGGGGTGCATCGGCGAGGGTCGAGGGGGACCGTCGGGGAGGAGGGCGAGGAGGCGAGGCGGTGACGGTTGACGGCGAGGCGGGGCGCAGCGGCGTCGGGCGCCGGCGTCGGCGCACGGCGTCGGGGCTCGGCCCGGTCCAGTTTTGGATCGGGGAGGAGGGAGCGAGCGAGTGGGGGGAGAGTGGGGGTGGTTGGGTTAGGGTTCGGGGGGGGGGGGGGTCGGGAGGCCTAAGTAGGCCAGGGGGGCGAGCTGGGCCGGCCAGTTGGGCCGAGGCCAAGTGGGGAGGAGGGGGGGTTTCTCTTTTTTTTTTAATTTTCTCTTTTGTTTTCTTTTCGTCATTTTCTTTTTATTTATTTCTCCACTTTGCAAAAAGGTGTAGCCTCAAATATAGTTATGTAAAATAGGTTATCTGGTCCAATAAATATAGTGCAGTATCTAGCACTGACAGAAAAAGGTTTGGAACCAAAAATGATTTTGTTTGCATTTTAATTAAATGAATATGGATTAAGTACTCATGTTTTGTTGCTGTTAGAGTCACTTGATTAATTTAGTAAATGTTGATTATAATTTTAGAATTGTCTCTGGATTATTTACAATATTATGAACAATTTAGTTTTCAAATTTGAACAACTTTTATTTTCCACTTTAGTTTTAATTTCCATTTGAATTTGAATTGGAAATGAGATATGAGCCAAATAATGATTAAGCACTGTTTAACATGATGACATGGCACAATCAAAGGGGTGGTTACTGTAGTTAACCACTGGGGGTGTTACAAATCTCCTCTACTAACAAGAATTCTCGTCCCGAGAATTAAGAGGTAGAAGGAAAAAGTTCGGGGTATTCCGCACGAAGATTATCCTCGCGTTCCCAAGTGGCTACATCTTCAGTATGATTTGACCACTGCACTTTGAGGAACTTGGTAACCTTCTGACGGGTCCGACGTTCAGCTTCATCGAGAATGCGGATTGGATGCTCCTTATAAGAAAGATCATCATGCAATTCGAGCATTTCGTGATCCACAGCTTGGTGCGGAGATTCCTTGAAGCATTTACGAAGTTGCGACACATGGAAGACATCGTGGATATGAGAGAATTGCGGTGGCAACTCCAATTTATATGCCACTTGACCACGTCTAGCAACAATGCGGAAAGGACCAATGTAGCGTGGAGCTAGCTTGCCCTTGATTCCAAAACGGTGAGTACCCTTCATAGGAGTGACACGTAGATAAGCTTGATCACCAGGTTGATAAGTCAAACCCCATCGTTTGCGATCATAGTTGCTCTTCTGGCGGTCCTGAGCCGCCTTGAGATTTTCCCGAACGATACGGACTTGTTCTTCGGCGTGTTGAATAATATCTGGACCCACGAGCGGTCGTTCTCCAGTTTCTGACCAATTCAGAGGGGTTCGACATTTACGTCCATATAGTACTTCGAAGGGGGCCATCTTCAAGCTGGCTTGATAGCTGTTGTTATATGAGAATTCGGCATACGCGAGAGATTCTTCCCACTTCTTACCGAAAGAAATAACACAAGCTCGCAGCATGTCTGCAAGCACTTGATTTACTCATTCAACTTGGCCTTGGGATTGGGGATGATAAGCTGAACTCCAGGTAATATGAGTTCCCATAGCTTCTTGGAAACTTTCCCAGAACTTTGAAGTGAAAAGGCCACCACGGTCCGAACTGATCTCCTTCGGAATACCGTGGAGTGAAACAATTCTGGAGATATACAACTCTGCTAACTGACTAGCAGTGATAGTCTCCTTGACAGGTAGAAAGTGTGCAACTTTAGAGAGTTGGTCGACGACGACAAGAATAGCATCGTGACCCTTCTTTGACCTGGGAAGACCTGTAATGAAGTCCATCTGAACCTTATCCCATTTCCATAGAGGAATAGGAAGTGGTTGCAGAATTCCAGCAGGCTTCTGATGTTCTGCCTTAACGCGACGACACACATCACATTCAGCAACATATCGAGCAATGTCCTGCTTCATTCTAGACCACCAGTACCTTTGACGGAGATCACGATACATCTTGGTGCTACCCGGATGAATAGACAGCGGGGTATCATGGGCCTCTTTCATAACTTTATCAGTCATAAGCTCGAAGCGAGGTACGACAATGCGGTTTCTTAAATACAAGGTTCCATCTTCAGACAGCGAGAAATCCCTGTACTTTTCAAGGTGGAGATTTTTCTTCTTCAGATCAACTTCAGCATCCTTAGCTTGCGCATTCTTAACAGCTTTCTCAAGATCTGGTTGTATCACAAGGTTATTAAGAGAACCCTGTGGAACAATACACAGATTCAGCTTGCACAGTTCTTCATAAAGACGAGGTTGAGCTCGCCTAACCATGAGGTTGTCGCAATAGGACTTGCAGCTTAAGGCATCAGCCATCATGTTAGCTTTCCCAGGGGTATAGGAAATACCCAAATCATAGTCCGCAATGGCCTCCATCCATCTTTGCTGACGGAGGTTTAGAGATGGCTGGGTGAATAAGTACTTCAGACTTTTATGATCCGTGTAGATCTCGCAACGATTACCGAGAAGGTAATGTCACCACAACTGCAGTGCATACATGACAGCAGCTAGCTCTGGATCATGTACCGGATAATTCTCTTCATGAGGACGCAACTGACGAGAGCCATAAGCAATCACTTTACGCTCTTGCATTAGGATACAGCCTAATCCTTCACGGGATGCGTCACAATAAATCATGAAGTCTTTGCGAGAATCTGGAGGAGCAAGTACTGGGGCAGATGTTAGCTTGTCCTTGAGTGTTTGAAAACTTTCCTGACATTTGTCGGTCCATTCAAACTTAACGCCCTTGTGAAGCAGATCAGTCAAAGGCTTAGCAATCTTCGAAAAATTCTCGAGAAAACGACGACAATAACTTGCAAGGCCGAGAAAACTTCTCACTTGCTTGACATTCTTCAGAGGAGTCTAGTCAAGAATAGCCTGAACTCATTTTGGGTTAACAGCAATGCCATCCTTGGAAATCACATGACCAAGGTAAGTTACTTCAGTAAGCCAGAATTCACATTTGGAGTATTTGGCATACAACTGGTGTTCTCGAAGCCTTTCCAGTACAAGACGGAGGTGTTCAGCATGTTCTTCTTTATTCTTTGAATAGACCAGAATATCATCCAGATATACCATGACGAACTTGTCGAGGTAATCCATGAAGATATAATTCATCAGACGGGAGAATGTGGCTGGAGCATTTGTTAAGCCGAATGACATGACAGTGTGCTCATAAGAGCCATAGCGAGTAACAAATGCAGTCTTGGGAATATCCTCTTCTCGAACACGGATCTGATGATAACCCAACCTCAAGTCGAGTTTAGAAAACACCGATGATCCTGCAAGTTGATCATACAAATCATTGATCCGAGGGAGCGGATACTTATTCTGAATGGTGGCTTGGTTAATGGGCCGATAATCTTGAACCAATCGGTTAGTTCCATCCTTCTTCTTAACGAAGAGTGAAGGTGCTCCCCAGGCAGAGGAACTGGGGCGGATGAAACCTTTCTTAAGTGACGTGTCGATTTCTTCCTTAAGCTTGAGAAGATGATGCGGAGGCATCTTATAAGGACGCTTCGCAATAGGGGTAGTGCCGGGCTTCAGGTCGATGACAAACTCGACAGCTCTAGCAGGGGGTATTCCTGGAAGTTCTTCTAGAAATACATCTTGAAAATCACGAACAACTGGAACGTTCTCGATGCCTTCAAGAGGTGAGGCATTCAATGCATTCAGAACATATATCTGGCTCTCAACATCCTAAGCTATTCGAGCTGAGTATTTGACTGTCTGGCCAGAAGGGTGAGTGAGCTGGACTGTCTTAGTAGCGCAATCAATCAAAGCATTATGGGCTGTCAACCAGTCCATACCGAGAATGATGTCTATGTCGGAAGGTCCAAGAGCAATAAGGGAAGCAGAGAACATCAACCCTTCAATTTTGATATGATTGTTGTGACTTACCATCTTGGTTTGCCACCTGGAACAGGGAGTGATAATCTCTAATGGTGTGGGCAATAACTCTAGAGGTAGCTCATGCCGCTGAGCAAATTGTTGAGACACAAAGGAATGTGATGCCCCAGAATCAAAGAGAACAGAAGCTGCAACTGAATTAACTGACAGAGTTCCCATCACGATTTTAGGAGACTCACGAGCTTCTCCCATTTTGACGTGAGTAACCTGACCTCAGTCCATAGCAGATATCCTGGCTTTACGATTTCTGCAACGATGGGTTCGATGGCCCTTCGTACGACCATCCGGAGGACGTGGTGCATCCTGAGGAGAAGCCATAATATCAGGCGGTCCATCATGAACCGTTGGCCGTCTCGGCGGTGAAGGCAGATGAGGTGCAACATATGACGGTCTGGGTGTTGGAGCAGGTCGATGATGTACATTGTGTGGGATCCAGACTTGACGTTTCTGAACAGGTCGACCCGAAGACGAGCCGACATCTCGAGTACGCTTGAGCGACTCCTGGCATTCAGTCAGAGCTGTTTCAACTTGGAAAGATTTGCTAACAAGCGTTGCGAAGTCTGTGCAATCATGGATTGCAAGTGCGAGTTTTATGCCAGTACGGAGTCCTTCACGGAATTTATCCTGCTTGCGGGCGTCAGTGCAGACGTCATCTTCAGCATAGCGGGACAATTCGAGAAATTTCCTCTGATATTCATCCACAGTCATTGTGCCCTGAGAGAGTTTGCGGAACTCCTGCTTCTTCTGGTCCATCAGACCTTGAGGAATGTACCGTGCACGAAAGGCTGACTGAAATTGCTGCCAAGTGGTTACAGTTTCGGCAGATAACATACCCTTGTGGCTGTCCCACCATTGAGCAGCTGGGCCCTTTAGGTGGAATGTCGCAAAGGTGACGTAACTGTCAGGAGCAACATTAGCCGATTCCATTTCAAACAGGATGTCACGAAGCCAATCATCAGCATCCATAAGATTGATGGAGTTGCGGAAAACGGACGGGTTGAGGCGCACAAATTCTGGCAGAGAGATCGGTCCAGGCTCCTAACGAGCCTCGTTGCGTTCCAAACGTCTTACTAGACTCTCATTGAGCTGACGGTTCAATTCAAACTGCTGCATCATTGCGGCAATATAGGGTGGAGGTGGAGGATCGTCAGCCATCCTATCAATTCAACAGGGGGCAGTTTAGCAAGAAAAACTGCAGGTGTATGGAGTTATTCATGATATAACACGGGAAAGAACGGGAAAAGCATTAGATATATAATAGTAGTCGTAAAAGACATTCCAATCCATGCACAGAGTTAGATTCAAACGGATAGTACGTGCATGGGAACGCTCGCAGCTAGACAAACTAGGCGGCGCGCAGGCACGTGATATGGAAGTACACAATGAGACATAGCAAAGGCTACATCCACGTCGGAGAAAACTGCTGGGGCGCGGAATCTGCAAGTGACAACACAGGGTGCCCTCGATAAAAGGATCCTGCAAGCAGAACCTGGTCCGAAATCTTGAAGGAAGAGGGGAAATTTGAGAACACCGGGTGGATGTGATCACGAGAACCTAATGTTGGAGTTAGTAAAAATTTAATCCGAATAGAAGAGAGATCAGAGTCCCAGAGTAAAGGTCGAGGAGTAAAAGATCCTAATACCACCCAATTGGCGACGTGGGCCCGTAAGCCACACAGCCATGTTAGTAAATTAGTTTTGGACCACTAGACTCAACTTCGGCCAAGGAGTTGGGAAGGGGGTTCCGACAGTCAGTCGGCTCTGATACCAACTTGTGAAGCCCCCGGCATAATCGTGCACTAATCATACACGCAAATGCACACGATCAAGCCTAAGGACTCACGGGAAGATATCACAACACAACTCTAAAACATAAATAAAGTCATACAAGCTATATATTACAAGCCAGGGGCCTCGAGGGCTCGAATACATAAGCTTGCGTACAAGCGTCAGCGGAAGCATCAGATATCTGAGTACAGATATAAAAGAAAACACAGAAAAGCCCTTAGAAGGCGGGGCAAAAGAAAACACTACGATCGAAAGGCGTAGGCCTCCTGCCTGGGAACCTCCGATCCTACTCGTGGTCGACGGCAAGCTCGAGGTAATATCCATCCTCGGGGTAGTAGTAGCGATCGTCGGCGGGGGTAGCAGTCTCAGGGGCTCCGTCATCTGATCTCGATTACCTGATATGGGGAGAAAGGAAAACAAGGCAACCGTGAGTACTCAGAAGTACTCAACAAGCAATGATCTACACTACATATGCAACATTATCAAGGGAAGGCTGTATATGTGGACTGGGCTGCAGAAATGCCAGAATAGAGAGAAGACCTAGTCCTATCGAAGACTAGCATCTTCAGAGGTCTTGCAGCATTAGAAGAGTGTAGATTAGTACCGTATAAAGTAGTAGTATCATTAAGTCTCATCCTCACCCAGAGATCCTTTCTCGACTCCCTGCGAGAAAGCAATCCCAGGGCCATACAGTCATCAACCTCGTCCAGAGATCCCTTCTTGACTCCCTGCGAGAAGCAATCCCAGAGCCATAGTATCCAATTCTAATTGTATCAATCAGGATACAACTCCGAGTGTCCGTTACCGAGGATCCGGCTATGCATAGATTAGTTCTTCCCTGCAGGGGTGCACCAACTTACCCACCACGCTCGCTTAACTCCGGCCGGACACACTTTTCCGGGTCATGCCCGACCTCGGCCAAACGACACACCGCAACCCTACCTAGAGCTCAGCAGAGAGGTCCCCGTCGGTCTACATCCTAAGCGCTCAGAGGTCTTGGGCCATCGCCCTGTGCACTCCGAGTCGTTGCGTGCAGGGGGAAGCCAGGCACCAGGGGGGCGCCGGTCCGTCCCGGCTGCAATGCTGAACTGGACGTCTGACAAAGCCTTCGGCTGATGCATACGATGCAGAACGCCCATACTATGCCCACGTGGTGGTTAGTGCTATCGGACCAGAGGTCCACTCAGATCACATATCCAAATCGTTAGTACCTTGGGGGTGCGGTTACGAGCAGAGACTCACGAAAGATGTGACCCCGTCGCCCCGTCTCGAGGACTTGCGGCAAGGGCCAAGAATGCCCGGCCACGCCTCGTATCCATCACTCGGGCACCATACAGGCAACCCGTCTTCACATCACACGCGGGTACCCCTCAGGGTCGACCCGCCTTCCAAGTAACAGTGTAAAGTTATCCGTGTGTCCATAACATCAGGGGAATCCGAGGTATCACCCTCGTTGGATTCCTACTCGATGTATCTGTCAAGGTGAACTCGGAGGAATCACCCTCGCTGGGTTCACACTTGAGGTGTTGTACAACGGCGTCGTTATCGGAAGCGGTGAAGGAGGAATCACCCTCGATGACCACGACCGATTTGCTACTCTACAGAGTTAACATCAGAAGTGCTACAAGAGGTTTCACCCTCGGCACTCGATAGTAACGCTGCAGTGTCGTTACAACTAAGGGGGGTGATGTGCGGTGCCGGGGCCTGGTCTTCAATCCCGTTGATCAGGTCTTCGGATAATCCAGCGGGGCAGTCGGGATAAGTGGGGTCACTTATAGGTCTCTACCCAGCCTATACTAAGCAGTTTAGGATATGCAGGTAATTATCAACAGCAGGTTACAATAAACAGGCTATGCATCAGAATAGGTAAAGCAGTAGCAGCAGCAATTCTAATGCAAGCATGAGAAATTAGAATGGGCGATATTGGGATGATTAAAGGGGGGGGGGGGGCTTGCCTGGTTGCTCGGCGGCAAGGGCAAGGTTGTCAATGGTGTCTTTAGACTCCGGAGCTGCGTCGACCTCGGGGACGACGTCGGTGTCTATCGAGAGAGAAGAGGGGGAAGGAAACAGTAAATACTAAGCAATCAAGTGCTACACAATGTATGACATGACAATACGCAGTGCCGGGTGTGTCCTAACGTATGGTTGCACGTCACCGAGGAAGGGGGAATCCATCCGGGAATGTTTTCCCGGTTCCGGACATTTGTCAGACAGATGACCGGAGAGGGACGGTTGCATGTTCGGATAGTTAGGGGCATGTGACGGACGAACGAACCGTGTATTCGGATTCGTCTCGTCGTTCTGAGCAACTTTCATGTACAAAGTTTTTCGATCGGAGTTACGGATTATTTTATATGAATTTCTAAACTTTTTATTAATTTCTGGAATTTATTTAATTTATTAAATCAACATTATCTAGAACAGTGTTTGCTGACGTCAGCATGGCGTCAGCATGACGTCAGGACCAGTGGACCTGCCTGTCATACTCTGTTAGGTTTAATTAGGGTTTAGCTAATTAATTACTGATTAATTAAACTAACTAATTAATTAGACTAATTAAGCAGGATTAATTAAATTAATTAATTCACTAATTAACTAATTATTTATTTTAATAATTTATTATTATTATTATTTTTATTACACATTTTTTTATAATCATTTCTGGGCCCTGGGCCCCATCTGTCATTGACACAGGGGCCTTGGGCCCATTGGTCAGTGGCCCAAGTGGCCACCGCGGGCACGAGGGCGCGCGGGCACCGGGCGCGGGCGACCGCGGCGAGCGAGGCGTGGCCGGGCCGCGAGCGGGACGGCGCTGGCAAGGCGAAGCGGCGAGCGAGCGGGCAAACGCGTGCGCGAGCGGGCGACGCGTGCGTGCGGGCGCAGCGGCGGTGCAGGTGGCGGGCACGCGCGTGCGGACGGTGGGCGGCTCGGGGCGGAGCAGGGGAGGCGAGCGGGGTGAAGCGGGGCACGGAGCGGCGCGGGACGGCCAGGGGAAGGCGGCGCGAGCGCGTGAGAGCGCGGGCGGGGGCGCGCCAGGCGCAGCCTGGGCAAGGCGGGGCGCGGGCGGTGAACGGCGCCGGCGACCAGAGAGAGAGAGGGGACGAAGGGGAGAGCTCACGGCCGTTGCCGGGGTGCGTCGGCGAGGGTCGAGGGGGACCGTCGGGGAGGAGGGCGAGGAGGCGAGGCGGCGACAGTTGACGGTGAGGCGGGGCGCAGCGGCGTCGGGCGGCGACGAGCGCCGGCGTCGGCGCACGGCGTCGGGGCTCGGCCCGGTCCAGTTTTGGATCGGGGAGGAGGGACGAGAGAGGGGGGGCGGAGCAGGGGGGAGGAGGGGTTAGCGTGAGGGGGTCTGCCCCAAATTCAACTCCTCCCTGTCTCCTCATATTTGGGGGGAGTGGGGAGCACAGGCCTGGAAGAAAGATGAAGGGCATGTTGATGCTCTCACCACCTTCTATTCCTATCTGTTCTCGAGTGCCGCGAGATGGACCGCATGTTGGGCCGAGGCATAGTGGGACGTTTTAGGAGGGGGTTGGGTTTCTCTTTTTTTTTTTAATTTTCTCTTTTGTTTTCTTTTTGTCCTTTTCTTTTTATTTATTTCTCCACTTTGCAAAAAGTGTAGCCTCAAATATAGTTTTGTAAAATAGGTTATCTGGTCCAATAAATATAGTGCAGTATCTAGCACTGACAGAAAAAGGTTTGGAGCCAAAAATGATTTTGTTTGCATTTTAATTAAATGAATATGGATTAAGTACTCATGTTTTGTTGCTGTTAGAGTCACTTCATTAATTTATTAAATGTTGATTATAATTTTAGAATTGTCTCTGGATTATTTACAATATTATGAACAATTTAGTTTTCAAATTTGAACAACTTTTATTTTCCACTTTAGTTTTAATTTCCATTTGAATTGGAAATGAGATATGAGGCAAATAATGATTAAGCACTGTTTAACATGATGACATGGCACAATCAAAGGGGTGGTTACTGTAGTTAACCACTGGGGGTGTTACAAACATGACCCTCCCGTTCAAATAATTATACTATTTATAATTAATATGATCCTTTCTTTTAAAGAAAAGATACTCTTCATAATTAATGTGATTTTCCCGTCCTATGCTCAATTATACTTTCCAAATTAAATAGACATATTAATTGTCTGGCTAATTAACACACGTAATTAATTGTTCTGACTAATTGATTGCATGCAACCGTGGGCAAGGTAGGAATTGGATAATACATAACTAAGACAATTTTTCGGCATTAATGGTTACATGCAAACGAATGAAATGACCTATGAACTCCCCCTTTAGTAGTAGAGATAATTGATTTGTCACGAAACATCTGTACTTAAATGGACTTAATTAATTGCATGCGTAATTAATTGTCTTTTTTTAATTAATTGCATTAATGGTTTGATTTCTAAATTGATTCGGTGTTTGGTTTACAAATTGTTTTGCATAAATGACCGGGTGATACTTTTCATAATTAACATGATGCTCCCGTTCTAGGCTCGATGATACTTACCATAATTAATGTGATACTCACGCCCAAAGAATGATACTCTGCATAATGAACATGATCCTTCCGTTCAACACTCGATGAAACTTTTCATAATTAACGTGATCCTCCTGTCCAAAAACTAATACTCCCCATAATTAAAGTAATCCTACTGTCCTAACACTCAATAATACATTTCATAATTAACATGACCCTCCCGTTCAAATAATTATACTCTTTATAGTTAATATGATTCTTCCGTCCAAAAAAAGATACTCTTCATAATTAATGTGATTTTCCCATCCAACGCTCAATTATACTTTCCAAATTAAATGGACATATTAATTGTCTGACTAATTAACACGCGTAATTAAATGTTCTAGCTAATTAATTGCATGCAACTGTGGGCAAGGCATGAATTGGACAAGAGATAACTAAGACTATTTTTCGGCATTAATAGTTGCATGTAAACGGACAAAATGACCTATGAACTCCCCTTTAGTAGTAGAGATTTTCCCGTCCAACGCTCAATTATACTTTCCAAATTAAATGGACATATTAACTGTCTGATTAATTAACACACGTAATTAACTGGTCTGGCTAATTAATTGCATGCAACTGTGGGCAAGGCATGAATTGGGAAAGAGATAACTAAGATGATTTTGGGCATTAAGGGTTGCGTGCGAACGAACGAAACGACCTACGAACTCCCCCTTTTGTAGTAGACATAACTGAATTGTCGCGAAAAAAACTCTCTACACAAACGGACTTAATTAATTGCATGTGTAATTAATTGTCTTTCTAACTAATTTTATTAATGGCTTGATTTCTAAATTAATTCTGTGTTTGGTTTGCAAATTGTTTTGCATTAATGATTGGGTGATACTTTTCATAATTAACGTGATCCTTCCGTTCTAGTCTCCATAATACTTTTCATAATGAATGTGATACTCGTGTCCAAAGAATGATACTCTTCGTAATGGACATGATCCTTCCGTTCAACACTCGATGAAACTTTTCATAATTAACGTGATCCTCCTGTCCAAAAAATAATACTCCCCATAATTAAACTGATCCTACTATCAAACACTCGATAGTACTTTTCATAATTAACATGATCCTCTTGTTCATATAATTATACTCTTTATAATTAATATGATCTTTCTGTCCAAAAAAGATACTCTTCACAGTGAATGTGATTTTCTCGTCCAACGCTCAATTATACAACTTAAATGGACATATTAACTGTCTGGCTAATTAACACACATAGTTAACTGGTCTGGCTAATTAATTTCATGCAACCGTGGGCAAGGCAAGAATTGGGCAGGAGATAACTAAGATGATTTTTCAGCATTAATGGTTGTGTGCGCATGAACGAAATGACCTACGGACTCCCCTTTGGGAGTAGAGATCCTTCTGTCCAAAAAAAGATACTCTTCATAATTAATGTGATTTTCTCGTCCAACGCTCGATTATACTTTCCAAATTAAAAGGACCTATTAATTATCTGGCTAATTAACACATGTAATTAACTGGTCCGGCTAATTAATTGCACGCAACTGTGGGCAAGGCAGGAATTGGGCAAGACATAACTAAGATGATTTTTTGGCATTAATGGTTGCATGCGAACGAACGAAATGACCTACGAACTCTCCCTTTAGGAGTGAGATAACTAAGATAATTTTTTGGCATTAATGGTTGCGTGTGAACGAACGAAATGACCTACGGACTCCCCTTTGGGAGTAGAGATCATTCCGTCCAAAAAAAAGATACTCGTCATAATTAATGTGATTTTCCCGTCCAACGCTCGATTATACTTTCCAAATTAAAAGGACCTATTAATTGTCTGGCTAATTAACACACGTAATTTACTGGTCTGGCTAATTAATTGCTTGTGGCCAAGGCAGGAATTGGGTAAGAGATAACTAAGATGATTTTTTGGCATTAATGGTTGCGTGCGAACGAATGAAATGACCTACGAACTCCCCCTTTAGGAGTAGAGATTAATGACTTGATTTCATAATTGATTTGTTGTGAAAAAATCCCTTCTTAAATAGACTTAATTAATTGTATGCGTAATTAATTGTCTTTCTAATTAATTGCATTAATTGATTTCTAAATTGATTCATTGCTTGGTTTACAAGTTGTTTTGCATTAAAGACTGTGTGATAATTTTCATAATAAATGTGATCCTCCTGTTTTAAGATCGATAATACTTTCCATAATTAATGTGATAATCACGTCCAAAGAATGATACTCTCCGTAATGAATGTGGTCCTTCCATTCAACACTCGATGGAACTTTCCATAATTAACGTGATCTTCGTATCCAAAAAATAATACTCCCCATAATTAAAGTGATCCTATTGTCAACAGCTCGATGATACTTTTCATAATTAACATGATCCTCCCGTTCAAATAATTATACTCTTTATAATTAATATGATCATTCCGTCCAAAACAAGATACTCTTCATAACTAATGTGATTTTCCCGTCCAACGCTTGATTATAATTTCCAGATTAAATGGACCTATTAACTCTCTGGCTAATTAACTGGTCTAGCTAATTAATTGCATGCAACTATGGGCGAGGCAGGTGATGACCCACAAGTACAGGGGATCAATCGTAGTCCTTTTGATAAGTAAGAGTGTCGAACCCAACGAGGAGCAGAAGGAAATGACAAGCGGTTTTCAGCAAGGTAATGTCTGCAAGCACTGAAATTATAAGTAATGAGTAGTTTGATAGCAAGATAATTTGTAACGAGCAAGTAATGGTAACGGTAACAAAAGTGCAGCAAGGTAGCCCAATCCTTTTGAGGCAAAGGACGTGCCAAAATAGTCTCTTATGATAAGCAAAGTGTTCTTGAGGGTACACGGGAATTTCATCTAGTCACTTTCATCATGTTGGTTTGATTTGTGTTCGCTACTTTGATAATTTGATATGTGGGTGGACCGGTGCTTAGGTGCTGTTCTTACTTGAACAAACCTCCTACTTATGATTAACCCCCTCGCAAGCATCCGCAACTACGAGAAAAGTATTAAGAATAAATCTAACCATAGCATTAAACTTTTGGATCCAAATCAGTCCCTTACGAAATAGCGCATAAACTAGGGTTTAAGCTTCTGTCACTCTCGCAACCCATTATCTAATAACTACTCCACAATGCATTCCCTTAGGCCCAAGTATGGTGAAGTGTCATGTAGTCGACGTTCACATGACACCACTAAGGGAATCACAACATACATACCATCAAAATATCGAACACATATCAAGTTCACATGATTACTTGCAACAAGATTTCTCCCGTGACCTCAAGAACAAGAGTAACTACTCACAAATGATAATCATGCTCAAGATCAGAGGGGTATTAAATAGCATAATGGATCTGAACATATAATCTTCCACCGAATAAACCATATAGTAATCAACTACAAGATGTAATCAACACTACTAGTCACCCACAAGTACCAATCTATAGTTCCGGTACAAAGATTGAACACAAGAGATGAACTAGGGTTTGAGAGGAGATGGTGCTGTTGAAGATGTTGATGGAGATTGCCCTCCCCAAGATGGGAGAGTTGTTGGTGATGATGATGACGATGATTTCCCCCTCCGGGAGGGAAGTTCCCCTGGCGGAATCGCTCCGCCGGAGTGCAAAAGTGCTCCTGCCCAAGTTCCGCCTCGAGACGGCGGCGCTTCATCCCAAAAGTCCTCTCCTGATTTTTCTAGGTCAAAATGACTTATATACCAGAAGATGGGCACCAGAGGTGGGCCGAGGAGGGCACAACCCACCAGGGCGCGCCTGGGCTCCCTAGCGCGCCCAGGTGGGTTGTGCCCACCTGGTGGGCCTCCTCTGGTAGTTATTTGCTCCAATAATTCTTATTTATTCCGTAAAAATTCCCCATGAAGTTTCAGCTCATTTGGAGTTGTGCAGAATAGGTAGCCTGACGTATCTTTTTCAGGTCCAGAATTCCAGCTGCCGGTATTCTCCCTCTTTGTGTGAACCTTGCATATTATGAGAGAAAAGGCATTAGAATTACTCCAAAAAGCATTATTATGCATAAAAATATTATAAATAACAGTAGGAAAACATGATACAAAATGGACGTATCAACTCCCCAAAGCTTAGACCTCGCTTGCCTCAAGCGAAAACCGAAATCGAAAAGCATGTCCACATGCTTAGAGAGAGAGAGGTGTCGATAAAAACAAAATACGGACATAGAAGCATCATGTATATTATTATAACAGCAACAAACTTTAATATAAAACTTTATCATAGAACTTCTATCATAGACCTCTCATGAACAAGTAACAATTCATCACAACATTGAAGTTTAAAGCATAAACTCTATTGAAAACCAACAAACTATGTTCTCAGTCAACTTTGCAACTACAATTCATCATCTTTTCAAGAAGGGTCACGTATCGGAGCCATTTGGCAAGTCCACATACTCAACCATCATATAGTCTTCTATGATTGCTAACACTCACCGCATACACATGAGCAAAAAGTTTCAACCGGACACATAGAAAGATAGGGGCTTATAGTTTCGCCTCCCAACATACTCACCTCAAGGGTGATGTCAACAATAATAACTCATGCTACCCATATCCAACTGGATATATGTGCCTAGATCTTTCCTCACCACATGGTGCTTGCCAAAAGAGAAAATAAAAAGGAATAGAGAGAAGACTTTGACTCTTGCATAAAAGTAAATACATAAAAGTAAAAGATAGTCCCTTCGCAGAGGGAAGCAGAGGTTGCCATGCGCTTTTTGGTTGTATGCCCAATCTCTTAGTGCAAAAGAACGTCACGTTATATTGCCCCTTATGATAGCAACCTTTATTATGCAGTCTGTCGCTTTTATTCTTTGCCATCACAAGTTCGTACAACGCTCAATTTTCTCTTACACTAAATGATCCAACACTTTTAGAAGCAATTTTTATTGCCGTTTTGCACCGATGACAACTTACTTGAAGGATTTTACTCAATCCATAGGTAAGTATGGTGGACTCTCAAAGCAAGATATGGGTTTAAGGGTTTTTGGATGCACAAGTAGTATCTCTACTTAGTGCAGAATTTTTGGCTAGCAAAGATGGGGGGGGGGGGGGGGGGGGCAAAGCGCCACATGTTGAAGGATCTATGACAATATAACTTCTATGTGAATATGAACAAACATAAATCATTACGTTGTCTTCCTTATCCAACGTCAACAATTTTGGCATATAATATTTTGATGGGGGCTCACAATCACAAAAGATGTCCAAGATAGTATATTTGCATGTGAATCTTCTCTTCCCTTATTAATTCTTTCATGAATTGCATCATTGACCAATGCTATGTTTGTCAATCTCCAATAAAATTTTCTACTTATACTCTTCCTTATGTGATGTCATTACTTACCATAAGATTAGCATATGATCTTTTTCATTTATTTCCTTTCTTTTTATTGAACATGAAAGTAAAGAAAACAAAACTCAAACTAAACTTTATTATATATCTCGCACACGATTACAAAGATAGATCACTAAGCAAACACTCGAAAAGAAAGGATCGAACTAAACTTTTATTCATCTAAGGCAAAAGATAACTATGGATCGAACTAAGATAAGTAAAGGTAAAAAATAATGGAGGCGATACGATACTGGGGCACCTCCCCCAAGCTTGGCACAAGCCAAGGGGAGTGCCCATACCCGATACTCAAGTCTCCTTTGGTGATGAAGAAGGAGGTGGTGGTGATGAAGTAGTGGTAATCTTGTCCTTCATGAACAAAAGATTCTCCAATCTACGGATGACGCTCCAGAGGGCGATGATATGCTCTTACAATAGAATATTTTCACGGGTGAGATATTTATTTTGCACACGAACCATTTCGATGATTCAAAAGGCTTCGATCTCGGTGGGGGTGAGATGATCATAGTAAGGTTTAAGGATGTCTTCTTCTTCTTCTTCCTCGGCAGGCAAGGCCTGCTCAACCACCGGCGCTTGATCTCCAGTGGCCTCCTTGCTCTTATCCCCTTTGACGGCTTCTACGGGCTCTTCTCTCTTCAGCTCAATCTTCATCAACCAAGCATCCTCTTCCACGTTGTTGGAGGAGGAAGAAGACATGATGCCTGGCTTAACAGATCTGACCGAAAACAGCAAGAAAAGAAAATAGAAGATTTCTCTGCGATACGGTGGTCAATAGGTTCGGGGGGTATATAAAGATTTTTTATCTTGGGAAACAAGCAAACGGAATTAAAAACGGAGTCCGGAAGGTACCCGAGGTGGGCACAACCCACCTGTGTGCGCCTGGCAAGCCAGGTGTGCCCTGGTGTCTTGTGCCCATCAGGGGTGCCTTCCTGGTTGTTTCTTATTTTCCTAATTTTTGTTATATTCCAAAATGGACAGAAAATATTTTTGCGGATTTTTCGGAGTCCGTTTCCTTACCGTATCACGTACCTCCTCTTTTTCACGATTCTGGAGTGTTCCGGAAGGTTTCTTTTATGTGTTCTTCCGGTGTCATAGTTTGGATAATATTGCTTTCAACATTAATGGGTGTACCTGAGATATAATGTTTTATTCATTGCCCATTAACAACCTTCGGCATTATTTATTTTGATGGCTCCAGATCGATAAACCTCCTCGATAACATAGGGTCCTTCCCATTTGGAGAGGAGTTTTCCTGCAAAGAACCTGAAACGAGAATTGTACAAAAGAACATATTCTCCAACCTTGAACTCACGCTTTTGGATTCTTTTATCATGCCATCTTTTAACTTTTTCTTTAAATAACTTGGCATTTTCATAAGCTTGGGTTCTCCATTCATCTAGTGAGCTAATATCAAATAACCTATTTTCACCGGCAAGTTTGAAATTGTAGTTGAGTTCTTTAATTGCCCAATATGCTTTATGTTCTAACTCAAGAGGCAAATGACAAGCTTTTCCATAAACCGTTTTATAAGGAGACAAACCCATAGGATTTTTATATGCTGTTCTATAAGCCCAAAGTGCATCATCTAATTTCTTAGACCAATTCTTTCGGGACCTATTGACAGTTTTTTGTAATATTAACTTTATTTCTCTATTGCTAAGTTCAACTTGACCACTAGACTGAGGATGATAGGGTGATGCAATTCTATGGTTAACATCATATTTAGCAAGCATTTTGCGGAAAGCACCATGAATAAAGTGTGAACCACCATCAGTCATTAAATATCTAGGGACTCCAAACCTTGGGAAAATAACTTCCTTAAGCATTTTAATAGAGGTGTTGTGATCAGCACTACTGGTTGGAATAGCTTCTACCCACTT
This sequence comes from Thinopyrum elongatum, assembly GCA_011799875.1. NCBI lineage: Eukaryota > Viridiplantae > Streptophyta > Magnoliopsida > Poales > Poaceae > Thinopyrum > Thinopyrum elongatum. Next base: position 58,740,277 of record CM022297.1, read on the forward strand.
AGTAACATAATCAACAGCAACCAAAATATGTGTATACCCATTAGAGGAAGGAAAAGGTCCCATGTAATCAAATCCCCAAACATCAAATGGTTCAACAGCAAGTGAATAATTCATAGGCATTTCTTGACACTTACCAATATTTCCAATTCTTTGCCATTCATCACAAGATAAAACAAACTTACGGGCATCCTTGAAGAGAGTAGGCCAATAAAAATCAGATTGCAATACCTTGTGAGCAGTTCTATCTCCCGCATGGTGTCCTCCATAAGCTTCGGAGTGACATTTCCGTAGGATTTGTCCCTGTTCATGCTCAGGTACACAACGTCTAATAATACCATCTACTCCTTTATAAAGATGTGGGTCATCCCAAAAGTAATGTCTTAGATCATAGAAGAATTTTTTCTTTTGTTGGTATGTGAAGCTAGGTGGTATATACTTAGCAACAATATAATTAGCATAATGAGCATACCAAGGAGTGTTATGAGAAACATCTATTGCAGCTAATTGTTCATCAGGAAAACTATGATTAATAGGTTGTGGGTCATCAAGAATATTTTCTAACCGAGACAAGTTATCAGCTACGGGGTTCTCAGCTCCTTTTCTATCAGTGATATGTAAGTCAAATTCTTGTAGCAAAAGAACCCACCTAATGAGTCTAGGTTTAGCATCTTTCTTTTCCATAAGATATTTTATAGCAGCATGATCGGTGTGAACAGTCACTTTAGAATCAACAATGTAAGATCTAAATTTATCACAAGCAAACACCACTGCTAAGAATTCTTTTTCAGTAGTAGCATAATTGCGTTGGGCACTGTCTAGAGTTTTACTAGCATAATGAATAACATTTAATTTCTTATCAACTCTTTGTCCTAGAACAACACCAACAGCATAATCACTAGCATCATACATAATTTCAAAAGGCAAGTTCCAATCAGGTGGTTGAACAATAGGTGCGGAAATTAAGGATTTCTTAAGTGTTTCAAAGGCTTCTACACAATCATCATCAAAAACAAATGGAACATCCTTTTGTAAAAGATTTGTAAGAGGCCTAGAAATTTTAGAGAAGTCTTTAATAAACCTCCTATAGAAACCAGCATGACTGAGGAAACTACGAATACCTTTGATATCTTTAGGACATGGCATTTTCTCAATTGCATCAACTTTAGCTTTATCCACCTCAATACCTCGTTCAGAAATTTTATGCCCCAATACAATACCTTCATTAACCATAAAGTGGCACTTCTCCCAATTCAAGACAAGATTAGTTTGCTCACATCTTTGCAAAACTCGATCAAGGTTGCTCAAGCAATCATCAAAAGAAGTTCCATAGACGAAAAAATCATCCATGAAAGCCTCAACAATCTTTTCACAAAAGTCAAAGAATATAGCAGTCATACATCTTTGAAAGGTAGCAGGTGCATTGCATAAACCAAAAGGCATACGTCTATAAGCATAAGTTCCAAAAGGACAAGTAAAGGTGGTTTTCTCTTGATCAGGTTGTGAAACAGGTATTTGAGAAAAAACCAGAATATCCATCAAGGAAACAAAAATGTGTGTGCTTTGACAGTCTTTCTAGCATTTGATCAATAAAAGGCAGAGGGTAATGATATTTTCTAGTTCCTTTATTTAATTTTCTAAAATCGATCACCATTCTATAGCCAATAACAATTCTTTGTGGAATAAGTTCATTTTTGTCATTAGGAACAACGGTAATACCTTCCTTTTTAGGGACACAATGAACGAGACTTACCCATCTACTATCAACTATGAGATAGATTATACCTGCTTCCAGAAGCTTCAGTATTTCTGTTCTTACCACTTCTTTCATTTTGGGATTTAAACATCGTTGGTGATCAACAACGGGTTTAGCATCAGGTTCCATATTAATTTTGTGCTGACAGAGAGTGGGACTAATGCCCTTTAAATCATCAAGAGTATATCCAATGACAGCTCGGTGCTTCTTCAGAACCTTCAATAATCTTTCTTCTTCATGTTCTGAAAGGTTAGCACTGATAATAACAGGATATATCTTTTTCTCATCAAGATAAGCATATTTCAAAGTGTCTGGCAATTGTTTTAATTCAAACACGGGATCACCTTTAGGTGGAGGAGGACCTCCTAGAGTTTCAATAGGCAAATTGTGTTTAAGCAGAGGACGTTGTTCAAAGAATTTTTTATCTATTTCATTCCTTTCATGCAGATGCATATCATTTTCATGGTCTAGCAAATATTGTTCTAGCGGATCAGTAGGAGGCACGGCAATAGAAGCAAGTCCAATTATTTCATCCTTGCTAGAAAATTCTTTCTTATGATGTTTTCTACTAAACTTGGAAAAATTAAACTCATGAGACTCATCACCAAAACTAACACCGACAGTTTGTTGCTCACAATCTATTTTAGCATTAACGGTGTTCAAGAAGGGTCTACCAAAGATAATGGGACAAAAGTCATCTTGTGGGGAACCAAGAACAAGAAAATCAGTAGGGTATTTTATTTTCCCACACAAGACTTCAACATCTCTAACAATCCCAAGTGGTGTGATGGTGTCTCTATTAGCAAGTTTACTAGTAACATCTATGTCTTCTATTTCAGCGGGTGCTATATCATTCATAATTTCTTGATATAAGGTAAAAGGAATAGCACTCACGCTAGCACCTATGTCGCATAAAACATGATAACAGTGATCTCCTATTTTAACTGAGACAACAAGCATGCCAATGACAGGTCTATGTTTATCTTTTTCATCGGGTTTGGCAATTCTAGCAGCTTCATCACAGAAGTAAATAAGATGCCCATCTATATTTTCTACCAGGAGATCTTTAACCATAGCAACACTAGGTTCTACTTTGATTTGTTCAGCAGGTTTGGAAGTTCTAATATAACTTTTGTTGACCATAGTTGAAACTTTAGCATGTTCCTTTATCCTAACAGGGAAAGGTGGGTTTTCAATATAAGCAGTAGGAACAACTGGATCAACATTATAAATAATAGTTTCATCTTTAGATATTACCGGTTCTTTAATTTCTTTTTTGATAGGTGGGTGATATTTAAACCACTTCTCCTTAGAGAGGTCAACATGAGTAGCAAATGATTCGCAAAAGGAGGCTACTATCTCAGAGTCAGGTCCATATTTAGTGCCAAACTTTTGAAAAGCATCAGTATTCATAAAAGATTTAACACAATCATACTTAAGCTTAATACCTGACTCTTTACCTTCGTCGAGTTCCCAATCTTCAGAGTTGCATTTAATTCTTTCTAAAAGAGCCCATCGTAAGTCAATAGTCTTCTTCATAAAGGAACCAGTACAAGAAGTATCAAGCATGGATCGATCATCATGAGAAAGCCGAGCATAAAAATTCTGAATAATAATTTCTCTTGAGAGCTCATGATTGGGGCATGAATATAACATTGACTTAAGCCTCCCCCAAGCTAGAGAGATACTTTCTCCTTCACGAGGCCAAAAATTATATATATAATTCTGATCACGATGAACTAGATGCATAGGATATTTTTTTTGATGAAATTCCAATTTCAATCGATTCCAATTCCAAGATCCAATATCTTCGCATAGCCTATACCATGCCAATGCTTTTCCCTTCAAAGATAAAGGGAAAACCTTCTTCTTAGCTTCATCTCCGGGCAAACCTGCAAGCTTAAATAATCCCCAAATTTCATCCACATATATCAAGTGCATATCAGGATGTTCGGTTCCGTCTCCTGCATAAGGATTAGCTAGCAGTTGTTCTATCATACCCGAAGGAATTTCATAACCAATATTTTTAGTAGGTGCAGTAGGTTGAGGGGTAACTAATTGTGGTTCCGGTCGAGGTGAAGATACCCCGAACAAACCCCTCAAAGGATCGTTCTTCATAGTAACAAGTGACAATAAATTTCAGCACGTAGTAATAATTTTCCTTACTGATTTCCACTTACCAAGAGCGCTTCACTCCCCGGCAACGGCACCAGAAAAGATCCTTGATGATCCACAAGTGTAGGGGATCAATTGTAGTCCTTTCGATAAGTAAGAGTGTTGAACCCAATGAGGAGCAGAAGGAAATGACAAGCGGTTTTCAGCAAGGTAATGTCTGCAAGCACTGAAATTATAAGTAACGAGTAGTTTGATAGCAAGATAATTTGTAACGAGCAAGTAACGGTAACGGTAACAAAAGTGCAGCAAGGTAGCCCAATCCTTTTGAGGCAAAGGACAGGCCAAAACGGTCTCTTATGATAAGCAAAGTGTTCTTGAGGGTACACGGGAATTTCATCTAGTCACTTTCATCATGTTGGTTTGATTTGTGTTCGCTACTTTGATAATTTGATATGTGGGTGGACCGGTGCTTAGGTGCTGTTCTTACTTGAACAAACCTCCTACTTATGATTAACCCCCTCGCAAGCATCTGCAACTACGAGAAAAGTATTAATAATAAATCTAACCATAGCATTAAACTTTTGGATCCAAATCAGTCCCTTACGGAATAGCGCATAAACTAGGGTTTAAGCTTCTGTCACTCTCGCAACCCATCATCTAATAACTACTCCACAATGCATTCCCTTAGGCCCAAGTATGGTGAAGTGTCATGTAGTCGACGTTCACATGACACCACTAAGGGAATCACAACATACATACCATCAAAATATCGAACACATATTAAGTTCACATGATTACTTGCAACAAGATTTCTCCCGTGACCTCAAGAACAATAGTAACTACTCACAAATGATAATCATGCTCAAGATCAGAGGGGTATTAAATAGCATAATGGATTTGAACATATAATCTTCCACCGAATAAACCATATAGTAATCAACTACAAGATGTAATCAACACTACTAGTCACCCACAAGTACCTATCTATAGTTCCGGTACAAAGATTGAACACAAGAGATGAACTAGGGTTTGAGAGGAGATGGTGCTATTGAAGATGTTGATGGAGATTGCCCTCCCCAAGATGGGAGAGTTGTTGGTGATGATGATGACGATGATTTCCCCCTCCGAGAGGGAAGTTCCCCTGGCGGAATCGCTTCACCAGAGGGCAAAAGTGCTCCTGCCCAAGTTCTGCCTCGAGACGGTGGCGCTTCATCCTGAAAGTCCTCTCCTGATTTTTTCTAGGTCAAAATGACTTATATACCAGAAGATGGGCATCGAAGGTGGGCCGAGGAGGGCACAACCCACCAGGGCGCGCCTGGGCTCCCTGGCGCGCCCAGGTGGGTTGTGCCCACCTGATGGGCCCCCTCTAGTAGTTATTTGCTCCAATAATTCTTATTTATTCCATAAAAATTCCCCGTGAAGTTTCAGCTCATTTGGAGTTGTGCAGAATAGGTAGCCTGACATAGCTTTTTCAGGTCCAGAATTCCAGCTGCCGGTATTCTCCCTCTTTGTGTGAACCTTGCATATTATGAGAGAAAAGGCATTAGAATTACTCTAAAAAGCATTATTATGCATAAAAACATTATAAATAACAGTAGGAAAACATGATGCAAAATGGACGTATCAACAGGAATTGGGCAAGAGATAACTAAGACGATTTTTCGGCATTAATGGTTGCGGATGAATGAACAAAACGACGTACAGACTCCCCCTTAGTAGTAGAAATAAAAATAATTGATTTATCACACAAAAATCTCTACTTAAATGGACTTAATTAATTGGACGCATAATTAGTTGTCTTTCTAATTAATTGCGTTAATGGCTTGATTTCCAAATTGATCCGCTATTTGGTTTAAAAATTGTTTTACATTAATGACTAGGTGATACTTTTTATAATTAATGTGATCCTCCCGTTTTAGGTTTGATAATTAATGTGATCCAAAGAATGATACTCTCCGTAATGAACATGATCCTTCCGTTCAATACTCGATGAAACTTTCCATAATTAACGTGATCCCCGTGTCCCAAAACTAATACTCCTTATAATTAAAGTGATACTACTGTTAAATGCTCGATAATACCTTTCATAATTAACATGACCACTCGTTCAAATAAGTATACTCTTTATAATAATATGGTCCTTCTTCCAAAGAAAAGATACTCTTCATAATTAATGTGATTTTCCATCCAACGCTCAATTATAGTTTCCAAACTAAATGGACATATTAACTATGTGGCCAATTAACACACATAATTAACTGTTTAGACTAATTAATTGTATGCAACTGTGGGCAAGGCAGGAATTGGCTAAGACATAACTAAGATGATTTTTCATAATTAATGGTTACGTGGAATCGAATGAAGTGACCTACGGACTCCCCCTTTGGTAGTAGAGATAATTGATTTGTCGCGAAAAATATGTACTTAAATGGACTTAATTAATTGCATGCATAATTAATTGTCAATCTAATTAATTGCATTAATGGCTTGTTTTCTAAGTTGATTCAGTGTTTGGTTTACAAATTATTTTGTATTAATGATAGGGTGATAGTTGATACGTCTCCAACGTATCTATAATTTTTTATTGTTCCATGCTACTATAGTATCAATGTTGGATGTTTTATATGCAATTATATATCATTTTTGGGACTAACCTATAACTTAGTGCCCAGTGTCAGTTGCTGTTTTTGGTATTCCAGCAAGTCAGTACCAAATGAAGTCCAAATGCCACGAAACTTTTTGATGATTTTTTCCTGGACATAAGAGACACTAGAAGCTTCGGGAGGAGGCCAGACAACAAAGGAGTGGCCCACAAGCCACCAGGGTGCACCCAGGGGGTAGGCGCGCCCTGGTGCCTTGTGGGGCCCTCGTGGCTCCGTTTGACCTAATTCTGCCTCTAGAAATTCTCTAAAATCGGAAAACCAATAGAGAGCCACCCGAAACCCTTTTTTCGCTGCCGCAAGCTTCTGTTCTCGAGAGATCCCATCTGGGGGCCATTTCCAGCACTGTGCCGGAGGGGGGATCCACCACGGAGGTGCTCTACATCAACCTTGTTGCCCTTCCGATGATGTGTGAGTAGTTTACCATAGACCTACGGGTCCATAGTTAGTAGCTAGATGACTTCTTCTCTCTATTTGATCTTCAATACAATGTTCTCCTCGATGTACTTGGAGTTCCATTTGATGTAATACCTTTTGTAGTGTGTTTGTTGGGATCCGATGAATTGTGAGTTTATGATCAAATTATCCATGAATATTATTTGAGTCTTATCTGAACTCTTTTATGCATGATTATTATAGCTTTGTATTTTTCTTCGATCTTTCCATTTGATTTGACCAACTAGATTGATTTATCTTACAATGGGAGAGGTGCTCTGTGATGGGTTTGATCTTGCGGTGCTCAATCCCAGTGATAGAAGGGGACATGACACGTATTTGTATCATTGCCATTAAGGGTAAAATGCTGGGGTTTATTCATATTAATTGAGTCTACTTTGTCTACATAATGTCATCTTGCTTAAGGCGTTACTCTGTTCTTTATGAACTAATTAATACTCTAGATGCATGCTGGATAGCGGTTGATGTGTGGAGTAATAGTAGTAGATGCAGGCAGGAGTTGGTCTACTTGTCTCGGACGTGATGCCTATATACATGATCATTTCCTTGGATATCGTCATGATTATTTGCTTTTCTATCAATTTCCCAATAGTAATTTGTTTACCCGCCGTATGCTATCTTCAAGAGAGAAGCCTCTAGTGAAAACTATGGCCCCCGAGTCTATTTTTATCATATATTAAAATCCAAAAATACCTTTCTGCACTTTTATTTACTTTATTTTATTTTGTGTTTTTGTTTATCTATTTATCACTATGAGATTTAATCCTTGCAATTAACCGCCAAGGGATTGACAACCCCTTGATTGCGTTGGGTGCAAGTATTTGTTATTTTGTGTGTAGGTAGTGCTAACGAGTTATTGTGTGGTTCTCCTACTGGATTGATAACCTTGGTTTCTAACTTAGGGAAATACTTATCTCCATTGTACTGTATCATCCTCTCCTCTTCGGGAAAATCCTAACGCAACTCACAAGTAGCAGGAAGAATTTCTGGCGCCGTTTCCGGGGAGACATCATCAACATCTATCAAGTACCTACGCATAAACTTTCATCTCGTTGCATTTACTTTATTTTCCTTTTGCCTCTCATTTTCATCTCCCCCACTTCTAAAATGTTTTTACAAAAACACAAAAATATTTTCTGCTTGACTTTTGCTTGTTTGCTAGTTTGCTTATTTGAGGTTGTTATCATGGCTGATTTTGGCATGGAAAAAAGTGAGGATGGTAAAACTCCTAAAGTAGAAATTCCTACCAATTTAGATGCTAAAACTTTTGTGATGGGACATGAGAATATTATAGGAAAAAGTGTTATCCAAGAATTCTTTAATTGCACTGGAACTTTGGCTTGTGATGAGGCTACTATTCTTAAAAGAACCAAAAATTACGCCGAAGCTATTTCTACACTTGTTCTTAAACTTGAGAGAAGATTTATCTGTACCCATCCTACTTTGCAAAGATTGTTTTATGAGTTGCCAGTTATAAAAAAATACTAGGGCTAAGAAGATAGCTACCCTTATTCTCATGAACGAATTTGATTATATAGTGCGGGAAGCTAGAGAGATCTTTGATTTTTATAATACGAATCATGAAAACCAGTGATAGATGAGATCTTATACAATGAAGATTACTTGTTAAGATATTTATTTCGCGATGATCACACTTTATATGAGAATACCAAAAAGGAAGTCACTCCCTTAAATATAATCCAACAAGTTTTCAATGGCATTAATAAACAGTATTCTTGGATTGTAAATGGGAATCAAGAGGGATTCGAGGATGGTCAACTTAGGAATGCTAAAATTTCAATGGACGATGTGTTCCATATTGTCTTTGAAAAGCCTCCCGAGAAGGACACATCTTTAGATGAGAAGAAGAAAAATGACAACACTTGAAACTATGCATTACGCCTAGCTAGGGGCATAAAACAATAGTGCTAGTTGGGAGGCAACCCAATAGTTATATCATTTTTCTTGTTTCTTTTTCTATTTTTTTTGTGTGCACACAATTATGCGACGGTTATGGTTGTGTTTTTGCCAAGTAAAGCCTTTGGGATGATTTGGATGATAGTTGATTTGATTCTGTGAAAAAATAGAAACTTTTGGACCCAGTAATAGAATTGTTTAAATTCACTGGAATGTGCTTTTGCTCTGAATTTTTTACACACGATTATTATACAAATTTCCCATGTTGTCCTAATTTTTCAGAATTTTTGGAGTTACGGAAGTATAGTCAATATTCAGATTATTACAGATTGTTCTGTTTTTGACAGTTTCTGTTTTCATTGCGTTGTTTGCTTGTTTTGATGAAACTATGGATTGAATTGGGAGGGTATAAGCCATGGAGAAATTAGAATACAGTAGGTATAATGCAATAATAAAATATGAATGGGTTTACAGTAGTACCTAAAGTGGTGATTTGCTTTTTTATACTAATGGATCTCACGAAGGTTTTTGTTGACTTTTGTGTGTTGAAGTTTTCAAGTTTTGAGTGAGATCATGATGGATGAAGGAATAAGGAGTGGCAAAAGCCTAAGCTTGGGTATGCCCAAGGCACCCCAAGGTAATATTCAAGGACTCCCAAGCAACTAAGCTTGGGGATCCCCCGGAAGGCATCCCCTCTTTCTTCTAACAATCATCGGTAATATTACTTCAAGCTATATTTTTATTCATCACATGATCTGAGTTTTGCTTGGAGCGTCGTGTATTATATGAGTCTTTGCTTTGTTTACTTTTTAGTTTGTCACAATCATCTTTGCTGGACACACTTATTTGAGAGGGATACATATTTTTCGTGATTTGTTAGAATACTCTATGTGCTTCACTTATATCTTTTGAGCTAGGCAGTTGCTCTAGTACTTCACTTATATCTTTTTGAAAATGGCAGTGATTACATTTTGAAGAAGTATTTGCACTCTCATGCTTCACTTATATTATTTTGAGAGTTGATAATAGCAATGGCGATATGCACAAGTTATGAATTTGGTCCTAATGTGATAGATATTCAAGAGGGATATAATAAAAACTTTCATGTAGATCACTAAATATGATAAGTTTGATTTTTTGCAATAGTTTTGTGATATGAAGATGATGATATATGGGTTGTGCTAGTGAGTTTTGTGGTTTAGTGAGAATATTGGCGTTAAGGTTTGTGATTCCCTATGCATGCACGTAAAGTCAATAGTTATGCAACAAAGTTATATCCTACTTATGGTTCATTATTCAGTGTTAGTTATGTTCAATGCATATTTATAACCATTTTCATTTTCCGGTTAGTCACTTTTCAATCTATTTGCTAGCCTTAATTTGTACTAAGGGAAATGCTGCTTGTGCATCCAATTCCTTAAACCTAAGGTTTTGCCATATGAGTCCACCATACATACCTATATGCGGTATTTACATGTCTTTCCAAGTAAATTTGCATGTGCCAACTCTAGTCATTCAAATAATTATCCGTTTTGTGTGCCCGTACCGCTCATGGAGCGACAGGTGATGTCTACTACACAACTTGTTCTTGTAGACTCGTGTTGGGCCTCCAAGCGCAGAGTTTTGTAGGACAGTAGCATATTTCCCTCAAGTGGATGACCTAAGGATTATCAATCCGTGGGAGGCGTAGGATGAATATGGTCTCTCTCAAACAACCCTGCAACCAAATAACAAAGAGTCTCTTGTCACTAGTGCAGAATCAGGCTTTAGTCCCGGTTCGTAAGGGCCTTTAGTGCCGGTTCACCAACCGGGACTAAACGGTGGGGACTAAAGGCCCCCCCTCTTTAGTCCCGGTTCGTCACGACCCGGGACCAAAGGCCCACCACGTGGCACGAGCCCGTGCCGGGGGCTGGGGGACCTTTAGTCCCAGTTGGTGACACAAACCGGGACTAGAGGTTTAGGGGTTTAGGGTTTTAGGATTTATGAATTATTGTTTATTTTTCCTTTTCGTTTTGTGTTTTTCATTTCAAACATATTTTACGCTACTGCAGTCGTCAAGTGCCACTGCTATACTACATACTGTACACGTACGTCATGTATAATAGAATTTCTCGTACGACCAATCATATATCATATATAGAATTTCTCGTCCGACCATGCATACACATATATATATATGTATACAATTTGGTACATACAATTTCTCCTACAATTTGCAGATCATTACATGCAGGCATTAGGTGTAATGGTATTCTCCTTTAGGATCTATGACCTGGTCAAGCAAAAATCCTGCAATCTCCTCTTGAAGTGCTCGTATGTGGTCCTCTGGTAGGAGCTTATCCCGCATCTCTTGCATCTTTATTAAAAAAGCAGATCAATATGAATATATTAGTTGTGTGTACATATATTAGATCATGATAAAAAGAATTGTGAATTGTGTTTACCTACCCAAATATTTTTTTGCATCTTTGCTTCTTTCGGTCATAAAGCGAATGTTCTCGCAAACGTAGTATGCACATAAATTATTCCCCGATGCCTGCCTCATGCACTTTACGAGAATAGAATTCAATAAGATAATATTTAATCAAGCATGATAATGGTATTGAAACTATAATTAAAGAGATGCACAGACGTAGCTAGTACTACTTAATTACCTTGGGTCGCACCCATTTCAGATCTTGTTTCCATGGGCCTTGAACCTGTTTGATGAACTTTTGCCAAGCCCTGCCCGCCGGCAAAGAAAATGAATAAAGGAGTTATTAATTAGTTGACATCAGGAAATGAACTAAAGAGGCCGACATAGTGCGATAATGATTGAAATTACTTGTCGAGCATCCCCTTCACGATTGAGTATTCTTTAGTTTCTTTAAGTAGTGAGTCCAGTACGTGAACTTTTCCCTCATCAACTTCAATGATTAACATGATCCAGTGGAAACTACATGCGCACACGTTTGTATAATTAAGCGGCCATGTGCATAACTCATCAACTACACTTATTAACATCTAGTAAGCAAAACATAATTTGTAGTACAAGATAGTAACACTCATCTGAAGTTGTAAGGAAGTAGTATTTCTGGTTGGGTATTTAGTCGCATCAAAAACTGTAGCAAGCTTTTCTCTGTGTCTTTTTTGTGACGTGACCATGTCTCTTCATGAACGGTATTTGGGTCAATGAACCCAATGCCATAGTGTCTATCTCTTTTCATTTCATAAATCTTCATTCTACATAATACCATAGAAAAAAATATAGTGAGGATAATTACAGGTAATGAAGGAGCACATATATCTAGAGACTTAAATATTTGTAGTACTTTATGCCAGCCTCCAACCTTTTGGCCGGGCCTCGTGCTGCCCTGCTTGTAGAAGATTTGATCGATCCGGAGGGCTAAAAGAAGAAAGATCTATTCGTTAATATATATAGAATAGTTATTTGGATCACAGCAGCCCTATATAAGGCCCGATGGGATGTTTCTGAATCTGGAAACGCAGCCCACCCGAACTGGTAGAGAAAAAAGAAAATTCACGCACCCCTCGTCCTCGACCTCCCAACCCCCGGATCCCCATGCCCGCCGCCGACTTGCAGGATCCGTCCGCCACCGCGCGCGCCACCGTCCTTCGAGGTCTGACCGTCACCCGCGTGCCACCGGCCTCCGGGATCCCACCGCCACCCCGCGCGATGCCGGCCTCCGGGATCCGACCGCCACCCCGTGCGAGCCGGCCTCCGGGATCCCACCGCCACCCCGCGCGACGCCGGCCTCCAGGATCCCACCGCCACCCCGCGCGACGCCAGCCTCCGGGATCCCGCCGCCACCCCACGCACCGCCGGCCTCGGGATTCCGCAGCCACCCCGCGCGCCACCTGCCACCGGGAACCCGCCCCCACCACGCGCGTTGCACTGCTCGCAACCATAACCCGCCGAAGCGCCATGGGAAGCCCCTGCACTACTCGCCCTTCCTCACATGTGCCATGGTTGCAGCTTCCCTAGCAGATGCGGCCGGTGTGCCATTTGCACCGCTGATGCGACCGACGCCGTCCACAAGTCGTCTGCTCATCCATTCTTCGCGCGCAGTCCGTCGGCTCGCACGCTAGCAGTCCATGTGGGCGGCCATCTCTCCTCGCTGTTATGTTTCTCATCGCAATTGTCGTCAGTCCATCTGCATTGAGGCAATCCTATCACAGCAGATGTGTTCGAGGCCAGCTACATCTTCAGCGTCGAGGTCTCCCACCAAGCAGAGCATGCCAGTGCCCCATCCTTCGTGAAGATGTAGCAGGTCGGGCTATGAAGCAAGAGAAGGTCGGACTGCACAGAAGTTGAAGGTCGAGATTCATGCTCCTCTGGTGGGGATGCAGACCAGCGCCTCGTGGAACAAGGGCCTCCTCTGTCTGCTACCTGTCGAGCCACCTGTGCACCGCAACATCATTTCACTGCACGCCCACCTTGCGTGCCAAGTAGAAGTTCAGTTCTGCTTGCAAGGTATGTACGCCTCCATGTGCAGATCGCTGCAGAGATGCCGGGATGCTGCGTCCGGCGGCACAATGAGTACAGGGTGCACAAGGCCGAGGACCATGCCGCTGTTGCCAAGCGTGGCCAAGCACCTCCCGAGCTTAGCCTCTCTGAGCTGGTGTGACCATGGTCCGCCCGGCGCCTGAACCCAATGTGAACCTGAAAACTTCTCTAGCTCGGGTTGCTGCATCAAGTTGCTACCTTTGTATGCATGAGCAGAGACAAATTACAGGAAGGAGAGAGAACAAGGAATAAACATGTGGTGCTTGTTACTTCTAGGATATAAGATGGAGAGATGAAGATCAAAAGGTGTGGTGTGAAAACATGCACGGCTCTCTTTATAAAAAAAATACCATTTATTTGGAAAAGAGCACACGGTGGTATTGCTAGTGCTACTTGCATTCTACGAACGGTGCACTAGTTAAAAGTTTTTTTGATGGACGAGTATTTTACGCGAGTTACTACCAAACCTACTAATCACAAAAAAAAGACATTCGGAACAAAAGAATCCTAAGTTCAAGCACTGTTGTTGAGCGAAACATAGTTCAATGGACATTTAATAAAAAAGTGATAACAAAAAATTAGAACAATGCAAAAAATATAACAAAAAAGTTGAAGTTCATGTATGAAAACCAGGAGAGGTCAAAAAGCAGTAAAAACTTCAAATAAAACCTCTATCGGTAAGTAACATCAAAATTAAAAAAAATTGACAGCGAAGTTCGAAATAGTAGCATAAATAGGAGATCAAATAGAATGCATGAGATCAAAGTTTTCAAGTGAAAAAGAAAATGCATAAGAAAGAAAAAAAGATGTGGGGATTCATTGCAAAAAGGATGAGTTCATTGAATAGAATTCTGGAAGTTCAAAAGTCAAATACTAACGAAAACATTGGAAAATCCAAATCTACTAACAGGAATATCATAAGAAGTTCAAACAAAAAATAACAGAGCACTTTGAAGTGGATATTTCACCGTTCCTAAAAATAAAAAAAGAAAGAAGTTCGAATTTAAAAAAAAAGAGAAGTTCAAAAATCATAACAAAGGACTTTCATCATTTCTAAAATTTAAAAACCTCTAGGAGTTTAAATTTAAATAACAGACGGTCCAATATGTATTACAAAACTAGGATATTTCCGTTATTAAAAGAAATAAACCAAGAAGTACAAATTACAAAAATAGAGAAGTTTGATATATATAAAAAACTTTGATTTTTCTCGTTACTAAATAATAAACCAAGAAGTTCAATTTCAAAAAATGGAGCAGTTCAATATTTATTACAAAAACTCATAATTTTCCCGTTACTAACGAATAAACCAAGAAGTTCAGTTCGAAATAACGAAGAAGTTTGTCATTTATTACAAAAACTCCTATTTTTCCCATTTCTAAAAATACACAAAGTGGTTCAAAAATTGAAAAAATGGAGCGGTTTGATGTCTATAAAAATTTAGATTTTTTTCCGTTGCTAAAGGGTAGCGTCATTTTTTGCATTTTAATTTTTTTTGGAGCAATTCCATTTTAAAAAAGAAAATCAATAATTTCATATTAAAAAATAGAAATAGTTTGATGTATACAACAAACTCAAATTCTTCTTTGTTTCCATGCAAAATTAACGTATGAAGTTCAATTTTAAAAAGGTTGTATGATGTTTACTTAAAAATCATTTTTTTCTTTTATAAGAAAAAAGTTAAGAAGTTCAAACTAAAAAAACAAAGAAGTTCAGAGATAGAAAACCTAGGATTTACATGCTCAATTTTGATGAGTGTTTTAGGACTTGGGGCTAAAAAAAGCAGAGAGCAGTTCAAAGTGATAACAGCCTGAAGTTCACGTGCTACATGGTGTGTGTTTCATATGAGAAAAAAAGAAATAAAAGGTAAACTCTAAAAAATTGTTGTGAGAAGTTCAAGTGCTTGGCCAGGGGAAGTTCAAAATACTTGTGAGAGAGGTTCACCAAGTATTTACATGTGCAAAAACGCACAAAAAATGTTGTTTTTGTGAATTAAAATAATTCTCTTAATCCATTACAAATTTAAAACAAAAAAGCTCTACATTAAAAAGTTTCTCATATTCAACAACTTTCCAAGGTGTATAAATATTCTTATTCCAAAAAACGGTTAAAACAAAATGGTGCATGTGTGTTCGAAACAAAAGCTTAACCGTATTAGAAAAAGTTATGTCTTTTCAGCAGGTTTGCAAAGGTATATTATTTGTGCAACTCCGATGTATAGGTGGGTAATTACAAACAGAAAAACATGATAGAAGTTCAAGGTGAAAACAGCGGGAAGTTCAACTACTACACGGAATGCGTTTCAGAAGAGAATAAAAGAATACAAAACTAAAAGTCTAAAAGGTTTGTTGCAAAAAGTTCACGTGCTCCACCCTGCACGGTTCAAAAATTATATTTACGAGACGTCCGTCGTTCATTTACATGTTGTTTTAAAAGGCAAAAAACAACGTTGTTTTGCCATTTTAAAAATTGCTCTCAAACGGCAATGAATTTGTAACACATGTCTACATGAAAAACTTGTTGCTATTCATAAGCTTTCCACCGGGTATATTATGTGCCACATTTCGATGAACGGTTTAAAATTTTCATGTATAACATTTAAAACATGTTTTTATGTATTCAAAAAATTCTTATCTGTTGAAAGAAGTTCATAGTGAAAACAACGTGAAGTTCAAGTACTGCAAGGAATGCATTTCAGGTGAGAATAAAAGTACAGAAAAATAAAAACTTAAAAAGTTTGTTGAAAGACTTTCAAGTGCTCTGTCCGGCGAAGTTCAAAAATTCTTGCGAGAGAGGTTCACCTTGTATTTCCATGTTCGAAAACACAAAAAAGAAATTGTTTTTTGCGGTTTAAAATAATTCTTTCAATCCACAAAAGAAGTTCAGTTATTATTTGGGAGCAATTTGATTTCAAAAAGAAAATAAAAAATTCAAATTATAAAAATGGAAAAAGTTCATGTACTACATGGTGTGTGTTTAATATGAGAAAAATGAATTAAAAGGCAAGGTCCAAATTTTTAAAGAAAACTCAGATTTTACTCGTTATTAAAGAAAGGAAACAAGAAGTTCAACTTTTTAAAAATAGAGCGCTTCAAAATTCATAAAAAATGATTAAGAAATTCAGATTAATATTCATAAAAAACTCAGATATTTTCACGTAACCGAGAGAAGTTCAGATTGATAACTGCCAGAAGTTCACGTACAACACAGTGTGCATTTTGTATTAAAAAAGAATAAAAAAACAAAGACTAAAAGTTTTGTTGTTATAAGTTCAAGTCCTCGGTCGGAGAAAGTTAAAAAAATTATTGTGAGAGAGGTTTGTAGAAAAGGAATATCATTTGTGTAACACTAACGAATGGATGAGCAAATTACAAATGAAAATACGTCACAGAAGTTCAACGTGAAAACAGCAGGAAGTTCAACTACAACACTGAATGAATTTCAGATGAAAATCTTTTAAACCGTCGCGAGTATGAAAAAAATGATCGAGACGGAAAAGTTGCGTGTTTACAGCAGCTTTCTGTCGGTATATCACTTGCTCAATTCCGGTAAGTAGATGAAGAGTTACGAACAAAAAACAACATGTGAAGAAACAAAGTGAAGTTCAGGTAGATGTGTTGATGAAGTTCAAGTTCTTCACGCGGTGAATTTTCGAAGACTTTGTTTCGTGATAAAACGCACAACGCATGATCTCACTGTTTTCAAAATTGCTTGAAAACGGCTAGGAATCAGAGAAAACCATCAACATGAAAAAGTTTCGCATTTTCCGTTGCTTTTCAACGGTATATTATTTGCCCCATTCCGATAAAGTTTGTATAAATTACGGCGAAAATACGTTTTTAGCCATTTTCAAAATTGACTTAAAACCGTAAAGATTTGGGAGAAACAATATATACGAAAAAGTTTCGCATTTGTTCAAGCTTTCCAACGCCATATCATTTGCTGCATTCGGACATACGGTTAAAAACTTAGCTTGAAAATACGAACTCGGTGGAACTTGTACCGTTTTCTAAATTACTTTTAAACCGTTCAAAATTAGAAAAACATTTCCACATGAAAAAGTAGCGCATTTTCATAAGCTTTCCAATGCAATATTATTTGCCTCAATTGGATTAGCCATTTAGAAATGACGTCAAAAATACGAACTCGGCTGTTCGGTTTGCAAAATTTTACAATTTTCGAAATTACTATTTAACCATAGAGAGTTAGAGAAAACTTTCAACATGTGAAAGGAGCGGTTTTGCAGCAGCTTTCCAACGCCATATTATTTGCCTCATTTCGGTAAACGGTTTAGAAATGCGATCGAAAATACGATTCACATTTTTTGTATGAAGAAAAAACAGTTTTCAAAACTGCTCTTAAACCGCTTACATTTTGCCAAAAATTCAACTTGGGTCATGATACTCGTGTCCATAGCTTTCCAACGGTATATCGCAAGCCCCATTTGGGCAATGTTGGCGAAAGTTCGACCTAGCACTTGGAGAAGTTCAGGTCGAACAACTCAGGCAGTAAAATTGCAACAGACGCATGTTCATCACGACCCGAGAGCAAAATCCACCAATGAGCGAGATTCCTATTTAAAACGGGCATTTAGTTGCTAAAAATTATTTGGAGATTACACTTACATCACATAGAACACGACTGACCAAAATAATTCGCGCGGGGAGACACGGTTGCAAAGATAGCCCGAAGGTCGGGTTCCTACAGAGGGAAGTTCAGGCGTGTAACTCAGGAAGTTCAGGTTGTGATCAGAATAATATTCTGATCCCGTGATCAGAATAGTGTTTATGTATATATATATATACACATACAAATTAATTAATATATGTAATGATCACCAAATGCCTTATATAAATATACCTCGCCGGTCTTTGTTATTTTAAGGACATTTCCTTCATCATCATTGTTGTGGCCTTCATCTATTCGTTTGTCTTCATCAAATATCATACCCTCACCAGAATTGTTCAGATATTGCAAGCCGTCATCTTCAGGTTCATTGTCTGGGCTCGGGGAGCGTATGATGTCAAACATGGTCTCTTCTCCGACTCTGCCGGTATCGTCCATAGCTTAACTAATCCAGAAGAAAGATAAAACAATTTAGTATTCAAATTAGAATGCAATCAATAAGGAAAAACTGAATCATAGTAGATAATATGCATCTCGAATAATATCATTAATACATCTCGAATAATCCAGATAATATGCATCGTCTCGAATACATCTCGAATACATCTCGTGTATTATCACTAATACATCTCGAATATTATCATATATATAACATCACTAGCTAATACAGATCGAATATTATCGAAGAATCTAGTTCACTCGCGGTTCCTGAGGCGCGGGCGGTGGACACCCAAAGAGAAGGAACCATCACAGGATCATAGCTCGGGTGAGATCCCTGAAGAACCTGCAAGGTATTGGAGAACCTGACGTCCAATAGCGACGGACGTGCTCGTCCTCCTCCCTGACACGGCGACGTACCACCTCCGCGGGGGCCGGCTTCCTCCGCACCGAAAGTGGCCCACGCGACCGCCATAAAAGAAGCTCCGGGTCGACGACGGGAGCCCGGTTCCTCACCAAGCTGCGCGCTCCGGAAGATAGCACCTCCCAGTGCCATCCCAGCGGAGCCCAGTCCCGGACATGGCGCCTCTCAAGCAGGTTCTCGCCACCGAGTCAATGACGAGGATGCGGGCCGGGCATCGTAGACGTCGAGAACAAATTCTATGCAAATTTAATATTTTTTAAATGCTTGATTGTGATTTTTGTAATTCTTTTTCACATGATTTTGCAAATACATGACAAACTTTTGCAAATAAAACATTAAGATATATATTAACATTAAAATATTATTAATACATGGTCAACTTTTTTCTACGCAACTTTTTCCTATGCAACTTTTTTCTATAAGTATAAAAAACTAAAAACAGAAAATCTATGCAAATTCCACCGTTCATCTACATATACATATATACATACATTGTATAAAAAAACTAGTAAAAAAACTAAAACATACATACATATAGTGAAAAAATAATCATCTAAAACATCAAAACATACATACATATATACATATATACATACATTGTATACTAGTTAATAATAATCTAAAACATATCTAGTGAAAAAAAATCGCCGGAGGGGGTGGCGCGAGCTCACAGCGGGCGAGGTCGAGGCCGGCGACGGTGAGGTCGAGGCCGGCGGGCGCGGGTGGCGTTGGAGAGGAGAGGCAGCGCGTCAATGGGCCAGCATCGGGGGCGGCGTCGGAGAGGAGAGGTGCGGGCGGCGTCGGGGAGGAGGCGCAGGCGGCGACGGCGTCGGGGCAGGCGGCGACGCAGCAGCCTGGCTGCGTCTCTGTGTTTGGCGTCGAGAGAATGGAGAGGATGGGCGGGGGGAATTCGTAAGTGCCGCTTATATACGAAAGCCTTTAGTCCCGGTTGGTGGCTCCAACCGCGACTAAAGGCCCCCCTTTAGTCGCGGTTGGAGCCACCAACCGGGACTAAAGGTGAAATTCACCTAGGCCAAGTAGCAGGAAGCCAGGCCTTTAGTCCCGGTTGGTGGCCCCAACCGCGACTAAAGGGGGTCTTTAGTCCCAGTTGGAGCCACCAACCAGGACTAAAGGCCTGGTTTCCCGTGTCGAATGTTTAGTCCCACCTCGCTAGTTGAGAGGAGCTCGCAGCGGTTTATAAGCCCCGCGCGGCTACCATCTCGAGCTCCTCTCTAAGCAGGACTTTGTAGGCCTACCGAATCTGTGCTGACCTATTGCGCAGTGCGGGCCTGCATCCTGGCCCAACTAGAGGTTGGGTTTCTAGTCGTATGCAGGACGTGGCGGCCCAGTAGGCGGGCATTTTTATATTTATTTTCCAGTTTTTTTTGCTTTATTTATTTTCTTTTGTTTCTACTTACAGCCAAATATTTAGAGTTTTGAGTGAATCTTTTTTGCTTTAGGTCACAAAAGTTATAAACTTTCTGTTAGTGCCAGTAGTTTTCAAATTTGAATAGTTTAAATTTGAATTATTTGAAATTTGTGTGAATCACTAGTTTGTGAATAACTTTACTTAAAAATAGATTTTTTAGTGATTCTTTTTTTTGCTGTTTAATATTAGTGTGTTTTATCATTATATTCAATTTGGTAATTCTTAGGTTATTTTAAAAAATGAATGCCTTTGTAATAGATGAGTTTTGTCCGAAACCCTGATACTTCGAAAGAGATTGTCCATTTTGTACACGAAGTGCATCCAGTTTTTGCCGTAACCCTCTCAACTTTTTAGCACATGCTATGTGGGTGAAATGATGATACCATGCCAAATTTCAACCTTTTCAGAGTTCATTTGTAGTGCTTTTCAATTTCAGGGTCATTTAGCTCAAAAAAATCAGTAAATGCATGAAAAATAGCAAATGAAGTCAGAAAGGGTTGAAAATTGATTACGTGTCTTTGAATGGTGCACACTGAACGCACAAAAAAGTCTGGAGTTGAAATAAGTTTTAAAAAATGAAATGCCTTTGTAACAGATGAGTTTTCGTCTGAAACCCTGATACTTCGAAAGAGATTGTCCATTTTGTATACGAAGTGCATCCAGTTTTTGCCGTAACCCTCTCAACTTTTTAGCACATGCTATGTGGGTGAAATGATGATACCATGCCAACTTTCAACCTTTTCAGAGTTCATTTGTAGTGCTTTTTAATTTCAGGGTCATTTAGCTAAAAAAATCAGTAAATGCATGAAAAATAGCAAATGAAGTCCTATATAATGCATGAAATATTTTGTTTGGACATAATATTTCTTTGCGTTTCAATGCCAAAACACGCACTATCACAAAGATTCCCTCCGGTTTGTCCGAAGTGGGACTTTCCAGATATATTAGTCCGAAAACTCACTAGAGAAGAAAGTGATGACGGTGAAGCCGGTCACATCCCAGAGTGGGATCTTGGGGTATAAAACTTTTTCTTCGCGTGTGTCCCTTTGCGGCGTAACCATGGACAATCTTCATCATTTAACAGGATACTCGGGTCAATATTCACTGTGAAGGGAGCAATTTCATGAAACTTTTCATAATCTTCTGACATGTCTGTCTTGTCCTCCACTCCCACGATGTTTCTTTTCCCTGAAAGAACTATGTGGGGCTTTGGCTCATCGTATGATGTATTCGCTTCCTTATCTTTTCTTTTTCTCGGCTTGGTAGACATGTCCTTCACATAGAAAACCTGCGCCACATCATTGGCTAGGACGAATGGTTCGTCTGCGTATGCAAGATTGTTGAGATCCACTGTTGTCATTCCGTACTGCGGGTCTTCCTTTACCCCGCCTCCTGTCAGATTGACCCATTTGCACCAAAACAAAGGGACCTTCAAACCACGTCCACAGTCAAGTTCCCATATATCCTCTATGTAACCATGATATGTGTCCTTTGGCCTATTGGTGTTTGCTGCATCAAAGCGGACACCACTGATTTCGTTGGTGCTCTTTTTATCTTGGGCGATCATGTAAAATATATTCCCATTTATCTCGTACCCTTTGAAAGTCAATCTAGTCGAAGATGGTAACTGGGACAGCAAGTACATATCATCTTCAACAGTGTCGTCATGCATGAGACGTGTCTACAACCAACCGGCAAAAGTCCCCGTTTGTTCACGTGTAATCCAGTCGTCAGACTGCTCCGGGTGTTTGGAGCATAGAATATTCTTGTGTTCCTCGATATACGGAGCCACCAAGGCGGAATTTTGTAGAACTATGTAGTGTGCTTGCGCCCAAGAATGCCCGTCCATAGATATTACTTGGTCCCTTCCTAGCGTGCCTTTTCCACCCAGTCTGCCCTCACGCCGCGATTTAGGAACACCAATCGGCTTAAGGTCAGGAATAAAGTCAACACAAAACTCAATGACCTCCTCATTTTCATGGCCCTTGGAGATGCTTCCTTCTGGCCTAGCACGGTTATGAACATATTTCTTTAAGACTCCCATGAACCTCTCAAAGGGGAACATATTGTGTAGAAATACAGGACCCAGAATGGCAATCTCGTCGACTAGGTGAACTAGGACGTGCGTCATGATATTGAAGAAGGATGGTGGGAACACCAACTCGAAACTGACAAGACATTGCACCAAATCATTCTGTAACCTTGGTATGATTTCTGGATCGATTACCTTCTGAGAGATTGCATTGAGGAATGCACATAGCTTCACAATGGCTAATCGAACATTTTTCGGTAGAAGCCCCCTCAATGCAACCGGAAGCAGTTGCATCATAATCACGTGGCAATCATGAGACTTTAGGTTCTGGAACTTTTTCTCTGCCATATTTATTATTCCCTTTATATTCGAAGAGAAGCCAGACGGGACCTTCATACTGAGCGGGCATTCAAAGAAGATTTCCTTCTCTTCTTTGGTAAGAGCGTAGCTGGCATGACCCTGATACTGCTTTGGATGCATGTCGTATTTTCCGTGCATACGTTGCTGGTCCTCCCATGCCTCCAGTGTATCTTTTGTCTTCCCATACACGCCCAAGAAGCCTAGCAGGTTCACGCAAAGATTCTTCGTCACGTGCATCACGTCGATTGCAGAGCGGACCTCTAGGTCTTTCCAATATGGTAGGTCCCAAAATATAGATTTCTTCTTCCACATGGGTGCGCGTCCGTCAGCGTCATTCGAAACAAATTATCCGCCAGGACCCTTTCCAAAGATTACTTTTAAATCCTTGACCATATCAAGTATATCATCACCAGTACGATGGTGAGGCTTCTTCCTGTGATCTGCCTCACCTTTGAAATGCTTGCCTTTCTTTCTTAAGAGATGCTTGATCGGAAGAAATCGACGATGTCCCAGGTACACATTCTTCTTACATTTATCCAAATATATACTGTCAGTATCATCTAAACAGTGCGTGCATGCGTGGTATCCCTTGTTTGTCTATGCTAAAAGGTTTCTGAGAGCAGGCCAATCATTGATGGTTACAAACAGCAACGCATGTAGGTCAAATTCCTCCTGTTTGTGCTCATCCCACACACGTACACCTTTTCCATTCCACAGTGTAAAAGTTCTTCAACTAATGGCCTTAGGTACATATCAATGTCGTTGCCGGGTTACTTAGGGCCTTGGATGAGCACTGGCATCATAATGAACTTCCGCTTCATGCACAACCAAGGAGGAAGGTTATAGATACATAGAGTCACAGGCCAGGTGCTATGATTGCTGCTCTGCTCCCCAAAAGGATTAATGCCATCTGCACTTAAATCAAACCATATGTTCCTTGCATCATCTGCAAAGTCCTCCCAGTTTCTCTCGATTTTTCTCCACTGCAACCCGTCAGCGGGTACTCTCAACTTCCCGTCTTTCTTACGGTCTTCTTTGTGCCATCGCATCAACTTGGCATGCTCTTTGTTTTGGAACAAACGTTTCAACCATGGTATTATAGGAGCATACCACATCACCTTGGAAGGAATCTTCTTCCTGGGGCGCTCGCCCTCAACATCACCAGGGTCATCGCGGCTGATCTTATAGCGCAATGCACCGCATACCGGGCATGCATTCAAATCCTCGTACTCACCGTGGTAGAGGATGCAGTCATTAGGGCATACATGTACCTTCTGCACCTCTAATCCTAGAGGGCGGACAGCCTTCTTTTCTTCGTAAGTACCGTCGGGCAATTCGTTGTCCTTTGGAAGCATCTTCTTTAAGATTATCAGCAACTTTTCAAATCCCTCGTCAGATACACCATTCTCTGCTTTCCATTGCAGCAATTCCAGTGTGGTACCCAGCTTTTTCTTGTCATCTTTGCAATTTGGTTACAACAATTTCTTGTGATCCTCTAACATGAGCTACAACTTCTTCTTCTCCTTTTCACTTGCGCAGTTTGTCTTTGCATCGGCAATGGCCCGACCAAGATCATCAGCGAGCTCATCTGATGCCTCTTCTTCAGCTTCTTCCCCCATTGTCGGAACATCTTCCCCCATTGTTGTACCATCATATTCAGGGAACCCATGGCCAGGATAGCTGTCATCATCCTCTTCTTCTTCATTCTCTTCCATTAGGACCCCTCTTTCTTCGTGCTTGGTCCAATAGTTATAGCCGGACATGAAACCGGACGTAAATAGGTGGATGTGAATGGTTCTTGAGTTAGAGTAATTGTGATCATTCTTACAGATAGCACATGGACAACACATAAAACCATCCGCCCGCTTGTTTGCCTCAGCCGCAACCAGAAAAGTATGCACGCCATTAATGAACTGGGGAGAGCATCGGTCATCGTACATCCATTGCCGGCTCATCTTCATTACACAACACCGAAAAGAGCAAATTAATACAAGTTCATATATAAAGTTCATACACACTTATTCTCATAAAACAACATACAAACTCTCTAGCTAAAGCATTTAAATGCAACAACAAATGCGATCAAGATCGCAACTAAGGTAACAATTGATCCAACAACATAGTGATACCAAGCCTCTTTATTAATGGCATATTTTCTAATCTTTCTAATCTTCAAGCGCATTGCATCCATCTTGATCTTGTGATCATCGACGACATCGGCAACAAACAACTCTAGTTTCATCTTCTCTTCTTCAATTCTTTTCAAATTTTCTTTCAAATACCTGTTTTCTTTTTCAACTAAATTTAACTTCTCGACAAGAGGGTCGGTTGCAATTTCCGGTTCACATACCTCCTAGATAAAAATATCTATGTCAACTTGATGGGCATAAATGTCATAAACACGAAATGCAACAAATATTTATAAAAGAGAGTATATACCACATCTGAATCATAAACTGGACGAGGGCCGATGGGGACGGATATCAAAACCATGCCACTATGTATAACAAACAACGTACGGGTAAGAAAATTATACAAGAAACTATCTAAATCACACAAACATTATTATTTTTATATAAAAAGGATAAGAACAAGAGGCTCACCAAGGTGGTGCTGGCGATCGACGGTGGTTAGGACGGGGACGGGAAGGCACTAAGTAAACCACACCTACATATGCAAACTAAGAAGTTAATTTGAGCTCAAATTGCATATAAATCAAATAAACTACCACATATAATTACTCCCAAACTAAAACCCACAAATCACTATACTTATAGAGCATTGTAAGAGCTAATCTAGCAATGAGAGATGAAAGGACAAAGTTGCTAACCTTTGTGAACACTTGGATGGATGGGGTGCCTTCAAATCTTGACAAATGTTGGCAAAAATGGAGGTGAGCTCAAGCAAGATGAAGAACATAGAGGAGAGGAAAGGGGGGAAAATAGAGGGCTTCGGCTCGGGCTGGACAAAGCACTATATATAGTGATATCTTTAGTCCCGGTTGGTTATACAAACCGGGACTAAAGGTGCATTTCTAGTCCCAGTTTGTGACACGAACTGAGACTAAATGTGCTCGTGGGGGCCCAAGCCTGACACAAGCCTGCCACCACCCCTTTAGTCCTGGTTTGTGACACGAACCGGGACTAGAGGCACGCCACGAACCGGGACTAATGATGCCCGCCCCCTAGCCATTGGAACCGGGACTAATGGTCACATTAGTACCGGGTCCTTATCAAACCGGGACTAATGGGGCTCACGTCAAGTCGTTTTTCTACTAGTGTGTGTCCCCAACACACCAAATACAATGGTAAATTGTATAGGTGCACTAGTTCAGCAAAGAGATGGTGATACGAGTGTAATATGGATAGTAGATATAGGTTTTTGTAATAGGAATAATAAAAAAACAGCATGGTAGCAAGTAACAAAGTGAGCACAAACGGTATTGTAATGCTTGAAAATAAGGCCTAGGGTTCATACTTTCGCTAGTGCAATCTCTCAACAATGCTAACATAATTGGATCATATGGCAATCCCTCAACGTGCGATAAAGAATCACTCCAAAGTTCTTATCTAGCGGAGAACATAAGATGAAATTTTTTGTAGGGTACGAAACCACCTCAAAGTTATCCTTTTCAATCGATCTATCGAGCTATTCCTATAAGTGTCACAAACAGCCCAAGAGTTCATACTAAAATAACACCATATGGTACACATCAACCAACTCTAATGTCACCTAGATACTCCAATGTCACCACGAGTATCCGTGAGTTGATTATACGATATGCATCAAACAACTTCAGATTCATAATACTCAATCCAACACAAAGAACTTCAAAGAGTGCCCCAAGATTTCTACTGGAGAAACAAAGACGAAAACATGCATCAACCCCTATGCATAGATTACCCCAATGTCACCTCGGGAATCCGCGAGTTGAGTGCCAAAACATACATCAAGTGAACCAATATGATACCCCATTGTCACCACGGGTATTCATAGCAAGACATACATCAAGTGTTCTCAAATCCAACAAAGTATTCAACCGATAAAAGTGAAATCTCAAAGGTAGAACTCAATTCATCACAACAAGATAGAGAGGGGAAAACACCATATGATCCAACTATATTAACAAAGCTCGTGATACATCAAGATCGTGCCAAATCAAGAACACAAGAGAGAAAGAGATCAATCAGATAGCTACTAGTACAAACCCTAAGCCCCGAGGGTGGACTACTCCCTCCTCATCATGGTGGCCACCGGGATGATGAAGATGGCCTCCGGTGATGATTTCCCATTCTGGTAGGGTGCCAGAACAGGGTCCAGATTGGTTTTTCGTGGCTAGAGAGGATTGCAGCGGCGGAACTTCTGATCTAGGGGTTATTTCTGGGGGTTTTTGTATTTATAGGATTTTTTGGCGTCGGTCTCACGTTGAGATGGGCTTCGAGGGGCCCACTACCCACCAACACACGCCGGAGGGGGCTAGCGCACCCAGGTGGGTAGTGTCCACCTCGTGGCTCTTCTGGCCCTCCCACAAAGCTTCTAGTGCCTCTTTTCTTCCAAAAAATTTCGCCGCAAAGTTTCGTTGCATTTGGAGAACTTTGATTTCTGCATAAAAACAACACCACGGTAGTTCTGGTGAAAACAGCGTCACTCCAGGTTAGTTTCATTTAAATCATATAAAATTGCAGCCAAACCATATAAAATTATTGTAAACATGGCATGAATACTTCATAAATTATAGATACGTTGGAGACATATCAGCATCCCCAAGCTTAATTCCTGCTCATCCTCGAGTAGGTAAATGATAAAAGAAATAATTTATGAAGTGTGAATGCTAGCATAGTGCATAAGTTTGATCAATGATAATTTCAATCACTTTTCCTAGCATTATAGAAAAAATCTCTTTCTCGTATAAAACTCATCATGATAAATTAGCAATCAATTCACATGTTATGGTTCAAACAATGCCTTCTCTTGAAACTTAACAACCTATATTCTTAGTCACCAAATAATTGCAATTCAACTTATTCTCAACAAAGTCTAAGTAAGAGCTCCACACACTCAATCATCATATAGTCTTCTATGATTGCTAGTAGTCAAAGCATATTTTTAGAACAAATGGCATCCATCGAACACAGAGAAAGATAGGGGCTTAATGTTTCGCTTCCCAACTCATTTATCATAGAGATAGTTGTCAACAATAATAAATCATCATCTAATATATTTGACTGGCCATATGTGCCTAGATCTTTCCCCACCACATGATGCTTGCCAACTAGAGAATAATTGAGGTTGAAATGAGAATGCATACTATTGACTCTTGCATAAAAGTAAATACTGAAAAGTAAAAGACAGGCCCTTCGTAGAGGGAAGCAGAGGTTGTCATGCGCTTTTTATTTTTGGATGCACAATCTCTTAATGCAAAGGAATGTCACGTTATATTGCCCCTTATGATAGCAACCTTTATTATGCAGTCCGTCGCTTTTATTATTTTGCCATCACAAGTTTGTACAATGCCTATTTTCCCTTACAATTAAAGACCAAACATATTTAGGAGCAATTTTTATTGCTTTATGCACCGATGACAACTTACTTGAAGGATCTTATGCAATCCATAGGTAGGTATGGTGGACACTTATGGCAAGAAACTTGGTTTAAGGGTTTTTGGATGCACAAGTAGTATCTCTACTTAGTATGAATTTTTGGCTAGCAAAAGATCCTAAGCAAACACCACATGTTGGAGGATCCATAACAATATAACTTCTATGCAAATATACACAACCATAACTCATTACTGTGACGCCCCCGCCTAATCGTGCACTAATCATACACGCAAATGCACACGATCAAGCCTAAGGACTCACGGGAAGATATCACAACACAACTCTAAAACATGAATAAAGTCATACAAGCTTTATATTACAAGCCAGGGGCCTCGAGGGCTCGAATACATAAGCTTGCGTACAAGCGTCAGCGGAAGCATCAGATATCTGAGTACAGATATAAAAGAAAACATAGAAAGGCCTTAAGAAGGCGAGACAAAAAGAAAACACTACGATCGAAAGGCGTAGGCCTCCTGCCTGGGAACCTCCGATCCTACTCCTGGTCGACGGCAAGCTCGTAGTAGAAACCATCCTCGGGGTAGTAGTAGTAGTTGATCGACGGGGCATCTGTAACAGCGGCTCCATCATCTGGTCTTGACAAACTGATACGGGGAGAAAAAGAAAGCAAAGCAACCGTGAGTACTCAGAAGTACTCAGCAAGCAAGGATCTACACTACATATGCAACATTTTCAAAGGAAGGCTGTATATGTGGACTGGGCTGCAGAAATGCCAGAATAGAGAGGAAAGCCTAGTCCTATCGAAGACTAGCATCTTCTGTGGTCTTGCAGCATTAGAAGAGTGTAGATTAGAACATTATAAAGTAGTAGTATCAATAAGTCTCATCCTCACCCAGAGATCCTTTCTCGGCTCCCTGCGAG
The DNA here is from genome assembly GCA_011799875.1 of Thinopyrum elongatum. Taxonomy (NCBI): domain Eukaryota; kingdom Viridiplantae; phylum Streptophyta; class Magnoliopsida; order Poales; family Poaceae; genus Thinopyrum; species Thinopyrum elongatum. The sequence goes on from CM022297.1 coordinate 58,769,473, forward strand.
AAAGCAATCCCAGAGCCATACAGTCATCAACCTCGTCCTGAGATCCCTTCTCGACTCCCTGCGAGAAGCAATCCCAGAGCCATAGTATCCAATTCCAATTGTATCAATCGGGATACAACTCCGAGTGTCCATTACCGAGGATCCGGCTATGCATAGATTAGTTCTTCCCTGCAGGGGTGCACCAACTTACCCACCACGCTCGCTTAACTCCGGCCGGACACACTTTTCCGGGTCATGCCCGACCTCGGCCAAACGACACATCGCAACCCTACCTACAACTCAGCAGAGAGGTCCCCGCCGGTCTACATCCTAAGCGCAAGGGGGTCTTGGCCGTCGCCCCTCACCCTCCGGGTCGTTGCGAACAGGGTGGATACCAGCATCGCCTCGGGTGGCCGACACGATCCGACCGTGCCGCCATGCTGAACTGGACATCTGACAGAGCTTTCGGCTGATGCATACGATGCAGAACGCCCATACTATGCCCACGTGGTGGTTAGTGCTATCGGGCCAGAGGCCCACTCGGATCACATATCCAAATCGTTAGTACCTTGGGGGTTGCGGTTACGAGCAGAGACTCACGAAAGATGTGACCCCGTCGCCCCGTCTCGAGGACTTGCGGCAAGGGCCAAGAATGCCCGGCCATGCCTCGTATCCATCACTCGGGCACCATGCAGGCAACCCGTCTTCACATCACACGCGGGTACCCATCAGGGTCGACCCGCCTTCCAAGTAACAGTGTAAAGTTATCCGTGTGTCCATAACATCAGGGAATCCGAGGTGTCACCCTCGTTGGATTCCTACACGATGTATCCGTCAAGGTGAACTCGGAGGAATCACCCTCGCTGGGTTCACACTTGAGGTGTTGTACGACGGCGTCGTTATCGGAAGCGGTGAAGGAGGAATCACCCTCGATGACCACGACCGAATGGCTACTCTACAGAGTTAACATCAGAAGTGCTACACGAGGTTTCACCCTCGGCACTCGATAGTAACGCTGCAGTGTCGTTACAACTAAGGGGGGTGATGTGCGGTGTCGGGGTCTGGTCTTCAATCCCGTCGTTCGGGTCTTCGGTTAATCCAGCGGGGCAGTCGGGATAAGTGGGGTCACTGATAGGTCTCTACCCAGCCTAGACTAAACAGTTTAGGATATGCAGGTAATTATCAACAGCAGGTTACAATAAACAGGCTATGCATCAGAATAGGTAAAGCAGTAGCAGCAGCAATTCTAATGCAAGCATGAGAAAATAGAATGGGCGATATCGGGATGATCAAAAGGGGGGCTTGCCTGGTTGCTCGGCGGCAAGGGCAAGGTTGTCAATGGTGTCTTCGGACTCCTGAGCTGCGTCGGTACCGGGAACTGCGTCGGGGTCTAACGAGAGAGAAGAGGGGGGAGGAAACAGTATAAATATAGAGCAAACAAGTGCTACACAACGTATGACATGACAGTAAGCAGTGCCGGGTGTGTCCTAACGTAGTACTACACGTATCAGACGGAGCGGGAGAATATCTGACGATATTTCCCCGGGTCTTTGTAATTATCGGACAGACGATCCGGAGGGGGATGGTTCCATGTTCGGATAGATAGGGACGCGTGACGGACGAACGGACCGCGTATTCGGATTCGTCTCGTCGATCTGAGCAAGTTTCATGTACAAAGCTTTTTGATCTGAGCTACGGATTATTTTATATGATTTTCTAAAGTTTTAATTATTTTCTGGAATTTATTTAATTAATTAAATGCAACATTATCCAAAATAGTGAATGCTGACGTCAGCATGACGTCAGCAGACTGTTAGTGTTAATTAACAGTAGTTAATTAGGTCAATTAGGTCATTAGGTTAATTAAACTTAATTAGTTATTTAAACAGAATTAATTAGGTTAATTAATTAATTCACTAATTAATATTTATTTATTTATTTTAAAATCCTCTCTTTTTTTCTTTTTTTTATAAGGGGCGGGCCCCATCTGTCATAGGCCCATGGGGCCAACAGGGTTAACGGGCGCGGGGTGTGGGCGTGGGTGCCCGATAGGCGCGAGCGCCGGGCGCACCGGCGAGCAGGGCGGCTGCGGCGCGGGCGTGCGAGGGGTGCGGGGACGCGGGGCAGCGAGCAGGGCCGCGAGAGCCACGGCAGGCGGAGCCGGTAGTCCCGACCAGCAGGACGAGGTGCAGCAGAGCACGGGGCGGGTAGCGCGCGGTCGCGGTGGCAGGCGCGTGCCTGGACGCGTCCAGGGAGCGGCGCGCGCGGCCGGGGTGCATCCGGGGTGCGGCCATGAGCGGCCGGCGGCGCGGGCCTTGGTGGGGGCAAGGCGAGGCGGGCAACGGTGCGGCCAGGCGGTCTGCAGGGTGCGCGCGGGCGGTGACGGGCACGAACCGAGCGCGGCCGGCGCGGCGGTGAGCGCGCGGTGCGCGGCGACCGCTGAGCAAGGGCGAGGCCGGAACACGGCGGTCGGAGACGGTGGTGCGCGAGCGCGCGTTCGGCGACAGAGGGAGATTGGGAAGGCGGGGGGGGGGGGGGGGGGGGGGTTGCTCACGCGCGTCGATGCACGGAGCGGGAGGCTTTAGGAGGCGACTCGGGGAGGGGACGGGGAGGCGACGGGCGACGGCGGTGAGGAGGCTCGGCGACGGGTGGCGGCGTGGGGCGTCGCCGCAGATCGTGCAAGGGGGGGGTGAGGGGATCGTGAAGGTTAGGGTTGGGGAGTGGGGTGGCCTAATAGGCAGAGAGAGGGGGTGGGCCGGCCTGTGGGGTGGCTGGTGGGCGTTTGGCCCAGTTGGCGGGGGGGGGGGGTTCCGTTTTTATGTTGTTTCTCTTTTCTCTTTTCTTTTCTGTTTTCTTCATTCCTTTTTCTGTTTTGTAATAAGTTAGGCCCCATATTGAATTTTGTAAAACATGGCAAGTGTCCCAATAATTACCAGGCATTACCTACCACTACCAAAAATTGGTTTGGAGAAAATAGGAGCTCCCACAAATTTTACCATAATTAATATGCATTAATCCTCACTGTTTTAATTATGTTAGAGCCACCTAATTATTTTATTATTTGTTGGTTACAATTTTAGACTAGCCTCTGCAATATTTGTTATTTATCGAACATTTTAGTTTTTATGTTGGACAACTTTTATTTTCTACTTTCATTTAAATTTGAATTTGGAGTCAGGAGTTGAAATGCAATATGATGCAAATGATGTTTAGGCACTGATAATCATGATGACATGGCATAATCAAAAGGGTGATCACTGTAGTTAACCACTGGGGGTGTTACAATTACGTTGTCTTCCTTGTCCAACTTCAACTAATTTGCTCAAGTTTGAAAATAATTAATGGGTATTCACAATCATAGAAGATGTCCAATATAATATATTTGTATGTGAAAGTTCTCTTCCTTATGCTAATCATTCATGAATTGCTTGTATGACCAATATTGTGATTGTCAATCTTCAAAAGATTTCCCTTTCTAAACCCGATGTGAAGCTACTACTAGGTATGATACAAGCATATGCAACACATATAATTTCAACTTTATGGTATTAAATTCATTCAACAATTTACTCATAGGATATAAGTTAAGCATAAGAGTAAATGACAAACTACTCCAAAAAGATATAAGTGAAGATCAAGCGAGTAGTTAAGTAAATGGGTAGCTATGTGAGGACTCTCTCTCATTTAAAAACTTTCAGATCTAAGTATTTTATTAAAACAGTGTGGCACCCCGGCTCAGAGAGACCGGAACACCCCGTATTCCAGCCCAGAGATCAAGTCTTCTGGAATACGGCATTGCTTGGCATAGAACAAATCAGCTCTTTATTACAAATGATATGGATACAAGGGTTCCAATATAACAGGGAATTACATCGGCACAGCGACACTACGCCTACCAAGGTTGCTCTATGCTAGCAGCAGAACAACTCGTAACAGCGGAATAACTTCTAGCAGCAGAACAATGATGACAATGATGGACTCCACTCCATAGGGACTCTGGCTGGAACGCGTATCCTAGCTCGCAAACTCAGGATCCTCGGCAATCAAGCAAACACGGCATGACCTGCAAACTGGCATGACACGCCAGGTGAGTACTTTGAATGTACTCGCAAGCTAACAGCAACCAAAGCAATCAAGACAAGCAATATCATGGCATTTACATGTTAAAGCAATGATGAACATGATACCACTAGCACATTATAAGCATGGCATGAACTTATGAACATGATGATACTAGCATGCAGCATGTTTAAACTACCATGATTCAACTTACTTCGTTCGGGGTTACCTCGTAATTAACCACCACATGTACCACTTACCATCGTGGACATCACACGATCACCTCAGGATCAAATCAAGCTTGGTATTAACAATACCATAGTAACAAGGAGCTTGATCCTTACCCGTGATTATCGCATAACACCACAAACATCAACCAGCTTCGGTATCCATGATACCACTGTGATCCTCTCACGATCACATAAAGATCAACCAACTTCTTTCCTCATCGGACCGGGGTTATCATTAAGTGGGTTATTATTACTGTTGACCCATAGTATGACATACTACGAATTGGGCCCATATCCACGGGCGTGGTTATCGATAGATTATACACTCTGTAGAGGTTAGTACACTGTACCCACACTACGGAACCCAAGGCCTCGTGCTCCCATTCGAGTGGACCAACGGCATTCCGACAAAACCGATCTACTGCATGACACTCTCCCAGCCACTCTGACAAACTCCCCTTTGGGCTAAGTCATGGGTGGCCCCGATGTCACCTCGTGACACCCAACGGCCACTGTCGTGGCAAAACAAAAACGGTCCCAAACGGGGACAATGGATCCATACAACTCGGGCACACAAGGCTTATGTCCGCCTACCTGATCAGGGTAGCGTGCGCCCATAACCTTCCCTAGTTAGAGGCACCGGCGAGAGGCATGACAATAGACCCAATCAGGGCCCCCCATAAGGCAAGTGTGGCTGCACTGGTCAGCTCGATTCGATGGCACTATGACTCAGCCAACAGATGTTCAAGTTGTATTAAAGTCCGGTTTAACTTGAATGTAATGAGCCGAGTCACAATAACATGATGAAATAACAATGCATATGAGCATGATATCAACATGAGCATGGATGAGCAACATCACTATTTAACCTATCAACAACAATAAATCATTCTCCAGATGCAAATGAGCATGGCATACCAATAAGCATGAATAACACAAGTATAACCCTCATATGAACATAGCATGACTACTAGCATCGGAAAAAGACTTACTAGAATATAACATGATAATAATACTAGCAGGTAATCATTTAACCAACAGATGCAAAATGATGATATCGTAAGGATAAGCATGGATTCACGAGCATATATAGCATTCAGAAAATATCAACATGCACAAACAAATTTCAATATTCAAGTAGGAACCATGGCTACTGCAGGACCATCATGCAAGTGGCTGTCGTGGCTTGCCTTGGGGTGAAGAATACACCGGGAAGAAGTGCGGTGAAGCCGTGGAACGATTCGCCGAAACGGTTCTCTCTCGGAGGGGGCTAGATAAGGGCAAGGGCAATATGGTCATTTCCAGTATGTGAACACATAGTGAAAATGGTACCAACAGATTGGGCTCGATGAGATGAAGACGTGGGCTTTGGAATCACCTGATTCGGAGTTACGGTCGCGGAGATACGAGAGGTGGAAGTGCAGGGATTATTGTGTAAAAATTATATTCACAGTCGGGTCCCTGGAGGATAAAACAGAAAGCGCCTTAAGGAGAAATACGTTTCTTTACAGAGAAAGCATATTTTTAGCCGAAGAAGAACAAAATACGCTTCCCAGCTGGGAAGACGTATTCAAGAGAATACGCCTCCACTTATGCTGATGTGGCAGGGCACCGGGTCACTTACAGGTGGGGTCGAGAGGAGGGGCCGGCTCGGTCGTCTTCTTCCCCTCGTTCTCCCGACAGAACAGAGGAGGGGGCAGAACAGGGCGTCGCCGGCGGCGGCCCGGGCTTCTCCGGCCGCCTTCGATCGAGGCGAGGCCACCAGCGGGTTCAGGGCGGAGCGCCGCCTCCGTTCAGACAAGGGGCACTCGCCGGGGACGCGCAGGCCTGCCGCGGCTCGAGGTAACAGAAGGCAGGGGCGGGCGGCAATCGTTCTCGGGGTCAAGGCCACACGGGCACTCCGGCGGCAAGAGGAGGGGTGGGGAGGTGCGCCGGACTCCGGTAGCCCTTCTGGTGAGGTTAGGAGGGAGAGAAGGGGCTCGGGCAACTCGAATTTGAGTGGACTCCGGCGATGGCCGCGGCGGTTGGGGCACGGTGAGGTGGCTCCGGTGGGCTTGGAGGGCAGGGGATGGGTGGATGAGCTGCGGAAGGACACGGGCGTGCTATTTATATCCATGGGGAGGGCTCAGGAGCGCTTGAGAAGCCTCGACCGACCGGACAAGGAGGAAGCAGAGAGCTTTGCTTCACGGGCACGGCCGATGCGACTCGTCGGCGGCGAGATAGGATGGGGCAGAGACAGGGAAGCAATGACACGGTCACGGGTGAGCTCCAGGACATGAAGAGAACTCGAGAAGAGGAGGTAGCGGACGAGAACAGGGGGCTCCACTTGCCAGAGCGAAGCTCTCAGGCATGCCAGCGATGTGATCACCGCATGAATAGGCGCATGCGGTGCATGATGATCGGCCTAATCATGTCGGGCAGAGAGGTCATTCAAAGGAAAAAGCCAAGGAGGAAAGAACCAAGGTCATGGGCAAAGAATAAATTTGCACAAGTCTCCAAAGCAGATCAACAGCAAGGTGCTTGAAGTGATGTGAGAGACATTGAGCAGGAGAAAGACTCTGGCCTTTGGCTGAGAGTGATCACACACTAAGATGATTATCTCTGCAAATTTTTAGCTCATTTGGATGAGTATAAGTGGCACTTGCTGTACAATCCACCACACTGTACAGAAATGAAGAAATGGAAGTGTCACTCACATAGGTAATTGGATTGAGCTGAATTTTGGTGGAGGTGAGTTATATGAGAACATGAAGCTACTGTAAAAGTTTCATACCATTTGGAAATACCAAAATGGTACTTGCTTCACAATGTAGCTCTCTGGATAGAATCTTAGAAAAATTGCAGAGGGCAAATGGCTTGATAAAATTAGCCCAAATTTTGTGGAGAGGGTTTATATGGGTAGGAGCATGTCTTGGTAAATTGTTAGCAATAATGAAGCAATATAAAATATAGTTGCTTCACAACCTGAAAATCTGACCAGAAACCAAGATTTGAAGGTGTGCTGACATAGATTGGTGGATTGAGCTCAAATCTTGTGGAGAGTGATTATTTGATCATATGAAGGACCTTGCAAAATTTCCACTCATTTGGATTACCTAGCTAGTACTTCCTTCACAAAGGCTTCCCACAGACAGAAACTTTGGAAATTTGCTGAGGAAGATTCACTAGGAAAATTGAGTTTAATTTTGCATGTGGCCATGATATGGATAGGAAAGAGTTCCCAAAAAGTTTGGGGGCAATCAAGCAAAGATAAATAGCACTTCCTTCTCAAAAAGCCACTTAGGGCAGAATGAGAAAAGGAATATTTGTGAATTATTTTTTATCATGCCAAGGAAGGAGTTTGACATATCTATGGAAGATATGATCCAAACAATTTATGAGAATTATTTGGGAATTTTGTGGAAGCCAGAAATATAGGTTGCTTCACAACCTAGGGCAAAAAGGATTATTCCTTTAATAGAAAAAGGAATATTCCCAATAAAAAGAATATTGGGATAGGTCCAAGATGGGAAATGACATGATCTTGAGATGATTTTGAGGATGACAGGCCACTTGGGAGCTTGAGAAGAGATGATCTTCCCAGGTTTCAGGACCACAGAGCCACAGAAAAGCAATTCAAATAAAAATCCAAAGAAAAACAAAAGAAAAAGAAAGGGCCAAAATCCTGGGTGTCACAAACAGCAAGCAAAATAAAATAAAATGACATTCCAAGAATAGCACACATCATGTGAAGAAGCAAAAACTTAGGCTCAACCGAGGCTAACTGCTACTTCTTGAGCTTGCGTTGATTTTCCCTTGAAGAGGAAAGCGTGATGCAGCAAAGTAGAGATAAGTATTTCCCTCAGTTAAGAACCAAGGTATCAATCCAGTAGGAGGCACAAGCAAGTCTCCAATCTATGCACCTACACAAACTAACAAACACTTGCACTGGTCAGCTCGATTCGATGGCACTATGACTCAGCCAACAGATGTTCAAGTTGTATTAAAGTCCGGTTTAACTTGAATGTAATGAGCCGAGTCACAATAACATGATGAAATAACAATGCATATGAGCATGATATCAACATGAGCATGGATGAGCAACATCACTATTTAACCTATCAACAACAATAAATCATTCTCCAGATGCAAATGAGCATGGCATACCAATAAGCATGAATAACACAAGTATAACCCTCATATGAACATAGCATGACTACTAGCATCGGAAAAAGACTTACTAGAATATAACATGATAATAATACTAGCAGGTAATCATTTAACCAACAGATGCAAAATGATGATATCGTAAGGATAAGCATGGATTCACGAGCATATATAGCATTCAGAAAATATCAACATGCACAAACAAATTTCAATATTCAAGTAGGAACCATGGCTACTGCAGGACCATCATGCAAGTGGCTGTCGTGGCTTGCCTTGGGGTGAAGAATACACCGGGAAGAAGTGCGGTGAAGCCGTGGAACGATTCGCCGAAACGGTTCTCTCTCGGAGGGGGCTAGATAAGGGCAAGGGCAATATGGTCATTTCCAGTATGTGAACACATAGTGAAAATGGTACCAACAGATTGGGCTCGATGAGATGAAGACGTGGGCTTTGGAATCACCTGATTCGGAGTTACGGTCGCGGAGATACGAGAGGTGGAAGTGCAGGGATTATTGTGTAAAAATTATATTCACAGTCGGGTCCCTGGAGGATAAAACAGAAAGCGCCTTAAGGAGAAATACGTTTCTTTACAGAGAAAGCATATTTTTAGCCGAAGAAGAACAAAATACGCTTCCCAGCTGGGAAGACGTATTCAAGAGAATACGCCTCCACTTATGCTGATGTGGCAGGGCACCGGGTCACTTACAGGTGGGGTCGAGAGGAGGGGCCGGCTCGGTCGTCTTCTTCCCCTCGTTCTCCCGACAGAACAGAGGAGGGGGCAGAACAGGGCGTCGCCGGCGGCGGCCCGGGCTTCTCCGGCCGCCTTCGATCGAGGCGAGGCCACCAGCGGGTTCAGGGCGGAGCGCCGCCTCCGTTCAGACAAGGGGCACTCGCCGGGGACGCGCAGGCCTGCCGCGGCTCGAGGTAACAGAAGGCAGGGGCGGGCGGCAATCGTTCTCGGGGTCAAGGCCACACGGGCACTCCGGCGGCAAGAGGAGGGGTGGGGAGGTGCGCCGGACTCCGGTAGCCCTTCTGGTGAGGTTAGGAGGGAGAGAAGGGGCTCGGGCAACTCGAATTTGAGTGGACTCCGGCGATGGCCGCGGCGGTTGGGGCACGGTGAGGTGGCTCCGGTGGGCTTGGAGGGCAGGGGATGGGTGGATGAGCTGCGGAAGGACACGGGCGTGCTATTTATATCCATGGGGAGGGCTCAGTTTAGGATATGCAGGTAATTATCAACAGCAGGTTACAATAAACAGGCTATGCATCAGAATAGGTAAAGCAGTAGCAGCAGCAATTCTAATGCAAGCATGAGAAAATAGAATGGGCGATATCGGGATGATCAAAAGGGGGGGCTTGCCTGGTTGCTCGGCGGCAAGGGCAAGGTTGTCAATGGTGTCTTCGAACTCCTGAGCTGCGTCGGTACCGGGAACTGCGTCGGGGTCTAACGAGAGAGAAGAGGGGGAGGAAACAGTATAAATATAGAGCAAACAAGTCCTACACAACGTATGACATGACAGTAAGCAGTGCCGGGTGTGTCCTAACGTAGTACTACACGTATCAGACGGAGCGGGAGAATATCTGACGATATTTCCCCGGGTCTTTGTAATTATCGGACAGACGATCCGGAGGGGGATGGTTCCATGTTCGGATAGATAGGGACGCGTGACGGACGAACGGACCGCGTATTCGGATTCGTCTCGTCGATCTGAGCAAGTTTCATGTACAAAGCTTTTCGATCTGAGCTACGGATTATTTTATATGATTTTCTAAAGTTTTAATTATTTTCTGGAATTTATTTAATTAATTAAATGCAACATTATCCAAAATAGTGAATGCTGACGTCAGCAGACTGTTAGTGTTAATTAACAGTAGTTAATTAGGTCAATTAGGTCATTAGGTTAATTAAACTTAATTAGTTATTTAAACAGAATTAATTAGGTTAATTAATTCATTCACTAATTAATATTTATTTATTTATTTTAAAATCCTCTCTTTTTTTCTTTTTTTTTATAAGGGGCGGGCCCCATCTGTCATAGGCCCATGGGGCCAACAGGGTTAACGGGCGCGGGGTGTGGGCGTGGGTGCCCGATAGGCGCGAGCGCCGGGCGCACCGGCGAGCAGGGCGGCTGCGGCGCGGGCGTGCGAGGGGTGCGGGGACGCGGGGCAGCGAGCAGGGCCGCGAGAGCCACGGCAGGCGGAGCCGGTAGTCCCGACCAGCAGGACAAGGTGCAGCAGAGAACGGGGCGGGTAGCGCGCGGTCGCGGCGGCAGGCGCGTGCCTGGACGCGTCCAAGGAGCGGCGCGCGCGGCCGGGGTGCATCCGGGGCGCGGCCATGAGCGGCCGGCGGCGCGGGCCGCGGTGGGGGCAAGGCGAGGCGGGCAACGGTGCGGCCAGGCTGTCTGCAGGGTGCGCGTGGGCGGTGACGGGCACGAACCGAGCGCGGCCGGCGCGGCGGTGAGCCGCGCGTGCGCGGCGACCGCTGACAAGGCGAGGCCGGAACACGGCGTCGGAGACGGTGGTGGCGCGAGCGCGCGTTCGGCGACAAGGGAGATTGGAAGGCGGGGGGGGGGGGGGGGGGGGGGGGGTTGCTCACGACGGCGTCGATGCACGGGGCGGCAGGCTTTAGGAGGCGACTCGAGGAGGGGACGGGGAGGCGCGGGCGACGGCGTGAGAGGTCTGCGCGGTGGGCGGCGTCGGGGCGCCGCCCAGATCGTGCAAGGGGGTGAGGGGATCGTGGGTGGGAGTGGGGATCGGGGAAGGTTATCGTTGGGGAGTGGGGTGGCCTAATAGGCCAGAGAGAGGGGTGGGCCGCCTGGTGGGGTGGCTGGCTGGGCCGTTTGGCCCAGTTGCCGTGGGGGGGGGGGGGGGGGGTTTCCGTTTTTATTTTGTTTTCTTCTTTTCTTTTCTCTTTTCTTTTTCTTTTCTGTTTTCTTCATTCCTTTTTCTGTTTTGTAATAAGTTAGGCCCCATATTGAATTTTGTAAAACATGGCAAGTGTCCCAATAATTACCAGGCATTACCTACCACTACCAAAAATTGGTTTGGAGAAAATAGGAGCTCCCACAAATTTTACCATAATTAATATGCATTAATCCTCACTGTTTTAATTATGTTAGAGCCACCTAATTATTTTTTTATTTGTTGGTTACAATTTTAGACTAGCCTCTGCAATATTTGTTATTTATCGAACATTTTAGTTTTTATGTTGGACAACTTTTATTTTCCACTTTCATTTAAATTTGAATTTGGAGTCAGGAGTTGAAATGCAATATGATGCAAATGATGTTTAGGCACTGATAATCATGATGACATGACATAATCAAAAGGGTGATCACTGTAGTTAACCACTGGGGGTGTTACAAGTCTCCTCTACTAACAAGAATTCTCGTCCCGAGAATTAAGAGGTAGAAGGAAAAAGTTCGGGGTATTCCGCACGAAGATTATCCTCGCATTCCCAAGTGGCTTCATCTTCAGTATGATTTGACCACTGTACTTTGAGGAACTTGGTAACCTTTTGACGGGTCCGACGTTCAGCTTCATCGAGGATGCGGATCGGATGTTCCTTATATGAAAGATCATCATGCAATTCGAGCATTTCGTGATCCACAGCTCGGTGCGGAGATTCCTTGAAGCATTTACGAAGTTGCGACACATGGAAGACATCGTGGATATGAGAGAACTGCGGCGGCAATTCCAATTTATATGCCACCTGACCACGTCTAGCAATAATGCGGAAAGGACCAATGTAGCGTGGAGCTAACTTGCCCTTGATTCCGAAACGGTGAGTGCCCTTCATAGGGGTGACACGTAGATAAGCTTGATCATCGGGTTGATAAGTCAAACCCCATCGTTTGCGATCATAGTTGCTCTTCTGGCGGTCCTGAGCCGCTTTGAGGTTTTCCCGGACAATACGGACTTGTTCTTCGGCGTGTTGAATAATATCCGGACCCACGAGTGGTCGTTCCCCAGTTTCTGACCAATTCAGAGGGGTTCGACACTTACGTCCATAGAGTACTTCAAAAGGGGCCATCTTCAAGCTGGCTTGATAGCTGTTGTTATAAGAGAACTCGGCATATGGAAGAGATTCTTCCCACTTCTTACCGAAAGAAATAACACAAGATCGCAGCATGTCTTCGAGAACCTGATTGACTCGTTCAACTTGGCCTTGGGATTGGGGATGATAAGCTGAACTCCAGGTAATATGAGTTCCCATAGCTTCTTGGAAACTTTCCCAGAACTTTGAGGTGAAAAGGCCGCCACGGTCCGAACTGATCTCCTTCGGAATGCCGTGGAGTGAAACAATTCTGGAGATATATAATTCTGCTAGCTGACTAGCAGTGATAGTTTCCTTGACGGGTAGAAAGTGTGCAACCTTAGAGAGTTGGTCGACGACGACAAGAATAGCATCGTGACCCTTCTGTGACCTGGGAAGTCCTGTAATGAAATCCATTTGCACTTTATCCCATTTCCATAAAGGAATAGGTAGTGGTTGCAGAATTCCAGCAGGCTTCTGATGTTCTGCTTTAACGCGACGACACACATCACATTCAGCAACATAACGAGCAATGTCCTGCTTCATTCTAGACCACCAGTACCTTTGACGGAGATCACGATACATTTTGGTGCTACCCGGATGAATAGACAATGGTGTGTCATGTGCCTCCTTCATGACCTTGTCAGTCATGAGTTCGAAGCGAGGTACGACAATGCGGTTTCTGAAATACAAGGTTCCATCTTCAGACAGTGAGAAATCCCTGTACTTTTCATGGTGAAGATTTTCCTTCATCAGATCAACTTCAGCATCTTTAGCTTGCGCAGTCTTAACAGCTTTCTCGAGATCTGGTTGTATCACAAGGTTATTAAGAGAACCCTGTGGGACAATACGAAGATTCAGCTTGCACAGTTCTTCAAAAAGACGAGGTTGAGCTCGCCTAACCATGAGGTTGTCGCAATAGGACTTGCGGCTTAAGGCATCAGCCATCACGTTAGCCTTGCCAGGGGTATAAGAAATACCCAAATCGTAGTCTGCAATGGCCTCCATCCATCTTTGCTGACGGAGGTTTAGAGATGGTTGAGTGAACAAGTACTTCAGACTTTTATGATCCGTGTAGATCTCGCAACGATTATCGAGGAGGTAATGTCGCCACAACTGCGGTGCATACATGACGACAGCTAGTTCTAGATCATGTACCGGATAATTCTCTTCATGTGGGCGCAACTGACGAGAGCCGTAAGCAATCACTTTACGCTCTTGCATTAGGATACAGCCTAATCCTTCATGGGATGCGTCACAATAAATGACGAAATCTTTGCGGGAATCTGGAGGAGCAAGTACTGGGGCAGATGTCAGCTTGTCTTTGAGTGTTTGAAAACTTTCCTGACATTTATCTGTCCATTCAAACTTAACACCTTTGTGAAGCAGATCAGTCAGGGGCTTAGCAATCTTGGAAAAATTCTCGACAAAACGACGGCAATAACTTGCAAGACCGAGAAAACTTCTCACTTGCTTGACAGTCTTCGGTGGAGTCCAATCAAGAATAGCCTGAACTCGTTCTGGGTTAACAGCAATGCCATCCTTGGAAATCACATGACCAAGGTAAGTTACTTCCGAAAGCCAAAATTCACATTTGGAGTATTTGGCATACAACTGGTGTTCTCGGAGCCTTTCCAGTACAAGACGGAGGTGTTCAGCATGTTCTTCTTTATTCTTCGAATATACCAGAATATCATCCAGATATACCACGACAAACTTGTCGAGGTAATCCATGAAGATGTAATTCATCAGACGGGAGAATGTGGCTGGAGCATTTGTTAAGCCGAATGACATGACAGTGTACTCATAAGAGCCATAGCGAGTAACAAATGCAGTCTTCGGAATATCCTCTTCACGAACACGGATCTGATGGTATCCCAATCTCAAATCAAGTTTAGAAAACACTGATGATCCAGCAAGTTGATCATACAAATCATTGATCCGAGGAAGCGGATATTTGTTCTGAATTGTTGCCTGGTTAATGGGCCGATAATCCTGAACCAATCGGTTAGTTCCATCCTTCTTCTTAACGAAGAGTGAAGGTGCTCCCCAAGCAGAGGAACTGGGGCGGATGAAACCTTTCTTAAGTGACGTGTCGATTTCTTCCTTAAGTTCCAGAAGGTGATGCGGAGGCATCTTATAAGGACGCTTCGCAATAGGGGTTGTGCCGGGCTTCAAGTCGATGACAAACTCAACAGCTCTAGCAGGGGGTATTCCTGGAAGTTCTTCTGGAAATACATCTTGAAAATCACGAACAACTGGAACGTTCTCGATGGCTTCAAGAGGTGAGGCATTCAATGCATTCAGAACATATATTTGAGTCTCAGCATCCTGAGCTATTCGAGCTGAGTATTGTACTTTCTGGCCAGAAGGGTGTGTGAGGCGGACTGTTTCAGTGGCACAGTCAATCAAAGCTTTATGAGGCTTCAACCAGTCCTTACCCAGAATAATGTCTATGTTGGAGGTCTTGAGAGCAATGAGTGAAACGGGGAACATCAATCCTCCAATCACAATGTGGTTTCCGTGGCTTACCATGGCAGTTTGCCAATTAGCCCCGGGTGACTGGATTACTAATGGGGTGGACATCTCCTCGAAAGGTATATCATGGCTTCGCGCAAAACTTTCGGACATGAAGGAGTGCGATGCTCCAGAATCAAAGAGGACTGTAGCAGGGATTGAATTCACTAGAAGGGTGCCCATCACAATTCTGGGGTCCTGTCGAGCTTCTTCCATGTTGACTTGGTTGACATGGACCCGAACCATAGCAGACGGCCTGGCATTACAGTTTCTGAGACGACGGTTCCGACAGCTTTTCTTGCGACCAACAGGAGGACGTGGTGCGTCCTGATGAAAAGCCATAGCATCAGGCGGTCCATCATGAACCGTTAGCTGTCTCGGCGGTGAAGGCAGACGAGGTGCAACATATGACGACCTTGGTGTTGGAGCAGGTCGGTGATGTATATTGTGCGGGATCCACACTCGACGCTTCTGAACAGGCTGACCCGAGGATGAGCCAGCTCCATGAGTGCGCTTGAGCGACTCCTGACATTCAGTCAGAGCTGTTTCAATTTGGAAAGATTTGCTGACAAGCGTTGCGAAGTCTGTGCAATCATGGACTGCAAGTGCGAGCTTTATGTCAGTACGGAGTCCTTCACGGAATTTATCCTGCTTGCGGGCGTCAGTGCAGACGTCATCTTCAGCATAGCGGGACAATTCGAGAAATTTTCTCTGATATTCACCCACAGTCATTGTGCCCTGGGTAAGTTTGCGGAACTCCTGTTTCTTCTGGTCCATCAGACCTTGAGGAATGTACCGTGCACGAAAAGTTGACTGAAATTCCTGCCAAGTGGTTATTGTTTCAGTAGGCAACATACCCTTGTGGCTTTCCCACCATTAAGCAGCTGATCCCCTCAGGTGATACGTCGCATAGGTGACGTAACTGTCAGGGATAACATTTGTCGACTTCATCTGGAAGGCAATGTCACGGAGCCAATCATCAGCATCCATTGGATCAGTCGAGCTACGAAAGGTGGACGGATTGAGGCACATGAATTCTGGCAGTGTTATTAGGGTAGGCTGTTGATGAGCATTCTGGTTTGGAAACTGAGCCAATATCCCGGTCATAACCTGACGGTTCAGTTCAAACTGCTGCATCATTTCGGCAATATAAGGTGGAGGTGGGGGATCGTCAGCCATCCTGCCAAATCAACAGAGGTAGTTTAGCAAGAAAAACTGCATGTGTATGGAATGATTCATGAAGTAACACGCACAATAGAAGGAAGTGCAATAGATACTTCATCATATTCGCACCAGACATTCAAAGCCACACATAGCCTTGGTTAGTATCCGGCTTTACGACAATTGAAAGGGGAAGGCTAGACATCTAGGTGGCGCTCGGGCACGCGATATGGAAGTACACAACGAGACATAGCAAAGGCTACGTCAACGTCGGAGAAAACTGTTGGAGCGAGGAATCTGCAAGTGACAACACAGGGTGCCCTCGATAAAAGGATCCTGCAAGAAGAACCTGGCCCACAAACTTGAAGCAAGGGGGGAAATCTTCAGAACACCGGGTGGATGTGACCACGAGAACCTAATGTTGGAGTTAGTAAAAGTTTTAACCCGAGTAGAAGAGAGATCAGAGTCCCAGAGTAAAGGTCGAGGAGTAAAAGATCCTAATACCACCAAATTGGCGACGTGGGCCCGTAAACCACACAGCCAAGTTAGTAAATTAGTTTTTGGACCACTAGACTCAACTTCGGCCAAGGAGTAGGGAAGGGGGGTTCCAACAGTCAGTCGGCTCTGATACCAACTTGTGACGCCCCCGGCCTAATCGTGCACTAATCATACACGCAAATGCACACGATCAAGCCTAAGGACTCACGGGAAGATATCACAACACAACTCTAAAACATGAATAAAGTCATACAAGCTTTATATTACAAGCCAGGGGCCTCGAGGGCTCGAATACATAAGCTTGCGTACAAGCGTCAGCGGAAGCATCAGATATCTGAGTACAGATATAAAAGAAAACACAGAAAGGCCTTAAGAAGGTGAGACAAAAAGAAAACACTACGATCGAAAGGCGTAGGCCTCCTGCCTGGGAACCTCCGATCCTACTCCTGGTCGACGGCAAGCTCGTAGTAGAAACCATCCTCGGGGTAGTAGTAGTAGTCGATCGACAGGGCATCTGTAACAGCGGCTCCGTCATCTGGTCTCGACAAACTGATACGGGGAGAAAAAGAAAGCAAAGCAACCGTGAGTACTCAGAAGTATTCAGCAAGCAAGGATCTACACTACATATGCAACATTTTCAAAGGAAGGCTGTATATGTGGACTGGGCTGCAGAAATGCCAGAATAGAGAGGAAAGCCTAGTCCTATCGAAGACTAGCATCTTCTGTGGTCTTGCAGCATTAGAAGAGTGTAGATTAGAACATTATAAAGTAGTAGTATCAATAAGTCTCATCCTCACCCAGAGATCCTTTCTCGGCTCCCTGCGAGAAAGCAATCCCAGAGCCATACAGTCATCAACCTCGTCCTGAGATCCCTTCTCGACTCCCTGCGAGAAGCAATCCCAGAGCCATAGTATCCAATTCCAATTGTATTAATCGGGATACAACTCCGAGTGTCCATTACCGAGGATCCGGCTATGCATAGATTAGTTCTTCCCTGCAGGGGTGCACCAACTTACCCACCACGCTCGCTTAACTCCGGCCGGACACACTTTTCCGGGTCATGCCCGACCTCGGCCAAACGACACATCGCAACCCTACCTACAACTCAGCAGAGAGGTCCCCGCCGGTCTACATCCTAAGCGCAAGGGGGTCTTGGCCGTCGCCCCTCACCCTCCGGGTCGTTGCGCATAGGGTGGATACCAGCATCGCCTCGGGTGGCCGACACGATCCGACCGTGCCGCCATGCTGAACTGGACGTCTGACAGAGCTTTCGGCTGATGCATATGATGCAGAACGCCCATACTATGCCCACGTGGTGGTTAGTGCTATCGGGCCAGAGGCCCACTCGGATCACATATCCAAATCGTTAGTACCTTGGGGGTTGCGGTTACGAGCAGAGACTCACGAAAGATGTGACCCCGTCGCCCCGTCTCGAGGACTTGCGGCAAGGGCCAAGAATGCCCGGCCATGCCTCGTATCCATCACTCGGGCACCATGCAGGCAACCCGTCTTCACATCACACGCGGGTACCCCTCAGGGTCGACCCGCCTTCCAAGTAACAGTGTAAAGTTATCCGTGTGTCTATAACATCAGGGAATCCGAGGTGTCACCCTCGTTGGATTCCTACACGATGTATCCGTCAAGGTGAACTCAGAGGAATCACCCTCGCTGGGTTCACACTTGAGGTGTTGTACGACGGCGTCGTTATCGGAAGCGGTGAAGGAGGAATCACCCTCGATGACCACGACCGAATGGCTACTCTACAGAGTTAACATCAGAAGTGCTACATGAGGTTTCACCCTCGGCACTCGATAGTAACGCTGCAGTGTTGTTACAACCAAGGGGGGTGATGTGCGGTGTCGGTGTCTGGTCTTCAATCCCGTCGTTCGGGTCTTCGGTTAATCCAGCGGGGCAGTCGGGATAAGTGGGGTCACTGATAGGTCTCTACCCAGCCTAGACTAAACAGTTTAGGATATGCAGGTAATTATCAACAGCAGGTTACAATAAACAGGCTATGCATCAGAATAGGTAAAGCAGTAGCAGCAGCAATTCTAATGCAAGCATGAGAAAATAGAATGGGCGATATCGGGATGATCAAAAGGGGGGGCTTGCCTGGTTGCTCGGCGGCAAGGGCAAGGTTGTCAATGGTGTCTTCGGACTCCTGAGCTGCGTCGGTACCGGGAACTGCGTCGGGGTCTAACGAGAGAGAAGAGGGGGAGGAAATAGTATAAATATAGAGCAAACAAGTGCTACACAACGTATGACATGACAGTAAGCAGTGCCGGGTGTGTCCTAACGTAGTACTACACGTATCAGACGGAGCGGGAGAATATCTGACGATATTTCCTCGAGTCTTTGTAATTATCGGACAGACGATCCGGAGGGGGATGGTTCCATGTTCGGATAGATAGGGACGCGTGACGGACGAACGGACCGCGTATTCGGATTCGTCTCGTCGATCTGAGCAAGTTTCATGTACAAAGCTTTTCGATCTGAGCTACGGATTATTTTATATGATTTTCTAAAGTTTTAATTATTTTCTAGAATTTATTTAATTAATTAAATGCAACATTATCCGAAATAGTGAATGTTGACGTCAGCATGAGGTCAGCAGACTGTTAGGGTTAATTAACAGTAGTTAATTAGGTCAATTAGGTCATTAGGTTAATTAAACTTAATTAGTTATTTAAACAGAATTAATTAGGTTAATTAATTAATTCACTAATTAATATTTATTTATTTATTTTAAAATCCTCTTTTTTTCTTTTTTTTATAAGGGGCGGGCCCCATCTGTCATAGGCCCATGGGGCCAACAGGGTTAACGGGCGCGGGGTGTGGGCGTGGGCGCCCGATAGGTGCGAGCGCCGGGCGCGCCAGCGAGCAGGGCGTGGGCGTGCGAGGGGTGCGGGGACGCGGGGCAGCGAGCAGGGCCGCGAGAGCCACGGCAGGCGGAGCCGGTAGCCCCGACCAGCAGGACGAGGTGCAGCAGAGCACGGGGCGGGTAGCGCGTGGTCGCGGCGGCAGGCGCGCGCCTGGACGCGTCCAGGGAGCGGCGCGCGCGGCCGGGGTGCATCCGGGGCGCGGCCATGAGCGGCCGACGGCGCGGGCCGCGGTGGGGGCAAGGCGAGGCGGGCAACGGTGCGGCCAGGTGGTCTGCAGGGTGCGCGCGGGCGGTGACGGGCGTGAACCGAGCGCGGCCGGCGTGGCGGTGAGCGCGCGGTGCGCGGCGACCGCTGAGCAAGGGCGAGGCCGGAACACGGCGGTCGGAGACGGTGGTGCGCGAGCGCGCGTTCGACGACAGAGGGAGATGGGGAGGGGGGGGGGGGGGGGGTTTGCTCACGGCGGCGTCGATGCACGGGGCGGCGAGGCTTGAGGAGGCGACTGGGGAGGGGACGGGGAGGGGAGGCGACGGCGGACGGCGGTGAGGAGGCTCGGCGAAGGGTTGGCGGCGTCGGGGCGCCGCGCCAGATCGTGCAAGGGGGGGGAGGGGATCGTGGGTGGGGGAGTGGGGATCGGGGGAGATTAGGGTTTGGGGAGTGGGGTGGCCTAATAGGCCGGAGAGAGGGGGTGGGCCGGCCTGGTGGGGTGGCTGGCTGGGCCGTTTGGCCCAGTTGGCCGGGGGGGGTTTCCGTTTTTATTTTGTTTTCTTCTTTTCTTTTCTCTTTTCTTTTTCTTTTCTGTTTTCTTCATTCCTTTTTCTGTTTTGTAATAAGTTAGGCCCCATATTGAATTTTGTAAAACATGGCAAGTGTCCCAATAATTACCAGGCATTACCTACCACTACCAAAAATTGGTTTGGAGAAAATAGGAGCTCCCACAAATTTTACCATAATTAATATGCATTAATCCTCACTGTTTTAATTATGTTAGAGCCACCTAATTATTTTATTATTTGTTGGTTACAATTTTAGACTAGCCTCTGCAATATTTGTTATTTATCGAATATTTTAGTTTTTATGTTGGACAACTTTTATTTTCTACTTTCATTTAAATTTGAATTTGGAGTCAGGAGTTGAAATGCAATATGATGCAAATGATGTTTAGGCACTGATAATCATGATGACATGGCATAATCAAAAGGGTGATCACTGTAGTTAACCACTGGGGGTGTTACAATTACGTTGTCTTCCTTGTCCAACTTCAACTAATTTGCTCAAGTTTGAAAATAATTAATGGGTATTCACAATCATAGAAGATGTCCAATATAATATATTTGTATGTGAAAGTTCTCTTCCTTATACTAATCATTCATGAATTGCTTGTATGACCAATATTGTGATTGTCAATCTTCAAAAGATTTCCCTTTCTAAACCCGATGTGAAGCTACTACTAGGTATGATACAAGCATATGCCACACATATAATTTCAACTTTATGGTATTAAATTCATTCAACAATTTACTCATAGGATATAAGTTAAGCATAAGAGTAAATGACAAACTACTCCAAAAAGATATAAGTGAAGATCAAGCGAGTAGTTAAGTAAATGGGTAGCTATGTGAGGACTCTCTCTCATTTAAAAACTTTCAGATCTAAGTATTTTATTAAAACAGTGTGGCACCCCGGCTCAGAGAGACCGGAACACCCCGTATTCCAGCCCAGAGATCAAGTCTTCTAGAATACGGCATTGCTTGGCATAGAACAAATCAGCTCTTTATTACAAATGATATGGATACAAGGGTTCCAATATAACAGGGAATTACATCGGCACAGCGACACTACGCCTACCAAGGTTGCTCTATGCTAGCAGCAGAACAACTCGTAACAGCGGAATAACTTCTAGCAGCAGAACAATGATGACAACGATGGACTCCACTCCATAGGGACTCTGGCTGGAACGCGTATCCTAGCTCGCAAACTCAGGATCCTCGGCAATCAAGCAAACACGGCATGACCTGCAAACTGGCATGACACGCCAGGTGAGTACTTTGAATGTACTCGCAAGCTAACAGCAACCAAAGCAATCAAGACAAGCAATATCATGGCATTTACATGTTAAAGCAATGATGAACATGATACCACTAGCACATTATAAGCATGGCATGAACTTATGAACATGATGATACTAGCATGCAGCATGTTTAAACTACCATGATTCAACTTACTTCGTTCGGGGTTACCTCGTAATTAACCACCACATGTACCACTTACCATCGTGGACATCACACGATCACCTCAGGATCAAATCAAGCTTGGTATTAACAATACCATAGTAACAAGGAGCTTGATCCTTACCCGTGATTATCGCATAACACCACAAACATCAACCAGCTTCGGTATCCATGATACCACTGTGATCCTCTCACGATCACATAAAGATCAACCAACTTCTTTCCTCATCGGACCGGGGTTATCATTAAGTGGGTTATTATTACTGTTGACCCATAGTATGACATACTACGAATTGGGCCCATATCCGCGGGCGTGGTTATCGATAGATTATACACTCTGTAGAGGTTAGTACACTGTACCCACACTACGGAACCCAAGGCCTCGTGCTCCCATTCGAGTGGACCAACGGCATTCCGACAAAACCGATCTACTGCATGACACTCTCCCGGCCACTCTGACAAACTCCCCTTTGGGCTAAGTCATGGGTGGCCCCGATGTCACCTCGTGACACCCAACGGCCACTGTCGTGGCAAAACAAAAACGGTCCCAAACGGGGACAATGGATCCATACAACTCGGGCACACAAGGCTTATGTCCGCCTACCTGATCAGGGTAGCGTGCGCCCATAACCTTCCCTAGTTAGAGGCACCGGCGAGAGGCATGACAATAGACCCAATCAGGGCCCCCCATAAGGCAAGTGTGGCTGCACTGGTCAGCTCGATTCGATGGCACTATGACTCAGCCAACAGATGTTCAAGTTGTATTAAAGTCCGGTTTAACTTGAATGTAATGAGCCGAGTCACAATAACATGATGAAATAACAATGCATATGAGCATGATATCAACATGAGCATGGATGAGCAACATCACTATTTAACCTATCAACAACAATAAATCATTCTCCAGATGCAAATGAGCATGGCATACCAATAAGCATGAATAACACAAGTATAACCCTCATATGAACATAGCATGACTACTAGCATCGGAAAAAGACTTACTAGAATATAACATGATAATAATACTAGCAGGTAATCATTTAACCAACAGATGCAAAATGATGATATCGTAAGGATAAGCATGGATTCACGAGCATATATAGCATTCAGAAAATATCAACATGCACAAACAAATTTCAATATTCAAGTAGGAACCATGGCTACTGCAGGACCATCATGCAAGTGGCTGTCGTGGCTTGCCTTGGGGTGAAGAATACACCGGGAAGAAGTGCGGTGAAGCCGTGGAACGATTCGCCGAAACGGTTCTCTCTCGGAGGGGGCTAGATAAGGGCAAGGGCAATATGGTCATTTCCAGTATGTGAACACATAGTGAAAATGGTACCAACAGATTGGGCTCGATGAGATGAAGACGTGGGCTTTGGAATCACCTGATTCGGAGTTACGGTCGCGGAGATACGAGAGGTGGAAGTGCAGGGATTATTGTGTAAAAATTATATTCACAGTCGGGTCCCTGGAGGATAAAACAGAAAGCGCCTTAAGGAGAAATACGTTTCTTTACAGAGAAAGCATATTTTTAGCCGAAGAAGAACAAAATACGCTTCCCAGCTGGGAAGACGTATTCAAGAGAATACGCCTCCACTTATGCTGATGTGGCAGGGCACCGGGTCACTTACAGGTGGGGTCGAGAGGAGGGGCCGGCTCGGTCGTCTTCTTCCCCTCGTTCTCCCGACAGAACAGAGGAGGGGGCAGAACAGGGCGTCGCCGGCGGCGGCCCGGGCTTCTCCGGCCGCCTTCGATCGAGGCGAGGCCACCAGCGGGTTCAGGGCGGAGCGCCGCCTCCGTTCAGACAAGGGGCACTCGCCGGGGACGCGCAGGCCTGCCGCGGCTCGAGGTAACAGAAGGCAGGGGCGGGCGGCAATCGTTCTCGGGGTCAAGGCCACACGGGCACTCCGGCGGCAAGAGGAGGGGTGGGGAGGTGCGCCGGACTCCGGTAGCCCTTCTGGTGAGGTTAGGAGGGAGAGAAGGGGCTCGGGCAACTCGAATTTGAGTGGACTCCGGCGATGGCCGCGGCGGTTGGGGCACGGTGAGGTGGCTCCGGTGGGCTTGGAGGGCAGGGGATGGGTGGATGAGCTGCGGAAGGACACGGGCGTGCTATTTATATCCATGGGGAGGGCTCAGGAGCGCTTGAGAAGCCTCGACCGACCGGACAAGGAGGAAGCAGAGAGCTTTGCTTCACGGGCACGGCCGATGCGACTCGTCGGCGGCGAGATAGGATGGGGCAGAGACAGGGAAGCAATGACACGGTCACGGGTGAGCTCCAGGACATGAAGAGAACTCGAGAAGAGGAGGTAGCGGACGAGAACAGGGGGCTCCACTTGCCAGAGCGAAGCTCTCAGGCATGCCAGCGATGTGATCACCGCATGAATAGGCGCATGCGGTGCATGATGATCGGCCTAATCATGTCGGGCAGAGAGGTCATTCAAAGGAAAAAGCCAAGGAGGAAAGAACCAAGGTCATGGGCAAAGAATAAATTTGCACAAGTCTCCAAAGCAGATCAACAGCAAGGTGCTTGAAGTGATGTGAGAGACATTGAGCAGGAGAAAGACTCTGGCCTTTGGCTGAGAGTGATCACACACTAAGATGATTATCTCTGCAAATTTTTAGCTCATTTGGATGAGTATAAGTGGCACTTGCTGTACAATCCACCACACTGTACAGAAATGAAGAAATGGAAGTGTCACTCACATAGGTAATTGGATTGAGCTGAATTTTGGTGGAGGTGAGTTATATGAGAACATGAAGCTACTGTAAAAGTTTCATACCATTTGGAAATACCAAAATGGTACTTGCTTCACAATGTAGCTCTCTGGATAGAATCTTAGAAAAATTGCAGAGGGCAAATGGCTTGATAAAATTAGCCCAAATTTTGTGGAGAGGGTTTATATGGGTAGGAGCATGTCTTGGTAAATTGTTAGCAATAATGAAGCAATATAAAATATAGTTGCTTCACAACCTGAAAATCTGACCAGAAACCAAGATTTGAAGGTGTGCTGACATAGATTGGTGGATTGAGCTCAAATCTTGTGGAGAGTGATTATTTGATCATATGAAGGACCTTGCAAAATTTCCACTCATTTGGATTACCTAGCTAGTACTTCCTTCACAAAGGCTTCCCACAGACAGAAACTTTGGAAATTTGCTGAGGAAGATTCACTAGGAAAATTGAGTTTAATTTTGCATGTGGCCATGATATGGATAGGAAAGAGTTCCCAAAAAGTTTGGGGGCAATCAAGCAAAGATAAATAGCACTTCCTTCTCAAAAAGCCACTTAGGGCAGAATGAGAAAAGGAATATTTGTGAATTATTTTTTATCATGCCAAGGAAGGAGTTTGACATATCTATGGAAGATATGATCCAAACAATTTATGAGAATTATTTGGGAATTTTGTGGAAGCCAGAAATATAGGTTGCTTCACAACCTAGGGCAAAAAGGATTATTCCTTTAATAGAAAAAGGAATATTCCCAATAAAAAGAATATTGGGATAGGTCCAAGATGGGAAATGACATGATCTTGAGATGATTTTGAGGATGACAGGCCACTTGGGAGCTTGAGAAGAGATGATCTTCCCAGGTTTCAGGACCACAGAGCCACAGAAAAGCAATTCAAATAAAAATCCAAAGAAAAACAAAAGAAAAAGAAAGGGCCAAAATCCTGGGTGTCACAAACAGCAAGCAAAATAAAATAAAATGACATTCCAAGAATAGCACACATCATGTGAAGAAGCAAAAACTTAGGCTCAACCGAGGCTAACTGCTACTTCTTGAGCTTGCGTTGATTTTCCCTTGAAGAGGAAAGCGTGATGCAGCAAAGTAGAGATAAGTATTTCCCTCAGTTAAGAACCAAGGTATCAATCCAGTAGGAGGCACAAGCAAGTCTCCAATCTATGCACCTACACAAACTAACAAACACTTGCACTCAACGCGAAAAAGGGGTTGTCAATCCCTTCACAGTCTCGAACAAGAGTGAGATCTAATAGAGATAGGTATAAAAGATAAATAAAAAGGCAAACTAAAATAAATCTAAATAAATTGCAGCAAGGTATTTTTGGTATTTTTGGTTTATTGATCTGAAAATATATGATGGAAAATAGACCCGGGGGCCATAGGTTTCACTAGAGGCTTCTCTCTTGAAGATAGCATATGGTGGGTGAACAAATTACTATTGAGCGATTGATAGAAAACGCAAAGTTATGACGATATCTAAGGCAATGATCATGAATATAGCATCACCTCCATGACAAGTAGACCAAAATGATTCTGCATCTACTACTATTACTCCGCACATCGACCGACTCCTGCCTGCATCTAGAGAATTAAGTTCATAAGAACAGAGCAACGCTTTAAGTAAGATGACATGATATAGAGGGATAAACTCAAGCAATATGATATAAACCCCATCTTTTTATCCTCGATGGCAACAATACAATACGTGCCTCGCTACCCCTTCTGTCACTGGGTGAGGACACCACAAGATTGAACCCAAAACTAAGCACCTCTCCAGTTGCAAGAAAAACCAATCTAGTTGGCCAAACCAAATCGATAGTTCAAAGAGAAATACAAAGATATCTTAATCATGCATAAAAGAGTTCAGAGAAGACTCAAATAATATTCATAGATAATCTAATCATAAATCCACAATTCATCGGATCTCAACAAACACACCACAAAAAAGTATTACATCCAATAGATCTCCAAGAACATCGAGGAGAACATTGTATTGAAGATCAAAGAGAGAGAAGAAGCGATCTAGCTACTAGCTATGGACCCATAGGTCTGTGGTAAGCTACTCACGCATCATCGGTAGGGCAGCAAGGTTGATGTAGAGGCCCTCCGTGATCGAATCCCCCTCCGGCAGATCGCCAAAAAAGGCCCCAAGATGGTATCTCACGGGAACAGAGGCTTCCGGCAGCAGAAAAGTATTTTGGTGGATGCTTATGGTGGTTTGGAATATTTGGGAATTTATAGCGCAAGAATTAGGGTTGGAGGACTCCTGAGGGGCCCACAAGCCCAGGGGGCGCGCCTGGCAGGCTTGTGGCCTCCTCGGGCATCTTCTGACCCCCTCTCCAAGCTCCGTGGATGTCTTCTGGTCCAAGAAAAATCATCGTAAAGTTTTATTCCGTTTGGACTCCGTTTGATATTCCTTTTCTGTAAAACTCAAAACAAGGAAAAAACAGAAACTGGCACTGGGCTCTAGGTTAATAAGTTAGTCCCAAAAATAATATAAAATAGCATATTAATGCATATAAAACATCGAAAACAGATAATATAATAGCATGGAACAATCAAAGATTATAGATACGTTGGAGACGTATCAAGCATCCCCAAGCTTAATTCCTACTCGTCCTCGGGTAGGTAAATGATAAAAACAGAATTTTTGATGTGGAATGCTACCTAACATATTTATCAATGTAATCTTCTTTATTGTGGCATGAATATTCAGATCCATAAGATTCAAAACAAAAGTTTAATATTGACATAAAAACAATAATACTTCGAGCATACTAATAAAGTAATCATGTCTTCTCAAAATAACATGGCCAAAGAAAGTTATCCCTACAAAATCATATAGTCTGGCTATGCTCCATCTTCATCACACAAAATATTTCATCATGCACAACCCCGATGACAAGCCAAGCAATTATTTCATACTTTTGGTGTTCTCAAACTTTTTCAACTTTCACGCAATACATGAGCATGAGCCATGGATATAGCACTACATGTGGAATAGAATATGGTGGCTGTGGAGAAGACAAAAACAAGGAGAAAGTCTCACATCAACTAGGCAAATTAATGGGCTATGGAGATGCCCATCAATTGATATCGATGCAAGTGAGTAGGGATTGCCATGCAACGGATGCACTAGAGCTATAAGTGTACGAAAGCTCAAAAAGAAACTAAGTAGGTGTGCATCCAACTTGCTTGCTCACGAAGACCTAGGGCAATTTTGAGGAAGCCCATCATTGGAATATACAAGCCAAGTTCTATAATGAAAAAATCCCACTAGTATATGAAAGTGACAAAAATAGGAGACTCTCTATCATGAAGATCATGGTGCTACTTTGAAGCAACAGTGTGGAAAAAGGATAGAAACATTGTCCCTTCTCTTTTTCTCTCATTTTTTCTTTTTTCTTTTTTTGTTTGGGCTTCTTTGGCCTCTTTTATTTTTTTATAAAGTCCGGAGCCTCATCCCAACTTGTGAGGGAATCATATCTTCCATCATCCTTTCCTCACATGAGACAATGCTCTAATAATGATGATCATCACACTTTTACTTACTTACAACTTGATACTAGAACAAGATATGACTCTATGTGAATGCCTCCAGCGGTATACCGGGATGTGCTATGATCAAGAGTGACATGTATAAAAAATATGAACGGTGGCCTTGCTACAAATACTATGCCAACTACATGATCATGCAAAGCAATATGACAATGATGGTGCGTGTCTGATGACCCACAAGTATAGGGGATCTATCGTAGTCCTTTCGATAAGTAAGAGTGTCGAACCCAATGAGGAGCAGAAGGAAATGACAAGCGGTTTTCAGCAAGGTATTCTCCGCAAGCACTGAAATTATCGGTAATAGATAGTTTTGTGATAAGATAATTTGTAACGGGCAACAAGTAACAAGTGTAACTAAAGTGCAGCAAGGTGGCCCAATCCTTTTTATAGCAAAGGACAAGCCTGGACGAACTCTTATATAAAGCAAAGCGCTCCCGAGGACACATGGGAATTATTGTCAAGCTAGTTTTCATCATGCTCATATGATTCACGTTTGTTACTTTGATAATTTGATATGTGTGTGGACCGGTGCTTGGGTGCTGTCCTTACTTGGACAAGCCTCCCACTTATGATTAACCACTCTCGCAAGCATCCGCAATTACGAAAGAAGAATTAAGATAAATCTAACCATAGCATGAAACATATGGATCCAAATCAGTCCCTTACGAAGCAACGCATAAACTAGGGTTTAAGCTTCTGTCACTCTAGCAACCCATCATCTACTTATTACTTCCCAATGCCTTCCCCTAGGCCCAAACAATGGTGAAGTGTCATGTAGTCGACGTTCACATAACACCACTAGAGGAAAGACAACATACATCTCATCAAAATATCGAACGTATACCAAATTCACAGGATTACTTATAACAAGACTTCTCCCATGTCCTCAGGAACAAAGGTAACTACTCACAAAGCGTATTCATGTTCATAATCAGAGGGGTATTAAATAGCATTAAGGATTTGAATATATGATCTTCCACCGAATAAACCAACTAGCATCAACTACAAGGAGTAATCAACACTACTAGCAACCCACATGTACCAATCTGAGGTTTTGAGACAAAGATCGGATACAAGAGATGAACTAGGGTTTGAGGGGAGATGGTGCTGGTGAAGATGTTGATGGAGATTGACCCCCTCTAGATGAGAGGATCATTGGTGATGACGATGGCTTTGATTTCCCCCTCCGGGAGGGAAGTTTCCTCGGCAGAACAGCTCCGCCGAAGCCCTAGATTGGTTCTGCCCAAGTTCTGCCTCGAGACGGCGGCGCTTCATCCTGAAAGCTCCCTTCTAATTTTTTCCAGGTCAAAACCCTCCATAAAGCAGAAGATGGGCACCGGAGGACTGCCAGGGGGCCCACAAGCCACAGGGGCGCGCCCAGGGGGATAGGGGGCGCCCCCCAGGCTTGTGGTCTCCTGCTGGGTCCCCTCTGGTATTTTCTTTGCCCAATATTTTTTATATATTCCAAAATAATTCTCTGTAAATTTTTAGGACTTTTGGAGTTGTGCAAAATAGGTCTCTCAGATTTACTCCTTTCCGGTCCAGAATTCCAACTGTCGGCATTCTCCCTCTTTATGTAAACCTTGTCAAATAAGAGAGAAAAGGCATAAGTATTGTACCATAATGTGTAATAACAGCCCATAATGCAATAAATATCAACATAAAAGCATGATGCAAAATGGACGTATCAACTCCCCCAAGCTTAGACCTCGCTTGTCCTCAAGCGAAAGCCGAAATCGATAATCATGTCCACATGTTTAGAGATAGAGGTGTCGATAAAATAAAATACACACATGAAGGCATCATGATCATCTTTAGAACAGCATCAAATATTGTCATATAATTTCTTATGCCAAAGTAACAATTCATTCACAAGGTAAAGTATGAAACAAGAACTTTATTGGAAACTAACAAACTATGATCTCAGTCATTGATGCAATTGCAATTTATCATAACGTAGGAAAGAGTCAATAAAAGAGCTTTTCAGCAAGTTCACATACTCAACTATCGTTTAGTCTTTCACAATTGCTAACACTCACGCGATACTTATGAGATCAAAGTTTCAATCGGACACAGAGAAAGATAGGGACTTATGGTTTCGCCTCCCAACCTTTTACCTCAAGGGTAATGTCAACAATAATAGCTTATGAAAATCTACATCCGAGTGGATATATATATCTGGATCTCCCCCCAACATATAGTGCTTGCCAAAAAGAAAAAGTGTATAAGGAATAGGTGGTGATCACCATGACTCATATATAAGGGTAGAAGATAGAAGTAAATGATATGCCCTTCGCAGAGGGAAGCAGAGGTTGTCATGCGCTTTTATGGTTGGGTACACAAAATCTTAATGCGAAAGAACATCACTTTATATTGCCGCTTGTGATAAAGAACTTTATTATGCAGTCTGTCGCTTTTATTTCTTCTATATCACAAGTTCGTATAAATCTTATTTTCCTCACACTAATAAATCATACATATTTAGAGAGCAATTTTTATTGCTTGCACCGATGACAACTTACTTGAAGGATCTTACTCGATCCATAGGTAGGTATGGTGGACTCTCATGGCAAAACTGGGTTGAGGGATGTTTGGATGCACAAGTAGTATCTCTACTTAGTGCATAAGATTTGGCTAGCATGGGATGAGAAGCAAGCTCAACATGTTGAAGGATCCATGACAATATAACTTCTATTCAGATATAAAGAAACATAACCCATTACGTTGTCTTCCTTGTCCAACATCAACCTTTTAGCATATAATATTTTAATGAGTGCTCACAATCACAAAAGATGACCAAGATAGTATATTTATATGTGAGACCTCTCTTTCTTTATTACTTCTTGTTAATTGCAACAATGACCAAAACTATGTTTGTCAACTAACAACAAGTTTCATGTGGCATACTTCTTATATGTGAAGTCGTCACTTCCCATAAGATCATTATACAATCTTTTTATTTATTTAATTCTTTATTTCTTTGTCTCATGATCATAGCAAGAAGGCAAAGCCCTCAACTCAAAACTAATCTTTATTATATAACTCTCAGACTCGATTACATAGAGGGAACATAAAGCAAAACTCAAAGCTAGATCATACTAAAACTTTATTCTACTAAACCGAGATATAATCAAAAGGATTGAACTAATAAAAACGATAAAGGTAAAGATGTGATGGTGATACGATACCGGGGCACCTCCCCCAAGCTTGGCAGTTGCCAAGGGGAGTGCCCATACCCATGTATTTAGGTCTCTTTCTTCGTAGGTGGTGATGATGGAGTTGATGATGTTGTAGGCATGTCCTTTCTCCTCAGCTTATGTTTGAGGATGGAATTTTCCTCCTTCAGGTCATCGATCTCCTCCTCTAGTATTAATATCTTTTTGCATAGTTCTTGCTTATTCTCCTGCAAAAGATGAAAAGGGATGAACTCGATCTTAGGTTTCTTTGCTTGATTAGGGAGACTTGACCTTTTGAACTCCACGTGCATGTCCCCAGGTTGGGGTAGTGGGACTTCCTCTTCATCGGAACTTGTCTCTTCCTTTCCCTTCGGATTGTAGTCTTCTTCTTCCTGCGAGGTCCAATAATAATGCTCCACATCCCCGTAAACCTTTGGGTCTGCAATGTAATCAGCTACATAGCTCTCTCCCTTCG
Organism: Thinopyrum elongatum; assembly: GCA_011799875.1. Classification (NCBI taxonomy): domain Eukaryota; kingdom Viridiplantae; phylum Streptophyta; class Magnoliopsida; order Poales; family Poaceae; genus Thinopyrum; species Thinopyrum elongatum. Next base: position 58,801,161 of record CM022297.1, read on the forward strand.
AATCTTGGGACGACATGCCTTCAGATCTGTCAGAAAAACAGCTCGAAACAAGAACAGAGGATTTTGTCGTGGTACGGTGGTAAAAACCTTCGGGAGATTATATAATGAATTTTTACCAACCAAAAGAAGTGTTCCACAAGAAAACGGAGTCCGCAGGGCACACAAGGTGACCACAAGCCAGGGAGGCGCGCCCTCAGGGCTTGTCGCCTCCTTGTGCACTTTTCGGACTACTTTTAATTTTCCTAATTTTTTAAATATTCCAAAATGGAGAAAAATTGCCATTGAAAAAGTTTTGGAGTCGGTTTACTTACCGTACCACATACCTATTCCTTTTCGGTGTCTGAAACGTTCTGGTAGGTTCCCCTTATGTACTCCTCCGGTGTTATGGTATTAATAATATTGGTCTCAACATTTATGGGAGTACCTGAGATATAATGTTTGATTGTTTGCCCATTCACCACCTTCGGGTTGGTGCCTTCGGTGTTGTTGATTTTGATGGCACCGGAACGGTAAACCTCATCGATAATATAAGGACCTTCCCATTTAGAGAGAAGCTTTCCTGCAAAAAATCTTAAATGAGAGTTGTATAGCAAGGCAAGGTCACCGACATTAAATTCACGCTTTTGTATCCTTTTGTCATGCCATCTTTTAACTTTTTCTTTAAACAACTTAGCATTCTCATAGGCTTGGGTTCTCCATTCATCAAGTGAGCTAATGTCAAATAACCTCTTTTCACCGGCAAATTGGAAATCATAGTTGAGCTCTTTAATTGCCCAATAAGCTTTATGTTCTAGGTCAAGAGGTAAGTGACACACTTTTCCATAAACCATTTTATATGGAGACATACCCATAGGTTTTTTATAAGCGGTTCTATAAGCCCATAATGCATCATCAAGTTTCTTAGACCAATTCTTTCTAGATCTATTAACAGTCTTTTGCAAGATCAACTCTATTTCTTGGTTACTCAATTCTACTTGACCACTAGACTGAGGATCATAAGGAGATGCAATTCTATGGTTAACATCATACTTAGCAAGCAATTTACGGAAAGCACCATGAATAAAGTGTGAACCACCATCAGTCATTAAATATCTAGGGACTCCAAACCTCGGGAAAATAACTTCTTTAAGCATTTTAATGGAGGTGTTATGATCAATACTACTAGTTGGAATAGCTTCTACCCACTTAGTAACATAATCAACAGCAACCAAAATATGTGTATACCCATTGGAGGACGGAAAAGGCCCCATATAATCAAAGCCCCAAACATCAAATGGTTCAATAACAAGTGAATAATTCATAGGCATTTCCTGACGTCTACTAATATTACCAATTCTTTGACATTCATCACAAGACAAGACAAACTTACGAGCATCCTTGAAAAGAGTAGGCCAATAAAAACCAGATTGTAATAACTTGTGTGCAGTTCTATCTCCAGCATGGTGTCCTCCATAGGCCTCGGAGTGACACTTGCGTAAGATTTGTTCCTGTTCATGCTCAGGTACACAACGTCTAATAACACCATCTACTCCTTCTTTATAAAGGTGTGGGTCATCCCAGAAGTAATGTCTTAAATCATAGAAAAACTTTTTCTTTTGTTGGTATGTGAAACTAGGTGGTATAAATTTAGCAACAATGTAATTAGCATAATCAGCATACCATGGAGCATTACGAGAAGCATTTATGACAGCTAATTGTTCATCAGGAAAACTATCATCAATAGGTAGTGGGTCATCAAGAATATTTTCTAACCTAGACAAGTTGTCTGCTACGGGGTTCTCAGCTCCCTTTCTATCAATAATATGCAAATCAAATTCTTGCAGCAAGAGAACCCATCTAATAAGTCTAGGTTTAGCATCTTTCTTTTTCATAAGGTATTTAATAGCAGCATGATCAGTGTGAACAGTTACTTTGGAATCAACAATATAAGATCTGAACTTATCACAAGCAAAAACAACTGCTAAAAATTCTTTTTCAGTAGTAGCATAATTTCTTTGAGCACTGTCTAGAGTTTTACTAGCGTAATGGATAACATTTAATTTCTTATCAACTCTTTGTCCTAGAACAGCACCTACAGCATAATCACTAGCATCACACATAATTTCAAAGGGTAGATTCCAATCAGGTGGTTGAACAATAGGAGCAGAAATCAAGGCTTTATTAAGAATTTCAAATGCTTCTACACAATCATCATCAAAAACAAATGGAACATCTTTTTGCAAAAGATTAGTGAGAGGCCTAGAAATTTTAGAGAAGTCTTTAATAAACCTCCTGTAGAAACCAGCATGACCAAGGAAACTTCTTATACCTTTGATATCTTTAGGACACGGCATCTTTTAAATAGCATCAACTTTAGCTTTATCAACTTCAATACCTCTTTCAGAATTTTTTTGCCCCAAGACAATACCTTCATTAACCATAAAGTGGCACTTCTCCCAATTCAAGACAAGATTAGTTTCTTCACACCTCTGCAAAACTCGATCAAGGTTGCTTAAGCAATCATCAAAAGAAGTTCCGTAAATAGAGAAATCGTCCATGAAAACCTCAACAATCTTTTCACAAAAGTCAGAGAATATAGCAGTCATACATCTTTGAAAGGTAGCAGGAGCATTGCACAAACCAAAAGGCATTCGTCTATAAGCAAAGGTACCGAAAGGGTAAGTAAAAGTAGTTTTTCTTGATCCTCTTTTGACACAGGTATTTGCGGAAAACCAGAATAACCATCTAGAAAGCAAAAGTGTGTATGTTTTGATAGTCTTTCTAGCATTTGATCAATAAAAGGTAGAGGATAATGATCTTTCCTAGTAGCTTTATTCAACTTCCTAAAATCAATAACCATTCTATAACCTGTAATAATCCTTTGTGGAATCAATTCATTCTTATCATTAGTAACAATAGTAATACCTCCCTTCTTAGGGACACAATGAATAGGACTTACCCATCTACTATCAGCAATAAGATAAATTATAGCTGCCTCCAGAAGCTTTAGTATTTCATTTCTTACCACTTCTTTCATCTTAGGATTTAACCGTCGTTGGTGATCAACAACTGGTTTAGCAACAGGCTCCATATTAATTTTGTGCTGACATAGAGTGGGACTAATGACCTTAAGATCATCAAGAGTATATCCAATAGCGGCACGGTGCTTCTTCAGATTTTTCAATAATTTCTTTTCTTCATGCTCTGAAAGGTTAGCACTGATAATAACAGGATATATCTTCTTTTCATCAAGATAAGCATATTTCAGGGTATCAGGTAGTTGTTTAAGCTCAAACACGGGATCACCCCTGGGTGGAGGAGGATCCCCAAGAATCTCAACAGGAAAGTTGTGTTTCAAAATAGGCATTTGGTTAAAGAATATTTTGTCTTATTCCTTTCTTTCATTCATGAACATATCATTTTCATGGTCTAGCAAATATTGTTCTAAAGGATCAGTAGGAGGCACAACAATAGAAGCAAGACCAATAATTTCATCTTTATTAGGCAATTCTTTATCATGGGTTTGTCTACGAAATTTTGAAAAATTAAAATCATGAGACACATCCCCAAAACTTACAGTAACAGTTTCTTTTTCACAATCTATTTTGGCATTAGCAGTGTTCAAGAAAGGTCTACCAAAAATAATGGGACAAAAATCATCTTGTGGGGAACCAAGAACTAGAAAATCAATAGGGTATTTTATTTTCCCACACAAGACTTCAACATCTCTAACAATCCCAATTGGTGATATAGTATCTCTATTAGCAAGCTTAATAGTGACATCAATATCTTCTATTTCAGCAGGTGCAATATCATTCATAATTTCTTGATATAAAGTAAAGGGAATTGCACTCACACTATCACCCATATCACATAAGCCATGATAACAATGATCTCCTATTTTAACAGAAACAACAGGCATGCCAACAACATGTCTATGTTTATCTTTATCATCAGGTCTAGCAATTCTAGCAGCTTCATCACAGAAGTAAATAACATGCCCATCAATGTTATCGACCAAGAGATCTTTAACCATAGCAATACTAGATTCAACTTTAATTTGTTTAGGGGGTGTAGGTGTTCTAGTATAAATCTTATGAACCACAGCTGAAGCTTTAGAATGTTCCTTTAGTCTAACAGGGAAAGGTGGTTTCTCAATATAAGCAGTAGGAACAATAGGATCAACATTATATGTAATAGTTTCTTCTTCAGCTTTAATTGGTTCTACTACTTTCACTTCAATGGGAGGATGATATTTAAACCACTTCTCCTTAGGGGAGGTCAACATGAGTAGCAAATGATTCACAGAAAGAAGCTACTATCTCAGAGTCAAGTCCATATTTAGTGCTAAATTCATGAAAAGCATCGGTATCCATAAAAGATTTAACACAATCAAACTTGAGGTTTATACCTGACTCCTTACCTTCGTCGAGTTCCCAATCTTCAGAGTTGCATTTAATTCTTTCCAATAAATCCCATTTGAATTCAATAATCTTCTTCATAAAAGAACCAGTACAAGAAGTATCGAGCATGGATTGATCATTACAAGAAAGCCGAGCATAAAAATTCTGAATAATAATTTCTCTTGAGAGCTCATGATTGGGGCATGAATATAATGAAGGAAATATGCCCTAGAGGCAATAATAAAGTTGTTATTTATATTTCCTTATATCATTATAAATGTTTATTATTCATGCTAGAATTGTATTAACTGGAAACTTAATACATGTGTGAATACATAGACAAAACAAAGTGTCCCTAGTATGCCTCTACTTGACTAGCTCATTAATCAAAGATGGTTAAGTTTCCTGACCATAGACATGTGTTGTCATTTGATGAACGGGATCACATCATTAGGAGAATGATGTGATGGACAAGACCCATCCGTTAGCTTAGCATAATGATCGTTAAGTTTATTGCTATAGCTTTCTTCATGACTTATACATATTCCTCTGACTATGAGATTATGCAACTCCCGAATACCAGAGGAACACTTTGTGTTCTATCAAACATCACAACGTAACTGGGTGATTATAAAGATGCTCTACAGGTGTCTCCGAAGGTGTTTGTTGGGTTGGCATAGATCAAGATTAGGATTTGTCACTCTGTGTATCGGAGAGGTATCTCTGGGCCCTCTCGGTAATGCACATCACTATAAGCCTTGCAAGCAATGTGACTAATGAGTTAGTTATGGGATGATGCATTACGGAATGAGTAAAGAGACTTGCCGGTAACGAGATTGAACTAGGTATGAGGATACCGACAATCGAATCTCGGGCAAGTAACATACCGATGACAAAGGGAACAACGTATGTTGTTATGCGGTTTGACCGATAAAGATCTTCGTAGAATATGTAGGAGCCAATATGAGCATCCAGGTTCCGCTATTGGTTATTGATCGGAGATATGTCTCGGTCATGTCTACATAGTTCTCGAACCCGTAGGGTCCGCACGCTTAACGTTCGATGACGATTTGTATTATGAGTTATGTGATTTGATGACCGAAGATAGTTCGGAGTCCCGGATGAGATCACGGACATGACAAGGAGTCTCGAAATGGTCGAGAGGTAAAGATCGATATATTGGAAGGCTATATTCGGACATCAGAAAGGTTCCGAATGATTCGGGTATTTTTTGGAGTACCGGAGAGTTACGGGAATTCGCCGGGGGAAGTAGTGGGCCTTAATGGGCCATACGGGAAAGGAGAGAAGGGCCTCAAGGGGTGGCCGCGCGCCCCCCCATGGGCTGGTCCGAAATGGTCTGGGAGGGGGCGGCGCCCCCCTCCTTCCTTCACCCCTCTTCCTCCTTCCCTCCTTCTCCTACTAGGAATAGGAAAGAGGAGGGGAATCCTACTTGGACTGGGGAGTCCTAGTAGGATTCCCCACACCTGGCGCGCCCCCTTTGGGCCAGCCACCTCTTCCCTCCCCTCCTTTATATACGTGGCCAGGGGGCACCCCATAGACACACAAGTTGATTGTTTAGCCGTGTGCGGTGCCCCCCTCCACAGATTTCCACCTCAGTCATATTGTCGTAGTTCTTAGGCAAAGCCCTGCGTCGGTAACTTCATCATCACCGTCACCACGCCGTCATGCTGATGAAACTCTTCCTCGGCCTCAACTGGATCAAGAGTTCGAGGGACGTCACCGAGCTGAACGTGTGCAGATCGCGGAGGTGCCGTACGTTCGGTACTTGGATCGGTTGGATCGCGAAGACGTTCGACTACATCAACCGCATTACTAAACGCTTCCGCTTTTGGTCTATGAGGGTACATGGACACACTCTCCCTGCTCGTTGCTATGCTTCTCCTAGATAGATCTTGCGTGATCGTAGGAAATTTTTGAAATACTACGTTCCCCAACAGTGGCATCCGAGCCTGGTCTATGCGTAGATGTTATATGCACGTGTAGAACACAAAGAGTTGTGGGCGATAATAGTCATACTGCTTACCAGCATGTCATACTTTGATTCGGCGGTATTGTTGGATGAAGCGGCTCAGACCGACATTACGCGTACGTTTACGCGAGACTGGTTCTACCGACGTGCTTCGCACACAGGTGGCTAGTGGGTGTCAGTTTCTCCAACTTTAGTTGAATCAAGTGTGACTACGCCCGGTCCTTGTTGAAGGTTAAAACAGCACACTTGATGAAAAATCGTTGTTGTTTTGATGCGTAGGTAAGAATGGTTCTTGCTCAGCCCGTAGCAGCCACGTAAAACTTGCAACAACAAAGTAGAGAACATCTAACTTGTTTTTGCAGGGCATGTTCTGATGTGATATGGTCAAGACATGATGTGATATAATTTGTTGTATGAGATGATCATGTTTTGTAATAGAGTTATCGGCAACTGGCAGGAGCCATGTGGTTGTCGTTTTATTGTATGCAATGCAATCGCCATGTAATTGTTTTACTTTATCACTAAGCGGTAGCGATAGTCGTAGAAGCAATAAGTTGGCGAGACGACAACGATGCTACGATGGAGATCAAGGTGTCGCGCCGGTGACGATGGAGATCATGACGATGCTTCGGTCATGGAGATCATGAGCACAATATGATGATGGCCATATCATGTCACATATTTTGATTGCATGTGATGTTTATCTTTTATGCATCTTATTTTGCTTAGTACGGCGGTAGCATTATAAGATGATCCCTCACTAAATTTCAAGGTATAAGTGTTCTCCCTGAGTATGCACCGTTGTGAAAGTTCTTCGTGCTGAGACACCACGTGATGATCGGGTGTGATAGGCTCTACGTTCAAATACAACGGGTGCAAGACAGTTTTGCACATGCGGAATACTCGGGTTAAACTTGACGAGCCTAGCATATGTAGATATGGCCTCGGAACACTGCGACCGAAAGGTCGAACGTGAATCATATAGTAGATATGATCAACATAGAGATGTTCACCATTGAAAACTACTCCATCTCACGTGATGATCGGACATGGTTTAGTTGATATGGATCACGTGATCATTTAGATGACTAGAGGAATGTCTATCTAAGTGGGAGTTCTTAAGTAATATGATTAATTGAACTTTAATTTATCATGAACTTAGTCCTGGTAGTATTTGCAAATTATGTTGTAGATCAATAGCTCGCATATAGCTCCCCTGTTTTATTTTTGATATGTTCCTGGAGAAAACTAAGTTGAAAGATGATAGTAGCAATGATGCGGACTGGTTCCGTGATCTGAGGATTATCCTCATTGCTGCACAGAAGAATTATGTCCTTGATGCACCGCTAGGTGACAGAACTATTGCAGGAGCAGATGCAGACATTATGAACGTTTGACAAGCTCGGTATGATGACTACTTGATAGTTTAGTGCACCATGCTTTACGGCTTAGAACCGGGACTTCGAAAATGTTTTGAACGACATGGAGCATATGAGATGTTCCAAGAGCTGAAATCGGTATTTCAGACTCATGCCCGTGTCGAGAGGTATGAGACTTCTGACAAGTACTTTGCCTACAAGATGGAGGAGAATAGCTCAACCAGTGAGCATGTGCTCAGAATGTCTGAGTACTACAGTTGCTTGAATCAAGTGGGAGTTAATCTTCCGGATAAGATAGTAATTGACAGAATTCTCTAGTCACTATCACCAAGTTACTGGAACTTCGTGATGAACTATAATATGCAAGGGATGACAAAAACGATTCCCGAGCTCTTTGTGATGCTGAAATCAACGAAGGTAGAAATCAAGAAAGAGCATCAAGTGTTGATGGTTAATAAGACCACTAGTTTCAAGAAAAAGGGCAAAGGGAAGAAGGGGAACTTCAAGAAGAATAGCAAGCAAGTTGCTACTACCGGGAAGAAGCCCAAGTCTGGACCTAAGCCTGGAACTGAGTGCTTCTACTGCAAAGGGACTGGTCACTGGAAATGGAACTGCCCCAAATACTTGGTGGATAAGAAGGATGGCAAAGTGAACAAAGGTATATTTGATATACGTGTTATTGATGTGTATTTTACTAGTGTTCATAGTAGCCCCTGGGTATTTGATACTGGTTCAGTTGCTAACATTAGTAACTCGAAATAGGAGTTGCAAAATGAACAAAGACTAGTTAATGACGAGGTAACGATGTGTGTTGGAAGTGATTCCAAGGTTGAGAAGATCACCATTGCACACTCCCTCTACCTTCGGGATTAGTGTTGGACCTAAATAAATGTTATTTGGTGTTTGCGTTGAGCATGAATATGATTGGATCATGTTTATTGCAATACGGTTATTCATTTAAGTCAGAGAATAATTGTTGTTCTATTTAAATGAATAAAACATTCTATGGTCATACACTCAATATAAATGGTTTATTGAATCTCGATCGTAGTGATACACATATTCATAATATTGAAGCCAAAAGATACAAAGTTAATAATGATAGTGCAACTTATTTGTGGCACTGCCGTTTAGGTCATATTGGTGTAAAGCGCATGAAGAAACTCCATGCTTATGGGCTTTTGGAATCACTTGATTGTGAATCACTTGATACTTGCGAACCATGCCTCATGGGCAAGATGACTAAAACTCCGTTCTCCGGAACAATGGAACAAGCAACTGACTTATTGGAAATAATACATACTGATGTATGCGGTCCGATGAGTGTTGAGGCTTGCGGCGGGTATCGTTATTTTCTGACCTTCACAGATGATTTGGGCAGATATGGGTATATCTACTTAATGAAACATAAGTCTGAAACATTTGAAAAGTTCAAAGAATTTCAGAGTGAAGTTGAAAATCATCGTAACAAGAAAATAAAGTTTCTGCGATCTGATCGTGGAGGTGAATATTTGAGTTATGAGTTTGGTCTTCATTTGAAACAATGTGGAATAGTTTCACAACTCACGCCACCTGGAACACCACAGCGTAATGGTGTGTCCGAACATCGTAACCGTACTTTATTAGATATGGTGCGATCTATGATGTCTCTTACCGATTTACCACTATCGTTTTGGGGTTATGCATTAGAGACAGCTGCATTCACGTTAAATAGGGCACCATCTAAATCCGTTGAGACGACACCATATGAACTGTGGTTTGGCAAGAAACCTAAGCTGTCGTTTCTTAAAGTTTGGGGCTGCGATGCTTATGTGAAAAAGCTTCAACCTGATAAGCTCGAACCCAAATCAGAGAAATACGTCTTCATAACATACCCAAAGGAGACTGTTGGGTACACCTTCTATCACAGATCCGAAGGCAAGATATTCGTTGCTAAGAATGGATCCTTTCTAGAGAAGGAGTTTCTCTCGAAAGAAGTGAGTGGGAGGAAAGTAGAACTTGATGAGGTAATCGTACCTTCTCCTGAATTGGAAAGTAGTTCACCACAGAAATCAGTTCCAGTGATGCCTACACCAATTAGTGAGGAAGTTAATGATGATGATCATGAAACTTCGGATCAAGTTGCTACCGAACCTCGTAGGTCAACCAGAGTACGTTCCGCACCAGAGTGGTACGGTAATCCTGATCTGGAAATCATGTTACTAGACCATGACGAACCTACAAACTATGAGGAAGCGATGATGAGCCCAGATTCTGCGAAATGGCTTGAGGCCATGAAATCTGAGATGGGATCCATGTATGAGAACAAAGTGTGGACTTTGGTTGACTTGCCCGATGATCAGCAAGCCATAGAGAATAAATGGATCTTCAAGAGGAAGACAGACGCTGATAGTAGTGTTACTATCTACAAAGCTCGACTTGTCGCAAAAAGGTTTTCGACAAAGTTCAAGGTGTTGACTACGATGAGATTTTTCTCACTTGTAGCGATGCTTAAGTCTGTCCAAATCATGTTAGCAATTGCCACATTTTATGAAATCTGGCAAATGGATGTCAAAAACTACATTCCTTAATGGAATTTTTAAAGAAGTTGTATATGATGCAACCAGAAGGTTTTGTCAATCCTAAAGGTGCTAACAAAATGTGCAAGCTCCAGTGATCCTTCTATGGACTGGTGCAAGCATCTCGGAGTTGGAATATATGCTTTGATGAAGTGATCAAAGCATATGGTTTTATACAGACTTACGGTGAAGCCTGTATTTACAAGAAAGTGAGTGGGAGCTCTGTAGCATTTCTGATATTATATGTGGATGACATATTGTTGATTGGGAATGATATAGAATTTCTGGATAGCATAAAAGGATACTTGAATAAGAATTTTTCAATAAAAAAGACCTCGGTGAAGCTGCTTAAGTATTGAGCATCAAGATCTATAGGGATAGATCGAGACGCTTAATAGGACTTTCACAAAGCACATACCTTGACAAGATTTTGAAGAAGTTCAAAATGGATCAGTCAAAGAAGGCGTTCTTGCCTGTGTTACAAGGTGTAAAATTGAGTAAGACTCAAAATCCGACCACGGCAGAAGATAGAAAGAGAATGAAAGTCATTCCCTATGCCTCAGTCATAGGTTCTATAAAGTATGCCATGCTATGTACCAGACCAGTTGTGTGCCTTGCTATGAGTTTAGCAAGGAGGTACGATAGTGATCCAGGAATGGATCACTGGATAGCGGTCAAAGTTATCCTTAGTTACCTAAGAGGACTAAGGAAATATTTCTCGGTTATGGAGGTGATAAAAGAGATCGTCGTAAAAGGTTACGTCGATGCAAGCTTTTACACCGATCCAGATGACTCAGAGTCTCAATCTGGATACATATTGAAAGTGGGAGCAATTAGCTAGAGTAGCTCCATGCAGAGCATTATAGACATAGAAATTTGCAAAATACATACGGATCTGTATGTGGCAGACCCGTCGACTAAACTTCTCTCACAAGCAAAACATGATCACACCTTAGTACTCTTTGGGTGTTAATCACATGGCGATGTGAACTAGATTACTGACTCTAGTAAACTCTTTGGGTGTCGGTCACATGGCGATGTGAACTATGGGTGTTAATCACATGGTGATGTGAACTATTCGTGTTAAATCACACGGCGATGTGAAACTAGATTATTGACTCTAGTGCGAGTGGGAGACTGAAGGAAATATGCCCTAGAGGCAATAATAAAGTTGTTATTTATATTTCCTTATATCATGATAAATGTTTATTATTCATGCTAGAATTGTATTAACTGGAAACTTAATACATGTGTGAATACATAGACAAAACAAAGTGTCCCTAGTATGCCTCTACTTGACTAGCTCGTTAATCAAAGATGGTTAAGTTTCCTGACCATAGACATGTGTTGTCATTTGATGAACGGGATCACATCATTAGGAGAATGATGTGATGGACAAGACCCATCCGTTAGCTTAGCATAATGATCGTTAAGTTTATTGCTATAGCTTTCTTCATGACTTATACATATTCCTCTGACTATGAGATTATGCAGCTCCCGAATACCGGAGGAACACTTTGTGTGCTATCAAACATCACAACATAACTGGGTGATTATAAAGATGCTCTACAGGTGTCTCCGAAGGTGTTTGTTGGGTTGGCATAGATCAAGATTAGGATTTGTCACTCTGTGTATCGGAGAGGTATCTCTGGGCCCTCTCGGTAATGCATATCACTATAAGCCTTGCAAGCAATGTGACTAATGAGTTAGTTACGGGATGATGCATTATGGAATGAGTAAAGAGACTTGCCGGTAACGAGATTGAACTAGGTATGAGGATACCGACGATCGAATCTCGGGCAAGTAACATACCGATGACAAAGGGAACAACGTATGTTGTTATGCGGTTTGACCGATAAAGATCTTCGTAGAATATGTAGGAGCCAATATGAGCATCCAGGTTCCGCTATTGGTTATTAATCGGAGATATGTATCGGTCATGTCTACATAGTTCTCGAACCCGTAGGGTCCGCACGCTTAACGTTCGATGATGATTTGTATTATGAGTTATGTGATTTAATGACCGAAGATAGTTCGGAGTCCCGGATGAGATCACGGACATGATGAGGAGTCTCGAAATGGTCGAGAGGTAAAGATCTAAATATTGGAAGGCTATATTCGGACATCGGAAAGGTTCCGAATGATTCGGGTATTTTTCGGAGTACCGGAGAGTTACGGGAATTCGCCGGGGGAAGTAGTGGGCCTTAATGGGCCATACGGGAAAGGAGAGAAGGGCCTCAAGGGGTGGCCGCGCGCCCCCCCATGGGCTGGTCCGAATTGGACTGGGAGGGGGCGGCGCCCCCCTCCTTCCTTCTCCCCTCTTCCTCCTTCCCTCCTTCTCCTACTAGGAATAGGAAAGAGGAGGGGAATCCTACTTGGACTGGGGAGTCCTAGTAGGATTCCCCACACCTGGCGCGCCCTCTTTGGGCCGGCCACCTCTTCCCTCCCCTCCTCTATATACGTGGCCAGGGGGCACCCCATAGACACACAAGTTGATTGTTTAGCCGTGTGCGATGCCCCCCTCCACAGATTTCCACCTCAGTCATATTGTCGTAGTGCTTAGGTGAAGCCCTGCGTCGGTAACTTCATCATCACCGTCACCACGCCGTCGTGCTGACGAAACTCTCCCTCGGCCTCAACTGGATCAAGAGTTCGAGGGACGTCACCGAGCTGAACGTGTGCAGATCGCGGAGGTGCCGTATGTTCGGTACTTGGATCGGTTGGATCGCGAAGACATTCGACTACATCAACCGCGTTACTAAACGCTTCCACTTTCGGTCTACGAGGGTACGTGGACACACTCTCCCCGCTCGTTGCTATGCTTCTCCTAGATAGATCTTGCGTGATCGTAGGAAATTTTTGAAATACTACGTTCCCCAACATATATCACTGACTTAAGCCTCCCCCAAGCTTGAGCGATACTTTCTCCTTCACGAGGCCAAAAATTATAAATATAATTCCGATCACGATGAACTAGATGCATAGGATAAAACTTCTGATGAAATTAGAATTTCAATCGGTTGTAGTTCCAAGTCCCAATATCGTCGCATAGCCTATACCATGTCAATGCCTTCTCCTTCAAAGATAAAGGGAAGACCTTCTTCTTTACTTCATCCTCGGGCAAACCTGCAAGATTAAATAATCCACAAACATCATCCACATAGATTAGATGCATATCAGGATATAATGTTCCATCTCCTGCATAAGGATTAGCTAGCAGTTTCTCTATCATACCTGAAGGAATTTCAAAATAAATATTTTTAGTAGGTTCAGTAGGTTGAGGGGCAACTCTTTGCTCTTCCGGTCGGGGTGAAGATACCCCGAACAAACCCCTCAAAGGATTATTTTCCATAGTAACAAGTGACAGTAAATTTCAGCACACTATATAAATATTTCCTTACCAAATTCCACTTACCAAAGGCGCTTCACTCCCCGGCAACGGCGCCAGAAAAGAGTCTTGATGACCCACAAGTATAGGGGATCTATCATAGTCCTTTCGATAAGTAAGAGTGCCGAACCCAACAAGGAGCAGAAGGAAATGACAAGCGGTTTTCAGCAAGGTATTCTCTGCAAGCACTGAAATTATCGGTAACAGATAGTTTTGTGATAAGATAATTCATAACGGGTAACAAGTAACAAGTGTAACTAAAGTGTAGAAAGGTGGCCCAATCCTTTTTGTAGCAAAGGACAAGCCTGGATGAACTCTTATATAAAGCAAAGCGCTCCCGAGGATACATGGGAATTATTGTCAAGCTAGTTTTCATCATGCTCATATGATTCGCGTTCGTTACTTTGATAATTTGATATGTGGGTGGACTAGTGCTTGGGTGCTGTCCTTACTTGGACAAGCCTCCAACTTATGATTAACCACTCTCGCAAGCATCCGCAACTACGAAAGAAGAATTAAGATAAATCTAACCATAGCATGAAACATATGGATCCAAATCAGTCCCTTACGAAGCAACACATAAACTAGGGTTTAAGCTCTGTCACTCTAGCAACCCATCATCTACTTATTACTTCCCAATGCCTTACCCTAGGCCCAAACAATGGTGAAGTGTCATGTAGTAGATGTTCACATAACACCACTAGAGGAAAGACAACATACATCTCATCAAAATATCAAACGAATACCAAATTCACATGATTACTTATAACAAGACTTCTCCCATGTCCTCAGGAACAAACGTAACTACTCACAAAGCGTATTCATGTTCATAATTAGAGGGGTATTAAATAGCATTAAGGATCTGAACATATGATCTTCCACCGAATAAACCAACTAGCATCAACTACAAGGAGTAATCAGCACTACTAGCAACCCACAGGTACCAATCTGAGGTTTTGAGACAAAGATCGGATACAAGAGATGAACTAGGGTTTGAGAGGAGATGGTGCTGGTGAAGATGTTGATGGAGATTGACCCCCTCTGGATGAGAGGACCATTTGTGATGACGATGGCTTCGATTTCCCCCTCCGGGAGGGAAGTTTCCCCGGCAGAACAGCTCCATCGGAGCCCTAGATTGGTTCTGCCCAAGTTCTACCTCGAGACGGCGGCGCTTCATCCCAAAAGCTCCCTTCTAATTTTTTCCAGGTCAAAACCCTCCATATAGCAGAAGATGGGCACCGAAGGCCTGCCAGGGGGCCCACAAGCCACAGGGGCGCGCCCAGGGTTTAGGGCACGCCCCCCAGGCTTGTGGTATCCTGGTGGGTCCCCTCTGGTATTTTCTTCGCCTAATATTTTTTATATATTCCAAAATAATTCTCCGTAAATTTTCAGGACTTTTGGAGTTGTGCAGAATAGGTCTCTCAGATTTACTCCTTTCCGGTCCAGAATTCCAGCTGCCGGCATTCTCCCTCTTTATGTAAACCTTGTAAAATAATAGAGAAAAGGCATAAGTATTGTACCATAATGTGTAATAACAGCCCATAATGCAATAAATATCAACATGAAAGCATGATGCAAAATGGACTTATCAGTGTCATAATAAACGGAACGGTGGAAGTTGCATGGCAATATATCTCGAATGGTTACGGAAATGCCATAATAGGTAGGTATGGTGGCTGTTTTGAGGAAAATATATGATGGGTTTAATGCACCGGTGAAAGTTGCGCGGTACTAGAGAGGCTAGCAATGGTGGAAGGGTGAGAGTGCGTATAATCCATGGACTCAACATTAGTCATAAAGAAATCACATACTTATTACAAAAATTTATTACACGCATGCTCCTAGGGGGATAGATTGGTAGGAAAAGACCATCGCTCGTCCCCGACCGCCACTCATAAGGAAGACAATCAAAAAATAAATCATGCTCCGACTTCATCACATAACTTTTCACCGTACGTGCATGCTACGGGAATCACAAACTTTAACACAAGTATTTCTACCAATCTAGAATTACTCACTAGCATGAATCTAATATCACCATCTTTATATCTCAAAACAAATGCAAGGAATCAAACTTCTCATCTTATTCAACGCTTTTTTATATGAAAGTTTTTATTATATCCCTCTTGGATCCCCATCATATTAGGACTAAATTCATAACCTAAGCAAATTACCATGTTGTTTAAGACTCTCAAAATAATATAAGTGAAGCATGAGAGTTCAACAATTTCTATAAAATAAAGCCACCGCCGTGCTCTAAAAAGATATAATTAAGTGAAGCAATAGAGCAAACCGCCTAGCTCAAAAGATATAAGTGAAGCACATAGAGTATTCTAATAAATTCATGATTAATGTGTGTCCCTCTCAAAAGGTGTGTACAGCAAGGATGATTGTAGAAAACTAAAAAGCAAAGACTCATATCATACAAGACGCTCCAAGCAAAACACATATCATGTGGTGAATAAAAATATAGCCTCAAGTAAATTTACCGATGGATTAATTGAGGACAAAAGAGGGGATGCCATCCGGGGCATCCCCAAGCTTAGATGCTTGGTTGTCCTTGAATATTACCTTGGGGTGCCTTGGGCATCCCTGATCTTAGGCTCTTGCCACTCCTTATTCCGTTGTCCATCAAATCTTTACCCAAAACTTGAAAACTTCACAACGCAAAACTCAACAGAAAACTCATAAGGTCCGTTAGTATAATAAAATAAATCACCACTTTAAGTACTGTTGTGAACTCATTATTTATTTATATTGGTGTACTATCTAATGTATTCCAAATTCTCCATGGTTCATACCCCCCGATACTACCCATAGATTCATCAAAATAAGCAAACAACACATAGAAAAAAGAATCTGTCAAAAACAGAACAGTATGTAGTAATCTGGAAATTTCGTATACTTCTGTAACTCCAAAAATTCTGAAAAATTAGGACATTTTAGGAAATTTGTATATCAATCTTGTGTAAAAAATTCAGATCAAAATCATGTTTCTGTGATTTTTTAAATTTCTGGCAATGAGTGCAAAAGTTTCTGTTTTTCAGTATGATCAAATCAACTATCACCGTAGACCATCCCAAAGGTCTTACTTGGCTCAAACACTAATTAAAACACCAAAACACAATTACTACAGAGGTAATAATGTGTATTCTCATAAAAACAGAAAATAATAATACTGGGTTATCTCCTAACAAGCGCTTTTCTTTAAAGCCTTTTAGCTAGGCGTTGGTAATTTTAATGATGCTCACATGAAAGATAGCAATTAAAACACGTGGAGAGCATCATGTAGCATGTGAAAAGCTAGTTAAAGTCTAACATGCTTCCTATGCATAGGCATTTTATAAGCAAACAAATTATCAAGGCAAGCAGAAACTAGCATATGCAAGGAAGAAGAAAGAAACAATAGCAATCTCAACATAACGAGAGGTAATTTAGTAACATGAAAATTTTTACAACCATATTTTTCTCTCTCATAATAATTACACGTAGGATCATAATCAAATTCAAAAATATAACTATCACATAAAATATTCTCTTCATGATCCACATGCATGCAAAGTTGACACTCTTCCAAAAGAGTGGGATTATCATCAAATAAAGTCATGACTTCTCCAAGACCACTTTTATAAAAAAAATTCATAAGATTGATCATACTCCAAAGTAGTGGGATCATTATTACCTTGTAACGCCCCATGTCATTAGCCACAGTAATCACTTTTGATAATGACAAGTCAGCA
This sequence comes from Thinopyrum elongatum, assembly GCA_011799875.1. Taxonomy (NCBI): domain Eukaryota; kingdom Viridiplantae; phylum Streptophyta; class Magnoliopsida; order Poales; family Poaceae; genus Thinopyrum; species Thinopyrum elongatum. The sequence continues at coordinate 58,818,598 of CM022297.1, forward strand.
AGTTTAACAGTGCATGACCATCATTAGCATCATATTGCATTTCAACTCCTAAGTCAAAATCCAAATTTAAATGAAAGTGGAAAATAAAAGTTGTTCAACATAAAAACTAAATTGTTCAATAAATAACAAATATTGCAGAGACTATTTTGAAATTATAACCAACATTTAATAAATTCATTAGGTAACCCAAACCTCCTCTAACAGTGGCTGAAAATAATATTTAATAACCTTTTAATTAATCTAAATCAAATATGAAATGATGTTTTGCCCAAACTAGTTTTTGGTGTTAGGGTATAGTGCACTGCTAATTATGGACTAGGTCACACTTTTTACAAAATGCGTATAGTGCCCAAACAATTAGCTAACAGAAAAGAAAAGAAAACAGAAAAAGAGAAAATAGAAAAGGCCTAAAGGCGCTACTGTGCACTTAGGCCTGCTGGCTACAGTGCCAACCCAGCCCACTCCGCGCCGTCCCCCACCTCCCGCACTGCTCCGCGCCTCGCTGTCGAGCACCTCGCGCGCGCGAGCCAGGCCCCCCTCCGTGCAGTCGACAACGCGCCCGCGCCCGCGCTGGGGATAAGAGCAGCTCCCCGCTCTCCCTGGCGAACCCTAGCCACCATTTCCCCCCTTCCTCCCTCGTTCCCCAGCTCGCCCGACGTCGCCATGATCGGCCTCCGCTGAAGCTCGCAGCCACCGCCTCTGCCTCGCCACTGCGACGTGTCCACGAGCTCCGCCGTGCTCCTCTATGCCTCCTGCGCCGACGAACCGAAGCCGAACGCCTTTGCATCGCCGGCCTGCGTCGTCTTCTTCCCCTACGTCCGCCTGCGTCGCCGCCGTTGATTCGCGCCACCCCGAGCTCCTTCGTTCTTCCCCGGGCCGTCTCTGCAACGCCGGTGAGCCCCTGCGCCGAACGCGCTTCTCCTTTGCCCCTCTAGCGGCCCCTAGCAATCTCCTCCACCATAGCCGAATGCGCCGCCGCGTACCTTGTCACCGGCGACCGTCCGGCGACCATTGGGCCCCGTGCTGCTGCCCGTTTTGCTCACCACCGCCCGTAGGACCTCCCTAGCACCTCGCCTCGTTCATTTGCGCACCGTAGCCCCGTCTCCGCCGCACGCCGGAACCACCTCGCCGTCGGCGAGCTCCTGGCGCTCAGCTGCGGCCTCCCCAGCACCCCGCACCGCCATCGTTCGACGCGTGACGCCGAGCCGCGTCGAACGCGCCCAAGCACAGCCCCTGGGACCCCCTGTGCGCGAAACCCGAGCCGAGCCCGACGCGCGCCGCCGCGTTTTGGCTCGCTGGAGCTACTCCGGCGCGTCGCCGGCCGCTGCTGACCTGGCCTAGGTGGGCCCCGCCCAGTGCCACTGACCCCTGGGCCCTAGTTGACCTGTTGACGAGGTCAACTGCTGACGTGGTCGCCCCTGTCTCGCTGACATGTGGGGCCCGGCCATTTAAATGAATTTAAATAAATAGAAAATCTGTTAATTAGTTAATTAATTAGTTTAAACCCTAATCAGTCACTGACTACTGGGCCCCACCAGCTAATTAGTCTAGTTAGTTTAAATTAACCCTGGTTAATTAGCTGGGTCACTGACATGTTGGTCCCACTGGACCCACAGGTCAGGTTTGACCGGCTAACTTCATGCTTAGGTCATGCTGACATCACTTTACACTATTTCGGATAATGTTGAATTTAAACAATTAATTAATTTTCAAAAATTAATAAAAACTTTAGAAAAGCATATTAAATAAACCGTAACTCCGATGAAAATACTTTATACATGAAACTTGCTCAGAATTTCGATACGAACCCGAATACGCCCTCCGTATTCCTGTCAGATGCCCCTAGCTAGATGAACATGGAACTTTTAGACCGATTTCGATAAATGAATAGTGCTCAACTTTAATTAAATAAATCCGGATAAATTCCTAAATTAACTAAATCATTTAGTTAGGCAGTAGAACACCCCTGCATATCATTTAGGCATGTCATACATATTGTTTGCATTATTGCCGTGAATTTATTGTTTCTCTCCCCCTCCTTCTCTCTTGATAGACGCCGAGACCGACGACGCTGCAGCTGGGTACGACTACACTACCGACGAGCAGCCCGTTGACGACCCCTCTCTCTTGCCAGAGCAACCAGGCAAGCCCCCCCGGCCCCTTGAGCATCCAGATATCGCCCATTCCATTTCTTCTGCTTGCATTAGATTTTGCTACTGTTAATGTATGCTCCTATTCTGATGCATAGCCTGCTTTCGTAACCTGTTCATTGTTACCTTACCGGCCTATGATAAACTGTTTAGTATAGGTTGGTAGCGAACCATCAGTGACCCCACCACCTTACCCTTGTCGCCCCTGCTTGATCATCGATGACTCGATCAACGTGATCGTCGACCAGAGACCGACACATCACTTCACCCCCCCTAGTTGTACGACTCTGCATAGTTACTATCGAGTGCCGAGGGTGATACCTCGTAACGCACTCCTGATGAATACTCTGCAGTGTAGCTATTCGGTCGTGGTCATTGAGGGTGATTCCTCCTTCTCCACTTCTAATACAACTCTGTCGTGCAACCCCTCAGTATGAACCTCGAGGGTGATACCTCATACATTCACCCTGATGATTTCATCGAGTGGAATCCGCCGAGGGTGATTCCTCGGGTTTCCCCCTTGATGTTACGACCACATGGTTACCTTGACCTTTGTTACAGGCGGGTCGACACTGATGGGTACCCGCATGGGATCTATGATGTCGGGTGTGCCGGAAGGGCACTCGAGTGTGATATTGTGGCGGAGCATCAGAGACTCTGATTGCCTCCGCGTGATACTAAATGAGCCTATTGGATTTGGGTGTGTGATCTGAGTGGGTCGACGTGCCCTATACGCACTACCACCACGCGGGATTATGGTTTTATGGGGCCCTCTGAGATGTATGTTTCTCCCGAAAGCTCGTCAGACGTCACGATTCACCGTGCGGGCTGATTGTCGGGATTGGGTTGGATACTTCACTGACGAGTTCAGTGTCGTGCCTGCACCCCGGCTAGTCTCGCAACGCGCAGGGTGCCCAGGGCGAAGGCCCAAGACCTCTGGGTGCATAGGTTAGTCCGGCGTGCTGACCTCTCTGCCGATCCTAGGTAGGGCGCTGCTTCATGTTGATCTCCCGAGGCTGGGCATTACCCAGCAAGTGTGTCCGGCCAGAGGTGATCGAGCGTGTTGGGTAACAGTAGTGCATCCCTGCAGGGATGAATGATCTATCGATAGCCGGTTCTACGGTAAAGGATGCTCAGTTTGTGTATCCCGATCTACTACTTGAACTGGATACTTGTTACTTAATTGAAGCTTCGGGATCGCTTTCTCGCAGGGAGTCGAGGAAGGATCTCTAGGCTTGCTTCAACATGTTTGCTAAATAAAATGCTATTCTACTCTCTTCTATTGCTGCAAGATGATGGCTTCGTGAAGATGTTTGATGATGCTAGTCTTCGATAGGACTAGGCCTTCTCTCTATTCTAGCATTTCTGCAGCCCAGTCCACATATACAGCCTTTCTCCATTGATAATGTTGCATATGTAGTATAGATCCTTGATTGCTGAGTACTTCGGATGAGTACTCACGGTTGCTTTACTTTCTCTTTTCCCCATACCCCACCTTGATGATACATCAGACGATGGAGCCCCGGAGCCAGATGCCACCACAGGAGCTTACTACTAGGAGGGTCCAGAGGGCACATACTACTGGATCGAGCCAGCTGACCAGGAGTAGGATCGGAGGCTCCCATGCAGGAGGCCAACGCCTTTCGATCTAATGTCGTTGTTTGTGCTAGCCTTCTTAAGGCAAACTTGTCTAACTATGTCTGTACTCAGATAATATTTGTATGACTGACTTATGTATTCGGATCTTCGGATCCCTGGTCTGTAATATTGTGGATCTCCGTTTAATTGTGTTAGAGTTGTGTTGTGATATCTTCCCATGAGTCCCTGTGCTTGATCATGCATGTTTGCGTGTATGATTAGTACACGATTAAGTCTGGGGCGTCACAAGTTGGTATCAGAGCCGACTGCCCGTAGGAAGCCCCCCTCCAAATTCCTTGGCCGAAGTTGAGTCTAGACATCGAAAAACTAATTTACTAACTTGGCTGTGTGGCTTACGGTCCCACGTCGCCAACTGGGTGGTATTAGGATCTTTTATTCCTCGTCTATACTCTGGGACTCTGATCTCTCTTCTATTCGGGTTAAATAAATTTTACTAACGCCGACACTTAGGATCTCGTAAATCCTGTCTACCCGGAGAGCTAGATATCTGTGCGATTTCCCTGTCATTGATCTGATTAGTCTGATAATCATTTTCCTTTCCATTGTTTTGTTTAACCTTTCTCTCCGAGTTGTGTTAAACTTCTCATTGTCATTTGACAAACCTGAATTTCCTCTGTTTCAGATGGATCGTTTGTTCCCACCGCGTCCTATGACACAGCTTGTGCTTCACACTTGGGATCGTGATGCCCGTGGGTTTCCAGCTGTCCTGATCGCTCTCATGACCAGACTTGGCTACCGCTGGTACCCTGAGTACATGGTTTACGAGGATTACCGCGAGTTCAACCAGGAGCAGTACCATGCTGATGTTCGTATCTATGATCAGCTAAATGATTCAGACACCGAGCTGCACCTTTTTCACGGTATCGGCGTGACGATTGAGATGGCAGTACATGATGCCGCCTACTCTGCTGTCGCACGTCTTCGAGGAGAGTTCAGCGATACCTTGGATGACTCTGAGTTCCGATACATTCCGTATGCCCCTGCTGGAGATACTACTGGATACTACACAGCTATCTGTGCCCCGTACGAGCATCGCCGATACGACCCGCACGTTCTGATTCAGTGCACTCAAGCTCTGGATCGCACTGTTCGGGCTCTTGCCGTCAAGTTGGTTGCCACTCGAGCACATCTCTACGATGCTATGTCGCAGTTGCTACCCGCTGTTCGCGCAGGGATACATCCGGAGCATATCCTTTATCCGCGCAGGACTCAGATGTATGCTGGTATTGACTGGCCTACTGTTGGAGGTCACACACCTACACGTGGACCTCTTCTTACAGCTCGAGACCGGGTTCTGCATCAGAGTGCACATGGAGCGCAGGATCCTAGCGCGACGAACGTTCGTCGTCCGCACTCGTAGTTACCCCGTTACAGTGGTTTTCCCCGACATTGATGTAGCCTTTGCTATGTCTCGTTGTGTACTTCCTTACCGCGTGCCTGCGCGCCGCCTAGTATGTCTAGCTTTTAATTTGCGTCGTTATGCTGTCTGCATGTACCCGACTTTGTGTATGGATCTGTATGTCTTAATCGACTACTGTTATGAATCTGTTACACTGCTTAAATTGTTGTCAGGTTACATCATGCTTGTCGCTAAACACTCGCAATTGCTTTTACTAAACTACCCCCTGTTGATACTTAGCAGGATGGTTAGACCAGGTGGTCGTGGTCGTGGCCCTGAACACCCACCACCGCCAGACTATATGGCAGCTATGATGCAACAATTCGAGCTCAACCGCCAGTTCATGACTGGAATTATGGCTCAGTTTCCGCATCAGAATAACCAGAACCAGAACCCTCCTTCAATAACTCTGCCGAAGTTTATGCGACTCAACCCCACTCAGTTCCGCAACTCTGACAAGCCATTGGATGCTGATGACTGGCTTCGCGACATCATCACGAGATGGAGTCTGCTAATGTCGCCCCTGCCAACTTCGTCACCTTCGCGGCCTTTTTCCTAAAGGGACCCGCTGCTCAATGGTGGGACACACATAAGCGTACACTACCTGCTGGAACAGTCATTACCTGGTATGAGTTCCAGGCTGCTTTCCGTGCATGTTACATCCCTCAGGCAATTATGGAACGGATGAAGACCCAGTTCCGCAACCTCACTCAGGGCAACAAGACTGTCGAAGCTTATCAGCGGGAATTTCTTGATCTCTCCCGCTATGCTGAAGAAGACATCGTCACAGATGCCCATAGACAAGAGAAGTTCCGTAATGGACTCCACCCAGACCTCGAGCTTGCCCTTGCTGCTCAAGACTTCAACGACTTTTCTACTCTTGTGAACAAGGCTATTCTGGTTGAGACCGCTCAGATGAAGTATAAGGACTCGCAGAAATGCTATCGTGATGCTGGCTCATCTTCGGGCTCAACACAGAAGCGTCGAGTCTGGATTCCCAACAACGTGTTCCGTCCCAATACCTCTGCGCCAAAGAACAACTATGCTGCACCACGCCTACCTCCTCCTCCACCGAGGCAGCCAAGAGCTCAAGCTATTCAAAACAATGCTCCTCTTTGTCCTGAAGATGGTCTGTGCTTCAAGTCCCGCAAACCAGGTCACCAGGCTAAGGACTGCCGCCAGACTCAGAATCAGTTGGCTTTTCCTCGTACTGGCCGTGGCAACAATCAGACTCGCAACTATAATACTGGGTCTGCTGCACATGGTCGTGGACACGCTTACAACATTGACATTGAAGAAGTCCAGGATCAACCTGCTACTGTGATGGGTACCCTTCTTGTTAACTCAGTACCTGCTTCTGTTTTGTTTGATTCAGGAGCATCACATTCATTCATCTCTGGAAAATTTGCATTCATGCATGGCATTCGATATGAGAAGATGCATACACCGTTAGTCATTAAAACTCCCGGAGGTCATTGTCATGCTGACGTGATAGCACCTGACGTTACCGTTGAAATTAAAGGGTTGGAATTCCTTGCCTCACCCATCGTCTTGAAGTCTTCCACTATAGACCTCATTCTCGGAATGGATTGGTTGAAAGCTCACATTGCTTCGATCAATTGTGCCACTAAAGTTGTCCAACTTCTTCACCCCTCCGATGAGATAGTGAACTACACTGCCCGAATTACTCGAGACGCTGAAGCTCAGATATATGTTCTGAATGCCTTGAACGCCTCACCTCTGGAAGGAATCAAGAACGTTCCTGTCATTCGAGATTTTCCAGACATCTTTCCAGAAGAACTTCCAGGCATACCCCCGGCTAGGGCTGTCGAGTTCGTCATTGACTTGAAACCTGTCACTGTCCCTATTGCGAAGCGACCTTATAAGATGCCTCCGCACCACCTTCTCGAGCTTAAGGAAGAAATTGACAAGTCACTTAGGAAAGGTTTCATCCGCCCCAGTTCCTCTGCTTGGGGAGCACCTTCACTCTTTGTTAGGAAGAAGGATGGAACTAACCGATTGGTTCAGGATTACCGGCCCATTAACCAAGCCACAATCCAGAATAAATACCCACTGCCTCGGATCAATGATCTTTATGATCAACTTGCTGGATCCTCTGTCTTCTCGAAACTCGACTTGAGGTTGGGTTATCATCAGATCCGTGTTCATGAAGAGGATATCCCGAAGACTGCCTTTGTTACTCAATATGGCTCTTATGAGTACACTGTCATGTCATTTGGCTTAACAAATGCTCCAGCAACCTTCTCCCGGTTAATGAACTATATCTTCATGGATTACCTCGACAAATTCGTCGTGGTTTATTTGGATGATATCCTTATATATTCCAAGAATGAAGAAGAACATGCTGAACATCTTCGGCTTGTATTGGAGAAGCTACGAGAACATCAGTTGTATACTAAATTCTCCAAGTGTGAGTTTTGGTTATCTGAAGTGACCTATCTTGGTCATGTGATTTCCAAGGATGGAATTGTTGTTAACCCCGAACGAGTTCAGGCTATTCTCGACTGGACTCCCCCAAAGAATGTTAAGCAAGTCAGAAGTTTTCTCGGACTCGCTAGTTATTGTCGTCGATTCGTTGAGAACTTTTCCAAGATTGCAAAACCATTGACGAATATGCTCCACAAAGGTGTTAAATTTGAGTGGACAGAAAATTGTCAAGAAAGCTTTCAGACACTAAAAGATAAATTGACATCTGCCCCAGTATTAGCACCCCCGGATTCCCAAAAGGATTTCGTGATATACTGTGATGCATCTCGTCAAGGATTAGGCTGTGTCCTAATGCAAGAGCGCAAAGTGATTGCTTATGCCTCCCGACAATTGCGTCCTCATGAAGAAAATTATCCAGTGCATGATCTTGAACTTTTTGCGATTATATATGCCCTGAAGCTATGGCGACATTACCTTCTCGGTAATCGTTGCGAGATATACACGGATCATCAAAGTTTGAAATATTTATATACTCAACCAGATCTGAACCTTCGTCAATAAAGATGGCTCGAAACAATTGCCGATTATGATATGAATATCTCATATACCCCTGGCAAGGCTATTGTAATGGCCGATGCTTTGAGTCGCAAGGCTTATAGCAGCAATCTTATGGTTCAGGAAACACAACCTCTTCTCCATGAAGAGCTTCGCAAGTTGAACCTCCATATTGTTCCACAGGGTTATCTCAATACCCTGGTGGTTGAACCAGACTTAGAACACAGCATCAAGACTATGCAATGGTATGACTCTGAAGTTGAAAGGATCAAGCGATACCTCGAAAAAGGAAAGCCGTCGGAATTCCATCTTGATAAGGATGGGATCCTATTCTTTCAACATCGTCTTTTCGTACCCAAGTTCAAGGATGAGAGGGAACATGTTATGAAAGAAGCTCATGACACTCCTCTGTCTATTCACCCTGGTAGCACAAAGATGTACCGTGACATTTGTCAGAGATACTGGTGGCCTAATATGAAGCGAGACATTGCTCGTTATGTTTCTGAGTGTGACGTCTGTCGCCGCATTAAAGCAGAACATCAAAGGCCTGCTGGAACTCTGCAACCCCTTGGAATTCCTGAATGGAAATGGGACAAGGTCCAAATGGACTTCATTACTGGTTTTCCCAGATCTCAGAAGGGTCATGATGCTATTTTTGTCGTCATTGACCGATTCTCTAAGGTTGCTCACTTTCTGCCAGTTAAGGAGACAATCACTGCTAGTCAGTTAGCAGACTTGTATGTTTCCCGATGTGTGTCACTCCACGGTGTTCCCTTGGAGATCAGTTCGGATCGTGGCAGCCTCTTTACCTCCAGATTCTGGAATAGTTTCCAAGAAGCTATGGGACCTCATCTGTCTTTCAGCACCGCTTTTCACCCTCAGTCTCAGGGTCAAGTCGAATGAGTTAATCAAGTGCTCGAAGATATGCTTCGAGCTTGCGTCATCTCCTTCGGTAAGAAGTGGGAGGAATCTCTCCCGTATGCCGAATTCTCTTACAACAATAGCTATCAAGCTAGTCTAAAGATGGCACCGTTTGAAGTTCTATACGATCGTAAGTGTCGAACCCCTCTGAATTGGTCAGAAACTGGGGAACACTCACTCGTCGGACCAGACATTGTTCAGCAAGCTGAAGAACAAGTCCGCATTGTCCGTGAACATCTGAAATCTGCCCAGTCTCGTCAGAAGAGCAACTATGACCGAAAGCACCAGGAAATGGTCTATCAACCTGGCGAACAAGCTTATCTCCGCGTCACTCCGTTGAAAGGCACTCATCGGTTCGGAATCAAAGGCAAGTTAGCTCCTCGCTACATTGGCCCGTTCCGTATTCTTGCCTGTCGAGGAGAGGTGGCATATCAATTGCAATTGCCGCCAAATCTTTCTCAAGTACATGATGTCTTTCATGTATCCCAACTCCGTCGCTGCTTCAAGGATCCTATTCGAGCTGTGGATCACGAAATGCTTGAATTACGGGAAGATCTGTCTTATCCAGAATATCCCATCCGTATTCTTGATCAAGCTGAGCGTCGAACTCGTCAGAAGTCAATCAAATTCCTCAAGGTTCAGTGGTCGAATCATTCTGAAGATGAATTCACTTGGGAACGCGAGGATCGTCTTCGCGAAGAATACCCCACTTTCTTTCAGTCTTCCTCTTAATTCTCGGGACGAGAATTCTTGATAGATGAGGAGAATTGTAACACCCCATGTCATTAGCCACAGTAATCACTTTTGATAATGACAAGTCAGCAAGTTTAACAGTGCATGACCATCATTAGCATCATATTGCATTTCAACTCCTAAGTCAAAATCCAAATTTAAATGAAAGTGGAAAATAAAAGTTGTTCAACATAGAAACTAAAATGTTCAATAAATAACAAATATTGCAGAGACTATTCTGAAATTATAACCAACATATAATAAATTCATTAGGTAACCCAAACCTCCTCTAACAATGGCTGAAAATAATATTTAATAACCTTTTAATTAATCTAAATCAAATATGAAATGATGTTTTGCCCAAACTAGTTTTTGGTGTTAGGGTATAGTGCACTGCCAATTATGGACTAGGTCACACTTTTTACAAAATGAGTATAGTGCCCAAACAATTAGCTAACAGAAAAGAAAAGAAAACAGAAAAAGAGAAAATAGAAAAGGCCTAAAGGCGCTACTGTGCACTTAGGCCTGCTGGCTACTGTGCCAGCCCAGCCCTCTCCGCGCCGTCCCCCACCTCCCGCACTGCTCCGTGCCTCGCTGTCGATCACCTCGCGCGCGCGAGCCAGGCCCCCCCTCCGTGCGGTCGACAGCGCGCCCGCTCCTGCGCTGGGGTTAAGAGCAGCTCCCCGCTCTCCCTGGCGAACCCTAGCCACCATTTTCCCCCTTCCTCCCTCGTTCCCCAGCTCGCTCGACGCCGCCATGATCTGCCTCCGCTGAAGCTCGCGGCCACCGCCTTTGCCTCGCCACCGCGACGTGTCCACGAGCTCCGCCGTGCTCCTCTACGCCTCCTGCGCCGACGAACCGAAGCCGAACGCCTCTGCATCGCCGGCCTGCATCGTCTTCTTCCCCTACAGCCGCCTACATCGCCGCCGTCGATTCGTGCCGCCTCGAGCTCCTTCGTTCTTCCCCGGGCCGTCTCTGCAACGCCGGTGAGCCCCTGCGCCGAACGCGCTTCTCCTTTGCCCCTCTAGCGGCCCCTAGCAATCTCCTCCACCATAGCCGAATGCGCAACTGCGTACCTCATCGCCGGCGACCGTCCGACGACCATTGGGCCCCGTGCTGCTGCCCGTTTTGCTCACCACCGCCCGTAGGACCTCCCTAGCACCTCGCCTCGTTCATTTGCGCACCGTAGCCCTGTCTCCGCCGCACGCCCGAACCACCTCGCCGCCGGCGAGCTCCTGGCGCTCAACTCCGTCCTCCCCAGCACCCCGCACCGCCACCGTTTGACGCGCGACGCCGAGCCGCGTCGAACGCGCCCAAGCACAGCCCCTGGGACCCCCTGTGCGCGAAACCCGAGCCGAGCCCGACGCGCGCCGCCGCGTTTTGGCTCACCGAAGCTACTCTGGCGCGTCGCCGGCCGCTGCTGACCTAGCCTGGGTGGGCCCCGCCCAGTGCCACTGACCCCTGGGCCCCAGTTGACCTGTTGACCAGGTCAACTGCTGACGTGGTCGCCCCTGTCTCGCTGACATGTGGGGCCCAGCCATTTAAACGAATTTAAATAAATAGAAACTCTGTTAATTAGTTAATTAATTAGTTTAAACCCTAATCAGTCATTGACTACTGGGCCCCACCAGCTAATTAGTCTAGTTAGTTTAAATTAACCCTGGTTAATTAGCTGGGTCACTGACATGTGGGTCCCACTGGACCCACAGGTCAGGTTCGACCCTGGTCAGCCAGGTTTGACTTGCTGACGTCATGCTTAGGTCATGCTGACATCACTTTACACTGTTTCGGATAATGTTGAATTTAAATAGTTAATTAATTTTTAGATATTAATAAAAACTTTAGAAAAGCATATTAAATAAACCGTAACTCCAATGAAAATACTTTATACATGAAACTTGCTCAGAATTTCGATACGAACCCGAATACGCCCTCCGTATTCCTGTCAGATGCCCCTAGCTAGATGAACATGAAACTTTTAGACCGATTTCGATAAATGAATAGTGCTCAACTTTAATTAAATAAATCCGGATAAATTCCTAAATTAACTAAATCATTTAGTTAGGCAGTAGAACACCCCGGCATATCATTTAGGCATGTCATACATATTGTTTGCATTATTGCCGTGAATTTATTGTTTCTCTCCCCCTCCTTCTCTCTCGATAGACGCCGAGACCGACGACGCTGCAGCTGGGTACGACTACACTACCGACGGGCAGCCCGTTGTCGACCCCTCTCTCTTGCCAGAGCAACCAGGCAAGCCCCCCCCCCCCTTGAGCATCCAGATATCGCCCATTCCATTTCTCCTGCTTGCATTAGATTTTGCTACTGTTAATGTATGCTCCTATTCTGATGCATAGCCTGCTTTCATAACCTGTTCATTGTTACCTTACCGGCCTATGATAAACTGTTTAGTATAGGTTGGTAGCGAACCATCAGTGACCCCACCACCTTACCCTTGTCGCCCCTGCTTGATCATCGATGACTCGATCAACGTGATCGTCGACCAGAGACCGACACATCACTTCACCCCCTCCTTACTTGTACGACTCTGCATAGTTACTATCGAGTGCCGAGGGTGATACCTCGTAACGCACTCCTGATGAATACTCTGCAGCGTAGCTATTCAGTCGTGGTCATCGAGGGTGATTCCTCCTTCTCCACTTTCGATACGACTCTGTCGTGCAACCCCTCAGTATGAACCTCGAGGGTGATACCTCATACATTCACCCTGATGATTTCATCGAGTGGAATCCGCCGAGGGTGATTCCTCGGGTTTCCCCCTTGATGTTACGACCACATGATTACCTTGACCTTTGTTACAGGCGGGTCGACCCTGATGGGTACCCGCAGGGGATCTATGATGTCGGGTGTGCCGGAAGGGCACTTGAGTGTGATATTGTGGCGGAGCATCAGAGACTCTGATTGCCTCCGCGTGATACTAAATGAGCCTATTGGATTTGTGTGTGTGATCTGAGTGGGTAGACGTGCCCTATACGCACTACCACCACGCGGGATTATGGTTTATGGGGCCCTCTGTGATGTACGTTTCTCCTGAAAGCTCGTCAGGCGTCACGATTCACCGTGCGGGCAGATTGTCGGGATTGGGCTGGATACTTCACTGACGAGTTCAGTGTCGCGCCTGCACCCCGGCCAGTCTCGCAACGAGCCAGGTGCCCAGGGCGAAGGCCCAAGACCTCTGGGTGCATAGGTTAGTCCGGCGTGCTGACCTCTCTTCCGAGCCTAGGTAGGGCGCTGCTTCGTGTTGATCTCCCGAGGCCGGGCATTACCCAGCAAGTGTGTCCGACCAGAGGTGATCGAGCGTGTTGGGTAACAGTAGTGCACCCCTGCAGGGATGAATGATCTATCGATAGCCGGTCCTATGGTAAAGGACACTCAGTTTGTGTATCCCGATCTACTACTTGAACTACATACTTGTTACTTAATTGAAGCTTCGGGATCGCTTTCTCGCAGGGAGTCGAGGAAGGATCTCTAGGCTTGCTTCAACATGTTTGCTAAATAAAATGCTATTCCACTCTCTTCTATTGCTGCAAGATGATGGCTTCGTGAAGATGTTTGATGATGCTAGTCTTCGATAGGACTAGGCCTTCCCTCTATTCTGGCATTTCTGCAGCCCAGTCCACATATACAGCCTTTCTCCATTGATAATGTTGCATATGTAGTATAGATCCTTGCTTGCTGAGTACTTCGAATGAGTACTCATGGTTGCTTTACTTTCTCTTTTCCCCATACCCCACCTTGATGATACATCAGACGATGGAGCCCCGGAGCCAGATGCCACCACAGGAGCTTACTACCAGGAGGGTCCAGAGGGCACGTACTACTGGATCGAGCCAGCTAACCAGGAGTAGGATCGGAGGCTCCCAGGCAGGAGGCCAACGCCTTTCGATCTAATGTCGTTGTTTGTGCTAGCCTCCTTAAGGCAAACTTGTCTAACTATGTCTGTACTCAGATAATATTTGTATGACTGACTTATGTATTCGGATCTTCGGATCCCTGGTCTGTAATATTGTGGATCTCCGTTTAATTGTGTTAGAGTTGTGTTGTGATATCTTCCCGTGAGTCCCTGTGCTTGATCGTGCATGTTTGCGTGTATGATTAGTGCACGATTAAGTCGGGGGCGTCACATACCTAGAGCTGACACTCTTCCAAACCCACTTTCAATATTATTGCAAACATTATTATCATGAGGCTTAAATAAATTTTCAAGATCATAAGAAGCATTATCACCCCAATCATGATCATTGCAATAAGTAGTGGACATATCAAAACTAGCATCCCCAAGCTTAGGGTTTTGCATATTATTAGCACAATTGACATTAATAGAATTTATAATAACATCATTGCAATCATGCTTTTCATTCAAGGAGCTATCGTGAATCAGTTCATAAATTTCATCACAATTTTCAGATTCACGAATTTCAAGCAAAACTTCATAAAGATAATCTAGTGCACTCAACTCAGTAGCAATTGGTTCATCATAATTGGATCCTTTAAAAAGATTAGCAAGTGGATGAGGATCCATAAACTCTTTGCTTTCTGATTTTCAATAAATACACAATTATACCAAGCGAACGAGCAAACAAACCAAGTAAGACATAAAGGCAAACAAAAAGACGAACGAAAGAAGGGCGAGAAAAAAGGCAAATATTTTTGTGTTTTTCTGAAAACGTTTTAGAAGTGGGGGAGAGGAAAACGAGAGGCAAATGGCAAATAATGTAAGTGCAAGAGATGAGAGTTTGTGATGGGTACTTGGTAGGCTTGATGTAGAATCTCCCCAGCAACGACGCTAGAAATTCTTCCTGCTACTTCTTGAGCTTGCGTTGATTTTTCCCTTGAAGAGGAAAGGGTGATGCAGCAAAGTAGAGATAAGTATTTCCCTCAGTTAAGAACCATGGTATCAATCCAGTAGGAGGCACAAGCAAGTCTCCAATCTATGCACCTGCACAAACTAACAAACACTTGCACTCAACGCAAAAAAGGGGTCGTCAATCCCTTCACGGTCTTGAGCAAGAGTGAGATCTAATAGAGATAGGTATAAAAGATATATAAAAAGGCAAACTAAAATAAATCTAAATACATTGCAGCAAGGTATTTTTGGGTATTTTTGGTTTATAGATCTGAAAATATATGATGGAAAATAGACCCGGGGGCCATAGGTTTCACTAGAGGCTTCTCTCTTGAAAATAGCATACGGTGGGTGAACAAATTACTGTTGAGCAATTGATAGAAAAGCGCAAAGTTATGACGATATCTAAGGCAATGATCATGAATATAGGCATCACGTCCGTGACAAGTAGACCGAAACGATTCTGCATCTACTACTATTACTCCACACATCGACCGACTCCTGCCTGCATCTAGAGTATTAAGTTCATAAGAACAGAGCAACGCTTTAAGTAAGATGACATGATGTAGAGGCATAAACTCAAGCAATATGATATAAACCCCATCTTTTTATCCTCGATGGCAACAATACAATACGTGCCTCGCTACCCCTTCTGTCACTGGGTGAGGACACCACAAGATTGAAGCCAAAACTAAGCACCTCTCCCATTGCAAGAAAAACCAATCTAGTTGGCCAAACCAAATCGATAGTTCGAAGAGAAATACAAAGATATCTTAATCATGCATAAAAGAGTTCAGAGAAGACTCAAATAATATTCATAGATAATCTGATCATAAATCCACAATTCATCGGATCTCAACAAACACACCACAAAAAAGTATTACATCGAATAAATCTCCAAGAACATCGAGGAGAACATTGTATTGAAGATCAAAGAGAGAATAAGCCATCTAGATACTAGCTATGGACCCGTAGGTCTGTGGTAAACTACTCACGCATCATCGGTAGGGTAGCAAGGTTGATGTAGAGGCCCTCCGTGATCGAATCCCCCTCTGGCAGATTGCCAAAAAAGGCCCCAAGATGGGATCTCACGAGAACAGAGGCTTGTGGCGGCGGAAAAGTATTTTGGTGGACGCTTCTGGTGGTTTGGGAATTTATAGCGCAAGAATTAGGGTTGGAGGACTCCCGAGGGGCCCATAAGCCCTCAGGACGCACCCCCCTGGTGCGTGCCTGGCAGGCTTGTGGCCTCCTCGGGCATCTTCTGAACCCCTCTCCAAGCTCCGTGGATGTCTTCTGGTCCAAGAAAAATCATCGTAAATTTTTATTCCGTTTGGACTCCATTTGATATTCTTTTCCTGTAAAACTCAAAACAAGGAAAAAACAGAAACTGGCACTGGGTTCTAGGTTAATAGGTTAGTCCCAAAAATAATATAAAATAGCATATTAATGCATATAAAATATCCAAAATAGATAATATAATAGCATGGAACAATAAAAAATTATAGATACGTTGGAGACGTTTCACTAACAGATAATTGTTGATGAAGAAATGTGGGATGCCTACCGGGGCATCCCCAAGCTTAGATGCTTGAGACTTCTTGAAATGTTATCTTGGGATGCCTTGGGCATCCCCAAGATTTAGCTTTTGTGTCTCATTAATTCCTTTTATATCACGGTTTCCCTAAATCTTAAAAACTTCATCCACACAAATCTCAACAAGAACTCGTGAGATAAGTAGTATAAATCAATGTAATAACCTTATCATTCTCTACTGTAGAAAATCACTAAAATTATTATTTAATATTGTATACTAAATGCTTCTGCATATTTAATACTCCTATCCTCAAATAGAATAATTAAATAAGCAAACATATGCAAACAATGTAAACATAATAGCAATCTGTCTAAACAAGACAGTCTGTAAAGAGTGCAATAATATTCATACTTCCCTAACTCCAAAAATGCTGAAAAATTACCACACTGTAGAAAAGTTATCATATCTCACCGTGTAAAAATTTCAAGATTTTATCATGTTTTTACTATTCACAAATATTCAAAACATAACAACAAACTTTCTGTTTTCAAACAGCAACATATAGACTTGCAAAATAAGCATGGTAAAGGCTATCCTTGACACTTTTATTGAAATAAAAGATGCAAAACATTATTCTAAATAACAGAAAGAAAATCCTAATAAAATAAAATTGCACTCCAAGCAAAACACATATCATCTGACGAATAAAAATGTAGCTCCAAGTGAGGTTACCGATAATGTTGAAGACGAAAGAGGGGATGCCTTTCAGGGCATCCCCAAGCTTAGTTGCTTGGATCTTACTTGAATATTACCTTGGGGTGCCTTGGGAATCCCCAAGATTAGGGTCTTGTCACTCCTTATTCTCCTCATATCAATATCTCACCCAAAACTTGAAAACTTCAATCACACAAAACTTAACGGAACTTCGTGAGATGGGTTAGCATAGTAAAACAAATTATTCACTTGGGCACTGTCAAGACAAGATTCATAATAGTTTCCACCTAATGCCTACTATACCCTATCATTTACACAATTTATATTAAGCAATATAAGCCATAGAAACCATAAAACAAGCAAACTATGCATTGCAAATAGAATCTGTCAAAAACAGAACAGTCTGTAAAGATCTTAATAATTACTACATTTCTCTTACTCAAAAAGTTCTGCAAAATTAGGACAATGTATATTTGTATATCAATCATCTGTAAAACATTCATAATTTTTCAATGCTCCAGTGATTTTTAACAATTCTGTTACTGGGCGCAAAAGTCTCTGTTTTTGCACAGAATCAAGTCAACTATCATCCACACTATCCCAAAGGCATTACTTGGCAATTTATTGAAATAAAAGGTATAAAACATGATTAATAAAGTAGCCTAATCATGTGAACACACAAAAATAGTAAGGGTAAATGTTGGGTTGTCTCCCAACAAGCGCTTTTCTTTAATGCCTTTTTAGCTAGGCATGATGATTTCAATGATGCTCACATAAAAGATAAGAATTAAAACATAACGGGAGCATCATGAATCATATGTTCCTCTCTCATAATAATTTTCATTAGTATCATGAATGAATTTAACAATATAACTAACACATAAAGCATTCTTTTCATGATCTACAAGCATGGAAATTTTGTTACTCTCCACATAAGCAAATTTATTCTCATGAATAGTGGTGGGAGAAAAATCAACAAAATAACTATCATGAGATACTTGATTGGGAAAATTAAAGTCATGATGAAAAGTTTCATGGTTATCATTATTATTTATAGCATACATGTCATCACCATAATCATCATAGATAGCAACTTTGTTGTCATAATCAATTGGAACCTCTTCCAAAATAGTGGATTCATCATTAAATAAATTCATGACCTCTCCAAATTCACTTTCATAATTGTTACAATAAGATTCAACACCCTCCAAAATAGTGGGATAATTAGAACCTAGAGTTGACACTCTTACAAACCCACTTTCATCAATATAATCATCATAAATAGGAGGCATGCTATCATCATAATAAATATGGTCATTCAAAGTAGGGGGACTAAAAAGATCATCTTCATTAAGCATAGCATCCCCAAGCTTGGGACAAACATTAATTGCAACAAATAAATTCTCAAACATGTCATTCTCATCAAACATAGAATCCCCAAGCTTGTGGCTTGGCATATCATAAGCATAATCACTCTCATCATTAATAGTATGAATAGCACCAATAGTATAACATCATCATAATTTCCCAAGTTGGTGCCAAAAAGATTTTCAAGATTATAAGAAGTACCATTATCTTCCCAATCACAATCATCACAACAAGCAATAGGCATAACAAAATCATCATCAACAGTACTTTCAGACATTGTGCCATAAGACAAAGAAGCAATATCATCATCAAGTGCATCATCTTCCACAATTATTTTTGATTCATTTTCATGAGGCACAACAATAATAGGAGCAACATTATTTGGGAGAGATACCTTTTTACCCCTAATCTTTCTTGTTTTCTTCTTCTTCACCACATCATGTGTGGGTTTAAGTAATTTTTCCGAGCTTCTTATTGATGAGATTGGTTGAATAGGGAGCTCCTTCTTGTCACCTATTTCATCATGGGAGACAATAGGAGGGAAAGTAAAATTCTTTACCCTTTCATTAGTATTCCTTTTATATTCTATTGGTTTTCCTATCTTTCTATAGTTGGCAATATAAGCATTCTCATTGCAATTTACCATGCAAAACATATAGATATCTTTTAGATTAGTTTCAATGTCGTCTGTGAGAATGAATACTTCAAACCAACTATTTTTATGTGTCAATTATTTACTCCCCAAAAATAGACAAAGCTCATTATAAAGTTCAAGGGTGATCAAATCATAACAATATTTGGCCATGATTCGATCATGAAAAAGTTTGCATTGGAAATTAAGATGACCAACCTTATTGCAAAGTTCACAAGTAATAGGACAAAGAGAACATAATTTTGTAGAAAATTCATCTATCACTTTGAGCAAAAAGTTGGTTCTATCATGTTTATGCTTCTTACAAAATCTATCATCCCTATAAGGCACGTCTTCACAAACTTTATGCACTCCACAAAAATTGACATTCTTATAAGAAACATTTTTATCATGACTAGTGCAATCATCATTAGTATTTTGGATATTCATAGATTCATACTAACAACATTGCAATCATGCTCATCATTTATGCCAAACATTTTATTGAATTCTTCTTCTATCAATTGAGCACAATTTTCCTTTCCATCATTTTCAAGAAAGACATGATAAAGACAAATAATATGAGGCAACCTCAATTCCATTTTTTTGTAGTTTTCTTTTATAGACCAAACTAGTGATAAAACAAGAAACTAAAAGATTCAGTTGCAAGATCTAAAGATATACCTTCCAGCACTCACCTCCCTAGCAATGGCCGCAGAAAAGAGCTTGATGTCTACTGCACAACTTGTTCTTGTAGACTCGTGTTGGGCCTCCAAGCGCAGAGTTTTGTACGACAGTAGCAAATTTCCCTCAAGTGGATGACCTAAGGTTTATCAATCCATGGGAGGCATAGGATGAATATGGTCTCTCTCAAACAACCCTGCAACCAAATAACAAAGAGTCTCTTGTGTCCCCAACATACCACATACAATGGTAAATTGTATAGGTGCAGTATTTCGGTGAGGAGATGGTGATACGAGTGTAATATGGATAGTAGATATAGGTTTTTGTAATAGGAACAATAAAAAACAGCAAGGTAGCAAGTAACAAAAGTGAGCACAAACGGTATTGCAATGCTTGAAAATAAGGCTTAGGGTTCATACTTCGCTAGTGCAATCTCTCAACAATGCTAACATAATTGGATCATATGGCAATCCCTCAACGTGCGATAAAGAATCACTCCAAAGTTCTTATCTAGCGGAGAACACAAGATGAAATTGTTTGTAGGGTATGAAACCACCTCAAAGTTATCCTTTACGATCGATCTATCGAGCTATTCCTATAAGTGTCACAAACAGCCCAAGCATTTGTACTAAAATAACACCATATGATACACATGAACCAACTCTAATGTCACCTAGATACTCCAATGTCACCACAAGTATCAGTGAGTTGATTATACGATATGCATCAAACAACTTCAGATTCATAATACTCAATCCAACACAAAGAACTTCAAAGAGTGCCCCAAGATTTCTACCGGAGAAACAAAGATGAAAACATGCATCAACCCCTATGCATAGATTACCCCAATGTCACCTCAGGAACCCACGAGTTGAGTGTCAAAACATACATCAAGTGAATCAATATGATACCCCATTGTCACCACGGGTATTCATAGCAAGACATACATCAAGTGTTCTCAAATCCAACAAAGTATTCAATCTGATAAAAGTGAAATCTCAAAGGTAGAACTCAATTCATCACAAGAAGATAGAGAGGGCAAAACACCATATGATCCAACTATATTAACAAAGTTCGCGATACATCAAGATCGTGCGAAATCAAGAACATGAGCGAGAGAGAGAGATCAAACACATAGCTACTAGTACAAACCCTCAGGCCCGAGGGTGGACTACTCCCTCCTCATCATGGTGGCCGCTGGGATGATGAAGATGGCCTTCAGTGATGATTTCCCCATTCGACAGGGTGCCGGAACAGGGTCCAGATTGGTTTTTCGTGGCTATAGAGGCTTGCGGTGGTGGAACTTCCGATCTAGGGTTATTTCTGGGGGTTTCTGTATTTATAGGATTTTTTGGCGATGGTCTCACGCTGAGATGGGCTTCGAGGGGCCCACTACCCACCAGCACACGCCAGAGGGGGCTGGCGCGCCTAGGTGGGTAGTGGCCACCTCGTGGATCTTCTGTCCCCCCCACGAAGATTCTAGTGCCTCTTTTCTTCCAAAAAGTTTCTTCAAAAAGTTTCGCTGCTTTTGGAGAACTTTGATTTCTGCACAAAAAACAACACCATGGTAGTTTTGCTGAAAACAGCGTCACTCCAGGTTAGTTTCATTTAAATCATATAAAATTGCACCCAAACCATAAAAATGTTGTAAACATGGCATGAATACTTCATAAATTATAGATACATTGGAGACGTATCACAGGGGGTGGTTAATATCTTTCATGCTAGATGGGTTGTTCTCACGTTGAGTGTTTATTCACTTGCCATTGCACGAGAAAGTGGCAGGTAACAGGGATGCCTAGTCCCATAATGAATCAAAATGAAAAATAAAATATAATAATGAAATAGACTCCCCCTTGGAAAGTTGATAGTTTGGAAGGCACCCGTGGATACGGCTAGCCATGGATTGTGAAAGAATGGTGGAGAGGGAGTAGAAATTTACTTTCTGTTTGGGAACCGCCTATAATGTGTCTAGCATAGAAGATATTGGAAACTTTCAGTCGTGACATTGACAGGAAAAGCATGCCTGTCAAAATAATTTATCTCTATTTTAAGCTTTGAGCTCTGGCACCTCTGCAAATCTCTTCTTCCCTTTGCGAAGGGCCTATTGTTGGGGAACGTAGCATGCAATTTCAAAAATTTCCTATGCTCACGCAAGATCTATCTAGGAGATGCATAGCAACGAGGGGGGAGAGTGTGTCTATGTACCCTCGTAGACCATAAGCGGAAGCGTTTCACAACGCGGTTGATGTAGTCAAACTTTCTACGCGCTCCACCGATCGAGTACCGAACGTACGGCACCTCCGAGTTCTGCACATGTTCAGCTCAATGACGTCCCTCGCCATCTTGATCCAGCAAGGTGTCGAGGTAGTAGATGAGTTCCATCAGCACGACGGTGTGGTGACGGTGATGGTGATGTGATCCGCATAGGGCTTCGCCTAAGCACCGCGAGAATATGACTGGGGTGTAAACTGTGGAGGGGGCGCCGCACACGGCTAACAATTGATGTTGTATCCTTTTGGGGCGCCCCCTCTCCTCTATTTATATATGTGTAGGGGCTTGGAGTAGAAGGAATAGTACCACATGAATAGTAACTGTGAATAGTACACACGTGGACTTGGACTCCAAGTCCAATCCTATTCCTACTAGGGCTCCTTCCCTTTTTGCCTTCCCTAGCCACATGGGCTTTTGAGGACTTAGTGCGCCTAGCCCAATAAGGCCAGGGCGCCTCCCCTTAGCCCATGCCAGCCCTTGGGACGTGGTGGACCCACTTGTGGACTTCTGGACCCCTCCGAAATCCTCCGGAAACTTCTGGAAGCTTCCCGGTACAATACCGAAAAAACTGCACTTTTTTCCGGAACCCAAAATATGACTTCCCATATATAAATCTTTTACCTCTCGACCATTCTGAGACTCCTCGTCATGTCCGTGATCTCATCCAGGACTCCGAACAACATTCGGTCACCAAATCACATAACTCATATAATACAATATTGGCATCGAACGTTAAGCGTGCAGACCCTACGGGTTCGAGAACTATGTAGACATGACCGAGACACCTCTCCAGTCAATAACCATTAGCGGAACCTGGATGCTCATATTGGCTCCCACATATTCTACGAAGATCTTTATCGGTCGAACCGTTATGACAACATACGTTATTCCCTTTGTCATCGGTATGTTACTTGCCCGAGATTCGATCGTCAGTATCTTCATACCTAGTTCAATCTCGTTACCGGCAAGTATCTTTACTCATTCCGTAATACATCATCCCGCAAACTAACTCATTAGTCACATTGCTTGCAAGGCTTATTATGATGTGTATTACCGAGAGGGCCCAGAGATACCTCTCCGGTACTCGGAGTGACAAATC
Organism: Thinopyrum elongatum; assembly: GCA_011799875.1. Lineage (NCBI taxonomy): Eukaryota > Viridiplantae > Streptophyta > Magnoliopsida > Poales > Poaceae > Thinopyrum > Thinopyrum elongatum. Next base: position 58,841,636 of record CM022297.1, read on the forward strand.
CTAATCTTGATCTATGCCAACCCAACAAATACCTTCGGAGATACCTGTAGAGCATCTTTATAATCACCCAGTTATGTTGTGACGTTTGATAGCACACAAGGTATTCCTCCGGTATCCGGGAGTTGCATAATTTCATAGTCAAAGGAATATTTATATGACATGAAGAAAGCAATAGCAATAAAACTGAACGATCAATATGCTAAGCTAACGGATGGGTCTTGTCCATCACATCATTCTCCTAATGATGTGATCCCGTTATCAATTGACAACTCATGTCTATGGTTAGGAAACTTAACCATCTTTGATTAACGAGCTAGTCTAGTAGAGGCTTACTAGGGACACGGTGTTTTGTCTATGTATCCACACATGTATCAAGTTTCCGGTTAATACAATTCTAGCATGAATAATAAACATTTATCATGATATAAGGAAATATAAAATAACAACTTTATTATTGCCTCTAGGGCATATTTCCTTCAGTCTCCCACTTGCACTAGAGTCAATAATCTAGTTCACATCGCCATGTGATTTAACACCAATAGTTCACATCTTTATGTGATTAATACCCATAGTTCACATCGCCATGTGACTAACACCCAAAGGGTTTACTAGAGTCAATAATCTAGTTCACATCGCTATGTGATTGCCACCCAAAGAGTACTAAGGTGTGATTATGTTTTGCTTGTGAGAGAAGTTTAGTCAACGGGTCTGCCACATTCAGATCCGTATGTATTTCGCAAATTTCTATGTCTACAATGCTCTGCATGGAGCTACTCTAGCTAATTGCTCCCACTTTCAATACATATCCAGATTGAGACTCAGAGTCATCTGGATTGGTGTAAAAGTTTGCATCGACGTAACTCTTTACGACAAACTCTTTATCACCTCCATAACCGAGAAATATTTCCTTAATCCTCTAAGGATAATTTTGACCGCTGTCTAGTGATTTACTCCTGGATCACTCTTGTACCTCCTTTCCAAACTCATGGCAAGGCACACAATAGGTCTGGTACACAGCAGGGCATACTTTATAGAACCTATGACTGAGGCATAGGGAATGACTTTCATTCTCTCTCTATATTCTGCCGTGGTCGGGTTTTGAGTCCAACTCAACTTCACACCTTGTAACATAGGCAAGAACCCTTTCTTTGACTGATCCATTTTTGAACTTCTTCAAAAATTTATCAAGGTATGTGCTTTGTGAAAGTCCTATCAAGCGTCTTGATCTATCTCTATAGATCTTGATGCCCAATATATAAGCGGCTTCACCGAGGTCTTTCATTAAAAAATTCTTATTCAAGTATCCTTTTATGCTATCCAGAAATTCTATATCATTCCCGATCAACAATATGTCATCCACATATAATATCAGAAATGCTATAGAGTTCCCACTCACTTTCTTGTAAATACAGGGTTCACCGTAAGTCTGTATAAAACCATATGCTTTGATCACCTCATCAAAGCGTATATTCCAACTCCGAGATGCTTGCACCAGTCCATAGATGGATCGGTGGAGCTTGCACACTTTGTTAGCACATTTAGGATCGACAAAACCTTCTGATTGCATCATATACAACTCTTCTTTAAGAAATCCATTAAGGAATGCAGTTTTGATGTCCATTTGCCAGATTTCATAATCATAAAATGCGGCAATTGCTAACATGATTCGGACAGACTTAAGCATCGCTACGGGTGAGAAAGTCTCATCGTAGTCAACTCCTTGAAATTGTCGAAAACCTTTCGCGACAAGTCGAGCTTTGTAGACAGTAACATTACCATCAGCGTCAGTCTTCTTCTTGAAGATCCATTTATTCTCTATGGCTCGCCGATCATCGGGCAAGTCAACCAAAGTCCACACTTTGTTCTCATACATGGATCCTATCTCAAATTTCATGGCCTCAAGCCATTTATCGGAATCTGGGCTCATCATAGCTTCTTCATAGTTCGTAGGGTCGTCATGGTCTAGTAACATGACTTCCAGAATAGGATTACTGTACCACTCTGGTGTGGAACGTGCTCTGGTTGACCTACAAGGTTCGGTAGTAACTTGATCTGAAGTTTCATGATCATCATCATTAGCTTCCTCTCTAGTTGGTGTGGGCATCACGGGAACGGTTTTCTATGATGAGCTACTTTCCAATTCAAGAGAAGGTACAATTACCTCATCAAGTTCTAATTTCCTCCCACTCACTTCTTTCGAGAGAAACTCCTTCTCTAGAAAGGATCCATTCTTAGCAACAAAGATCTTGCCTTCAGATCTGTGGTAGAAGGTGTACCCAACAGTTTCTTTTGGGTATCCTATGAAGACGCACTTCTCCGATTTGGGTTCGAGCTTATCAGGCTGAAGCTTTTTCACATAAGCATCGCAACCCCAAATTTTAAGAAACGATAGCTTAGGTTTCTTGCCAAACCACAGTTCATACAGTGTCGTCTCAACGGATTTAGACGGTGCCCTATTTAACGTGAATGCAGCTGTCTCTAATGCATAACCCCAAAACGATAGTGGTAAATCGGTAAGAGACATCATAGATCGCACCATATCTAATAAAGTACGGTTACGACGTTCGAACACACCATTACTCTGTGGTGTTCCAGGTGGCGTGAGTTGTGAAACTATTCCACATTGATTTAAATGAAGGCCAAACTCGTAACTCAAATATTCGCCTCCGCGATCAGATCGTAGAAAATTTATTTTCTTGTTACGATGATTCTCCACTTCACTATGAAATTCTTTGAACTTTTCAAATGTTTCAGACTTGTGTTTCATTAAGTAGATATACCCATATCTGCTCAAATCATTTGTGAAGGTCAGAAAATAACGATACCCGCCGCGAGCCTCAACACTCATCGGACCGCATACATCGGTATGTATTATTTCCAATAAGTCATTGGCTCGCTCCATTGTTCCAGAGAACGGAGTTTTAGTCATCTTGCCCATGAGGCATGGTTCGCAAGTATCAAATGATTCATAATCAAGTGATTCCAAAAGCCCATCTGCATGGAGTTTCTTCATGCGCTTTATACCAATATGACCTAAATGGCAGTGCCACAAATATGTTGCATTTTCATTATCAACTTTTCATCTTTTGGCATCAATATTATGAATATGTGTATCACCACGATTGAGATTCTATAAACCATTTACATTGGGTGTATGACCATAGAAGGTTTTATTCATGTAAACAGAACAACTATTATTCTCTGACTTAAATGAATAACTGTATCGCAATAAACATGATCCAATCATATTCATGCTCAACGCAAACACCAAATAACATTTATTTAGGTCCAATACTAATCCCGAAGGTAGAGGGAGTGTGCGATGGTGATCTTATCAACCTTGGAATCACTTCCAACACACATCGTCACCTCGCCCTTAACTAGTCTCTGTTCATTTTGCAACTCCTGTTTTGAGTTACTAATCTTAGCAACTGAACCGGCATCAAATACCCAGGGGTTACTATGAACACTAGTAAAGTACACATCAATAACATGTATATCAAATATACCTTTGTTCACTTTGCCATCCATCTTATCCGCCAAGTATTTGGGGTAGTTCCGCTTCCAGTGACCATTCCCTTTGCAGTAGAAGCACTTAGTTTCAAGCTTAGGTATAGCTTTGGGTTTCTTCACGAGAGTGGCAACTTGCTTGTCATTCTTCTTGAAGTTCCCTTTCTTTTCCTTTGCCCTTTTTCTTGAAACTAGTGGTCTTGTTTAACCATCAACACTTGATGCTCTTTCTTGATTTCTACCTTCGCCGATTTTAGCATCACGAAGAGCTCGGGAATCATTTTCGTCATCCCTTGCATATTATAGTTCATCACAAAGTTCTAATAGCTTGGTGATAGTGATTAGAGAACTCTGTCAATCACTATCTTATCTGGAAGATTAACTCCCACTTGATTCAAGCGATTGTAGTACCCAGACATTCTGAGCACATGCTCAATGGCTGAGCTATTCTCCTCCATCTTGTAGGTAAAGTACTTGTCAGAGGTCACATACCTCTCGACATGGGCATGAGTCTAAAATACCAATTTCAGCTCTTGGAACATCTCATATGCTCCGTGGCATTCAAAACATTTTTGAAGTCCCGGTTCTAAGCCGTAAAGCATGGCGCACTAAACTACCATGTAGTCATCATACCGAGCTTGTCAAACATTCATAATGTCTACATCTGCTCCTGCGATAGGTCTGTCACCTAGCGGTGCATCAAGGACATAATTCTTCTGTGCAGCAATGAGGATAATCCTCAGATCACAGACCCAGTCCGCATCATTGCTACTATCATCTTTCAACTTAATTTTCTCTAGGAACATATCAAAAACATAGGGGAGCTATAACGCGAGCTATTGATCTACAACATAATTTGCAAATACTATCAGGATTAAGTTCATGATAAATTAAAGTTCAATTAATCAAATTACTTATGAACTCCCACTTAGATAGACATCCCTCAAGTCATCTAAATGATACGTGATCCAAATCAACTAAACCATGTCCGATCATCACGTGAGATGGAGTAGTCATCAATGGTGAACATCTCTATGTTGATCATATCTACTATATGATTCACGTTCGACCTTTCAGTCTCCAGTGTTCCGAGGCCATGTCTGTACACGCCAGGCTCGTCAAGTTTAACCCGAGTATTCCGCATGTGCAAAACTGTATTGCACCCGTTGTATGTGAACGTAGAGCCTATCACACCCGATCATCACGTGATGTCTCAGCACGAAGAACTGTCGCAACGGTGCATACTCAGGGAGAACACTTATACCTTGAAATTTTAGTTAAGGGATCACCTTATAATGCTACCGTCGTACTAAGCAAAATAAGATGCATATAAAAGATAAACATCACATGCAATCAAAATATGTGACGTGATATGGCCATCATCATCTTGTGCTTTTGATCTCCATCTCCAAAGCATCGTCATGATCTCCATCGTCACCGGCTCGACACCTTGATCTCCATCATAGCGTCGTGGTCGTCTTGCCAACTATTGCTTCTACAACTATCGCTAACGCATAGTGATAAAGTAAAGCAATTACTTGGCGTTTGCATTTCATACAATAAAGCGACAACTATAAGGCTCCTGCCAGTTGCCGATAACTTACAAAACATGATCATCTCATACAACAACGTATATCACATCATGTCTTGACCATATCACATCACAACATGCCCTGCAAAAACAAGTTAGACGTCCTCTACTTTGTTGTTGCAAGTTTTACGTGGCTGCTACGGGCTTCTAGCAAGAACCGTTCTTACCTACGCATCAAAACCACAACGGTGTTTCATCAAGTTTGCTGTTTTAACCTTCAACATGGATCGGCCGTAGTCAAATTCAATTCAACTAAAGTTGGAGAAACAGACACCCGCCAGCCACCTTTATGCAAAACTAGTTGCATGTCTGTCGGTGGAACCGGTCTCATGAACATGGTCATGTAAGGTTGGTCCGGGCCGCTTCATCCAACAATACCGCCGAATCAAAATAAGATGTTGGTGGTAAGCAGTATGACTATCACCGCCCACAACTCTTTGTGTTCTACTCGTGCATATCATCTACGCATAGACCTGGCTCGGATGCCACTGTTGGGGAACGTAGCATGCAATTTCAAAAATTTCCTACGCTCACGCAAGATCTATCTAGGAGATGCATAGCAACGAGGGGGGAGAGTGTGTCTACGTACCCTCATAGACCGTAAGCGGAAGCGTTTCACAACGCGGTTGATGTAGTCGAACTTTCTACGTGCTCCACTGATCGAGTACCGAACGTACGGCACCTCCGAGTTCTGCACACGTTCAGCTCGATGACGTCCCTCGCCTTCTTGATCCAGCAAGGTGTCGAGGTAGTAGATGAGTTCCGTCAGCACGACGGTGTGGTGACGGTGATGGCGATGTGATCCGCGCAGGGCTTCGCCTAAGCACCGCGAGAATATGACCGGGGGTGTAAACTGTGGAGGGGGGCGCCGCACACGGCTAACAATTGATGTTGTATCCTTTTGGGGCGCCCCCTCTCCTCTATTTATATATGTGTAGGGGCTTGGAGTAGAAGGAATAGTACCACGTGAACAATAACCGTGAATAGTACACACATGGACTTGGACTCCAAGTCCAATCCTATTCCTACTAGGACTCCTTCCCTTTTTGCCTTCCCTAGCCACATGGGCTTTTGAGGACTTAGTGCGCCTAGCCCAATAAGGCCAGGGCGCCTCCCCTTAGCCCATGCCAGCCCTTGGGACATGGTGGACCCACTTGTGGACTTCTGGACCCCTCCGGAACCTTCTGGAAGCTTCCCGGTACAATACCGAAAAAACTGCACTTTTTTCCGGAACCCAAAATATGACTTCCCATATATAAATCTTTACCTCTCGACCATTCCGAGACTCCTCGTCATGTTTGTGATCTCATCCGGGACTCTGAACAATATTCGGTCACCAAATCACATAACTCATATAATACAATATCGTCATCGAACGTTAAGCGTGCGGACCCTACGGGTTCGAGAACTATGTAGACATGACCGAGACACCTCTCTAGTCAATAACCAATAGCGGAACCTGGATGCTCATATTGGCTCCCACATATTTTATGAAGATCTTTATCGGTCGAACTGTTATGACAACATACGTTATTCCCTTTGTCATCGATATGTTACTTGCCTGAGATTCGATCGTCGGTATCTTCATACCTAGTTCAATCTCGTTACTGGCAAGTCTCTTTACTCGTTCCGTAATACATCATCCTGCAACTAACTCAGTAGTCACATTGCTTGCAAGGCTTATTATGATGTGTATTACCGAGAGGGCCCAGAGATACCTCTCCGATACTCGGAGTGACAAATCCTAATCTTGATCTTTGCCAACCCAACAAATACCTTCGGAGATACCTGTAGAGCATCTTTATAATCACCCAGTTATGTTGTGACGTTTGATAGCACACAAGGTATTCCTCCGGTATCCGAGAGTTGCATAATTTCATAGTCAAAGGAATATGTATATGACATGAAGAAAGCAATAGCAATAAAACTGAACGATCAATATGCTAAGCTAACGGATGGGTCTTCTCCATCACATCATTCTCCTAATGATATGATCCCGTTATCAAATGACAACTCATGTCTATGATTAGGAAACTTAACCATCTTTGATTAACGAGCTTGTCTAGTAGAGGCTTACTAGGGACATGGTGTTTTGTCTATGTATCCACACATGTATCAAGTTTCCGGTTAATACAATTATAGCATGAATAATAAATATTTATCATGATATAAGGAAATATAAAATAACAACTTTATTATTGCCTCTAGGGCATATTTCCTTCACCTATCTATTTTACTTTTATGTATTTTTATTTTTATTTTGAGTCTCCATCTTCTCTTATAAGCACCAACTGGGAAGCACTATTGTCATACTTTTGCATTGGATGTAGTTAATATTGAGTGTGTTTCATGAATGAATCAATGATTGTGCAGGAAGGGCTAGGGATAACTTTCTTTAGCATTGATATTTGAAAGACATGGTTGTTTCTTAGTATGCTTGAGTATCCATGTCATCATGTCAAATTATAGACTATTGCTTTGAATCATTCGAATCTCAATATTCATGCCACAAAAGAAAGATTACATGATGAATATGATTGGTAGCATTCCACAGCAAAAATTCTGTTTTTATCATTTACCTACTCAAGGACGAGCAGGAATTAAGCTTGGGGATGCTTGATACGTCTCCAATGTATCTATAATTTTTTATTGTTCCATGCTACTATAGTTTCAATCTTGGATGTTTTATATGCAATTATATATCATTTTTTGGGACTAATCTATTAATTTAGTGCCCAGTGCCAGTTGCTGTTTTTGGTTGTCCAGGAAATCAGTACCAAACGAAGTCCAAATGCCACGAAACTTTATGACGATTTTTTCTGGACATAAGAGACACTAGAAGCTTTAGGAGGAGGCTACATGACGAAGGAGTGGCCCAGAAGCCACCAGGCTGCGCCCAGGGGGTAGGCGTGCCCTGGTGCCTTGTGGGGCCCTTGTGGCTCCGTTTGACCTAATTCCGCCTCTGTAAATTCTCTAAAATCGGGAAACCAACAGAGAGCCACCCGAAACCCTTTTCCCATTGCCGCAAGCTTCTGTTCTCGAGAGATCCCATCTGGGGGGCCTTTTCCTGCACTATGCCGGAGGGGCTCTGCATCAACCTTGCTGTCCTTCCGATGATGTGTGAGTAGTTTACCAGAGTCTTGTTACTGGAGTCGCTCACAACTTTTGGGCAGACCTACGGGTCCATAGTTAGTAGCTAGATGGCTTCTTCTCTTTATTTGATCTTCAATACAATATTATCCTCGATGTTCTTGGAGTTCTATTTGATGTATTACTTTTTGTGTGTGTTTGTTGGGATCCAATGAGTTGTGATATTATGATCAGATTATCCATGAATATTATTTGAGTCTTCTCTGAACTCTTTAATGCATGATTATTATAGCTTTGTATTTTTCTTCGATCTATCCGTTTGGTTTGGCCAACTAGATTGATTTATCTTGCAATGGGAGAGGTGCTTTGTGATGGGTTCGATCTTGCGGTGCTCAATCCCAGTGACAGAAGGGGACATGACACGTATTTGTATCATTTCCATTAAGGGTAAAACAATGGGGTTTATTCATATTAATTGAGTCTACTTTGTCTACATAATGTCATCTTGCTTAAGGCGTTACTCCATTCTTTATGAACTTAATACTCTAGATGCATGCTGGATAGCGGTCAATGTGTGGAGTAATAGTAGTAGATGCAGGCAGGAGTCGGTCTACTTGTCTCGGACGTGATGCCTATATACATGATCATTGCCTTGGATATCGTCATGATTATTTGGTTTTCTATCAATTGCCCAACAGTAATTTGTTTACCCGCCGTATGCTAACTTCAAGAGAGAAGCCTCTAGTGAAAAATATGGCCCTCGGGTCTATTTTTATCATATATTAAAATTGAAAAATACTTTGCTGCACTTTTACTTACTTTAATTTATTTTATCTTTTTGTTCATCTATTTATCACTACGAGATTTAATCCTTGCAATTAACCGCCAAGGGATTGACAACCCCTTGATTGTGTTGGGTGCAAGTATTTGTTATTTTGTGTGTAGGAAGTTGTTGCGTGGTTCTCCTACTGGATTAATAACCTTGATTTCTAACTGAGGGAAATACTTATCTCTACTGTACTATATCATCCCCTCCTCTTCGGGGAAATCCCAACACAACTCACAAGTAGCAATACTTTCATAATTACCATGATGCTTCCGTTCTAGGCTCGATAATACTTTCCATAATAAATGTGATACTCACGTCCAAAGAATGATACTCTCCGTAATGAACATGATCCTTACGTTCAACACTCGATGAAACTTTTCATAGTTAACGTGATTCTCCTGTCCAAAAAATAACACTCCCCATAATTAAAGTAATCCTACTGTCAAACACTCGATAATAGATTTCATAATTAACATGATCCTCCCGTTCAAATAATTACACTCTTTATAATTAATATGATCCTTTCGTCCCAAAAAAGATACTCTTCATAATTAATGTAATCCGTCCAATGCTCAATTATACTTTCCAAATTAAATGGACATAATAATTATCTGACTAATTAACGCACGTAATTAACTGGTCCGGCTAATTAATTGCATGCAATTGTGCGCAAGGCATTAATTGGGCAAGAGATAACTAGTAAGATGATTTTTCGGCATTAATGGTTGCATGCGAACGGACGAAACGACCTACAAACTCCCCCTTAGTAGTAGCGATAATTAACATGATCCTCCCGTTCAAATAATTATACTCTTTATAATTAATATGATCCTTCAGTCCAAAAAAAGATACTCTTCATAATTAATGTGATTTTCCCGTCCAACACCTAATTAAATGGACATATTAACAGTCTGACTAATTAACACACGTAATTAACTGGTCTGGCTAATTAATTGCATGCAATTGTGGGGAAGGCATGAATTGGGCAAGAGATAATTAAGACGATTTTTCGGCATTAATGGTTGCGTGTGAATGAACGAAACGACCTACGAACGCCCCCTTTAGTTGTAGAGATAATTGATTTGTCACACAAAAAATCTCTACTTAAATAGACTTAATTAATTACACGTGTAATTAATTATCTTTCTAATTAAGTGCATTAATGGCTTGATTTCTAAATTGATTTGATGTTTGGTTTACAAATTGTTTTGCATTAATGATTGGGTGACCCTTTTCATAATTAACAAGATCCTTCCATTCTAGGCTCGATAATAATTTTCATAATTAATGTGATACTCACGTCGAAAGAATGATACTCTCTCTAATGAACATGATCCTTCCGTTCAACACTCGATGAAACATTTCATAGTTAACGTGATCCTCCTGTCCAAAAAATAATACTCCCATAATTAAAGTGATCCTACTGTCAAACACTCGATAATACTTTTAAAATTAACATGATCCTCACGTTCAAATAATTATATTCTTTATAATTAATATGATCCTTCCGTCCAAAAAAAGATATTCTTCATAATGAATGTGATTTTCCCATCCAACGCTCAATTATACTTTTCAAATTAAATGGACATATTAACTGTATGGCTAATTAACTCATGTAATTAACTGGTCTGGCATATTAATTGCGTGCAACTGTGGGCAAGGCAGGATTTAGGGAAGAGATAACTAATACTATTTTTCGGCATTAATGGTTGCGTGCGAACGAACGAAACAACCTACAAACTCCCCTTTAGTAGTCTCTACTCATAAGGGATCTCTTCTCTACTCCTAAGGGACGACTTGGTAGTCTCCGCTTCGTCCGGTTTTTTTTCCATCTCAACCTCCAACCTTTGTCTGGTTTTTTTGTCCCTCCTCCCACATCCCCTGTAACGATCCCACCTTCATCTGGTTTTTTCCGTCTCTCCTTCCACCTCCCACGTAACGATCTCGTCGCAACCAAAAAAACCAACGAATACCACCTAGCGAGTCCCCTCGCACGAGAAAAAAAATCTCTACTCCTAAGGGACGACTTGGTAGTCTCCGCTTTGTCCGGTTTTTTTCGTCTCAACCTCCCACCTTTGTCTGGTTTTTTCATCCCTCCTCCCACATCCCCTGTAACGATCCCACCTTCATCTGGTTTTTTTTCGTATCTCCTTCCACCTCCCACATAACGATCCCGTCGCAACCAACGAAGACCACCTAGCGAGTCCCCTCGCACGAGAAAAAATCTGATTAAACTGTAGCGATCATCTGTCGAACGAAAAAAATGGACTAAAAAAATTGCGACCGACTCGCACGAATGATGGAGTGAGGCCTCCTGGCGGAAAAAATTGTCTATCCAGACCGCCCTCGATCGTCTCGCTGTGAGGACGATAACCACGCCACAACCGCCTTCGCCGCCACCGATTTATTCACTACGTCGACATAAACCACGCCCTAGCCGTCGATCCCTTCGCCGCCGCCGATCCCTTTGTCGCCGCCGAGGTCCTGGAGGAGCCGCCGCTGAGGTCCTAGAGGAGCCACCATCGCGGATCCCTTTGCTGCCGCCTCCGCCTTCATTGCGGACCTCCGGTTCATCGTCGGGACACCGCTGGCAAGTTCCTCCATCGCCGCCGTCGAAGTCCCAGAGGTTCTTACAACCCATACAGATCGGAGATAGGTATTATCTGAAGTTTATACAGAGTTCATACAACCATTGCATATTGACACAACCATTTACCACAGCCATTTATCATCACCACGTGCTAGCCATTAACGTTTCGCGTGAGATCTTATGTGTCGCCCCCTCCGGTTCACCGTCAGGAGATATTACACAAATCGTCTTTAATTTGTAACAGTACATTATCAGGCATTTTTACCCATACGTACCAAATTAGTATCTTGATGTTTAATTCGTAACAAAAAGCATAAGGTACAACTTCAATTTGTTTCGTACACATGCCAAGCATCATGTAAGCTGCACAAGATGACACCTTTAGATTCCTGTAATAGACTAACGCATGATGTCTTATGTGAGCAGAGTCCTGTTTTATAGTCTATACAAGCACAGTCCTGTTTTATAGTCTTCTCAAGTTCTAAATCCTTTGAGATTCAGGAAGTTTGCTGTGGTCCTGCTCCTTGCCTTGTAAAAAGCAAGAAAAAAACTTAAAACCACGACAATGTAACAATAAAGAATCATCTACTTCTATAAAAGCAATCCATGAGGGTACAACTTTATGTTGCTACATATATCAAGCAATGATCTTTTCGTCTCAGGGAGCTGCCATTTGATAGGTACGTATGGGGAATTCAAAAAGCAAGGCAACTGAACATAAAGCAGACGAAGACGTACTTACAAGTATATTTTCTGCTATCAGAATTTGGTATACATGGCAAACATCATGCCCTTCTGACAGTGACATTGTGTATAGGTAATGTGTTGCATGCCATATGGATGGGACAGATGTTGACGAACATATCATACCCGTCGCTGACATTGTTGACGATAGCTACTCAGTGGATCCAGGTATAAGTCTTCGATTTTTTTTGCCTGCATACTTTCTAACCTATATAACATTTACGTTGTATGGATCCAGGCAAGAACACATCAGATGGGTCTAAGTGTGCTACGGGTAGGAATGCCTAATGATGCTTCGTTGCCGGCTCCGAGTAATCTCACGCTGGTTTATGGCACAGATGTACCACAAAATTCAAATGGTATTGCCCGATCCGTCTTCCATATGAAATAATTTATGCTTATGGGTGTTCATCTTCATGTACTTATACAGCTTATGGCTTTTGTGTTGTTCCATTACCTGTAGAATCTTCCCATGTTGATGAGGGAAATGATGTAGGGCTTGATGCGAGTGTGAGGGAATGTTCAGTGTCTAATCCAGCATGCGAGCACCAGACAACAGGAGTTGTCTTGAGTGATAAGGTAAGGGAGCACGTGAATACCCGCAGTCGAGCTGATTATCGGAAGAAAAAAGATTAGTGTACCCTCAAGCTCCACTTACGATATCTGGTAAGGTTGTTTAATGATTAAGTGCTACGGTAATCAGTGAATACATATAGAATATGTTCAAACGCCCGTGCATTCAACCATGATTACGTATAGAATATGTTGGAACGCCCGTGCATTGTATGGTCAACGCAGCTACATCCCGCCACCCATCCTTCTCACATGATATTCATACTTTTCATGATTCGACTACTCTCACATGTGGTTCCTTTAATCACGAATAATTAGCTAGCACGCAGTGTGATAAGGAAGAAAAAAGGGAGCTTATAAACGCACGGAGGCGTGCATCTTATCGGAAGAAAAAGGAGGGTATGACCAAACTACAAGATGATATGCAAAATGTTCCCCAACATGCTCTCACTAGTAGAAAACAGGGCTTTGGTCCAGGCCTGGACAGCCCATTAGTCCCGGTTCAGTAACGAACCAGGACCCATGGGGGCATACGTCCTGGTTTGTGCGCCCAGGGGGCCGGCCGGGCCTCGTGGGGCATTGGTCCCGGTTCGTCTAGACCCTTTGGTCCCGGTTCCAGACACGAACCGGGACCAATGGGCCTCGCTCCTGGCCCACATCCATTGGTCCCGGTTCATGGCTGGAACCGGGACCAAAGGAGGTCCTTTAGTCCCGGTTCCAGCCACCAACCGAGACCAATGAGGTGCCTATATATACCCCCTCGCCCGCAAGCAGAGCACTCCACTGCTCTGTTTTTTCTGGCCGGCTAGGGGAGGGCTTTGTGGTGCTCTAGCTCACCTCCTATGCACATGAGGTGTTCGATGAAATGCCTGAGCCACACTACTTAAGCTTTCTTCTCTTCAAGCTCGACCTCCAAGCTCCATTTTCCTCAAGATTTGTCTAGGTTTAGCGGTCCGTCACGTCCCGTCCCCGTCTTCACCGCCGTCGATCGCCCGCGCCGATCTCGTCGCCGGCACCACCGTGGTGAGCCTCTTGTTCTTATCTTCTTTCTAAAAGAGAAAAATTCTTACTTGTATGATTTAGATAGATACTTGTATAATTTTCTTACTTTTATTATTGTTTGTTATTATATAGTGCGATGGTTTTGGTATCCGCCCCCGTCGGCCCTCGTCCTGTCTATGATTCGGATGTGGTATATATTATATTTTATAACTATTTGGTTCATTTATTGTTTATGATAATTATGCCGAACAACGTGACATAGATTTTTTTATCTTGGAGGTATGTGAACCGGAAATTCCAACCAATCCTATTGTCGAGAGGTTAAATTTAGTTGAAGAAGAAAACAATTACTTGAAGGAAAAATTGAAAAAAAAATTGAGGAGGAGAAGATGATATTGGAGTTGCATGTTGCGGATGTCGTCGATGATCACAAGATCAAGATGGATGCAATGCGCTTCAAGATTAGAAAGTATAGAAAATATGCCATTCATACCGAGGCTTGGTATCATTATGCCGTTGGATCAATTGTTACCTTGGTTGCGATTATGATCGCATTTGTTGTTGCATTGAAATGTTTTACATAGTTTCAATGTATGGTTTAATTAGATGCTCTGGAGAGCTATATGTTGTTCAATGAGAACTATGTATGTACTTTGGTTTTAATATGATGATGAACTTCTATTAATTTGGTCACTTATCTATTCATGATGTTCTGTAATGGTTTTTGACACACTTAATTATATATAATGCACGTAGATGAACCGGCAATGGATGTACGGTGACAGATGCACCTCCGAGTACATTAAGGGCGTGCATAATTTTCTCGAAGTGGCTGAGGCAAACAAGCAGAATGGTTTTATGTGTTGTCCATGCCCTATATGTGGGAATACGAAGTCTTACTCTGACCGGAAAATCCTTCACACCCACCTGCTTTATAAGGGTTTCATGCCACACTATAATGTTTGGACCAAGCACGGAGAAAGAGGGGTTATGATGGAAGACAGCGAAGAAGAAGAGGATGATGACAATTATGTGCCCCCTGAATACGGTGATGCTGCAACGGGGGAAGCTGAAGATCAAGAGGAACCAGACGATGTGCCCGATGATGATCTCCGCCGGGTCATTGTTGATGCAAAGAGACAGTGCGAAAGTGAAAAGGAGAAGCTGAAGTTCGATCGCATGTTAGAGGATCACAAAAAAGGGTTGTACCCCAATTGCGAAGATGGCAACACAAAGCTCAGTACCGTACTGGAATTGCTGCAGTGGAAGGCAGAGAATGTTGTGCCTGACAAAGGATTTGAGAAGCTACTGAAAATATGGAAGAAGAAGCTTCCAAAGGATAACGAATTGCCCGACAGTACGTACGCAGCAAAGAAGGTCGTATGCCCTCTACGATTGGAGGTGTAGAAGATACATGCATGCCCTAATGACTGCATCCTCTACCGCGGTGCATACGAGGATTTGAACGCATGCCCGGTATGCGGTGCATTGCGGTATAAGATCAGACGAGATGACCCTGGTGATGTTGATGGCGAGCCCCCCAAGAAGAGGGTTCCTGCGAAGGTGATGTGGTATGCTCCTATAATACCACGGTTGAAACGTCTGTTCAGAAACAAAGAGCATGCCAAGCTGATGCGATGGCACAGAGAGGACCGTAAGAAAGACGGGAAGTTGAGAGCACCTGCTGACGGGTCTCAGTGGAGAAAAATCAAGAGAAAGTACTGGGAGGAGTTTGCAGGTGATGCAAGGAATGTATGGTTTGGTTTAAGCGCGGATGGCATTAATCCTTTTGGGGAGCAGAGCAGCAATCACAGCACCTGGCTCGTGACTCTATGTATCTATAACCTTCCTCCTTGGCTGTGCATGAAGCGGAAGTTCATTATGATGCCAGTACTCATCCAAGGCCCTAAGCAACCCAGCAACGACATTGATGTGTACCTAAGGCCATTAGTTGAAGAACTTTTACAGCTGTGGAATGGAAACGGTGTACGTATGTGGGATGAGCACAGACAGGAGGAATTTGACCTGCATGCGTTGCTGTTTGTAACCATAACTCTCAGTAACCTTTCAGGACAGACAAACAAGGGATACCACGCATGCACGCACTGTTTAGCTGACACTGAAAGTATATACCTGGACAAATGCAGGAAGAATGTGTACCTGGGGCATCGTCGATTTCTTCCGACCAACCATCAATGTCGAAAGAAAGGCAAGCATTTCAAAGGCGAGGCAGATCACCGGAAGAAGCCCACCATGCGTACCGGTGATCACGTACTTGCTATGGTCAATGATTTACACGTAATCTTTGGAAAGGGTCCCGGCGGACTATCTGTTCCGAATGACGCTGAGGGACGCGCACCCATATGGAAGAAGAAATCTATATTTTGGGACCTACCCTACTGGAAAGACCTAGAGGTCCGCTCTTCAATCGACGTGATGCACGTGACAAAGAACCTTTGCGTGAACTTGCTAGGCTTCTTGGGAGTGTATGGGAAGACAAAAGATACACCGGAGGCATGGGAGGACCTGCAACATTTGCACGAAAAACATGGCATGCCTCCAAAGCAGTATGAAGGTCCTGCCGGCTACGCTCTTACCAAAGAAGAGAAGGAAATCTTCTTTGAATGCCTGCTCAGTATGAAGGTCCCGTCTGGCTTCTCGTCGAATATAAAGGGAATAATAAATATGGCAGAGAAAAAGTTCCAGAACCTAAAGTCTCATGACTGCCACGTGATTGTGACGCAACTGCTTCCGGTTGCATTGAGGGGGCTTCTACCGGAAAACGTTCGATTAGCCATTGTGAAGCTATGTGCATTCCTCAATGCAATCTCTCAGAAGGTGATCGATCCACAAATCCTACCAAGGCTAAGGAGTGATGTGGTGCAATGTCTTGTCAGTTTCGAGCTGGTGTTCCCACCATCCTTCTTCAATATCATGACGCATGTCCTAGTTCATATAGTCAACGAGATTGTCATTCTGGGCCCTGTATTTCTACACAATATGTTCCCCTTTGAGAGGTTCATGGGAGTCCTAAAGAAATATGTCCGTAACCGCGCTAGGCTAGAAGGAAGCATCTCCATGGGCCATCAAATAGAGGATGTCATTGGGTTTTGTGTTGACTTCATTCCTGGCCTTAAGAAGATTGGTCTCCCTCAATCGCGGTATGAGGGGAGACTGACTAGAAAAGGCACGCTAGGAGGGGACTCAATAATATGTAGGGACGGGCATTCTTGGTCTCAAGCACACTACACAGTTCTACAGAACTCTACCTTGGTGACCCCGTATGTCGATGAACACAAGAACATTCTGCGCTCCAAACACCCGGAGCAGTGTGACGACTGGATTACATGTGAACACATCAGGACTTTCGGCAGTTGGTTGGAAACACGTCTCAGAGGTGACAACACTGTTTCTGATGAGCTGTACTCATTGTCCAGGGGACCATCTTCGACTGTATTGACTTACAAAGGATACGAGATAAATGGGAATACATTTTACACGATCGCCCAAGATCAAAAGAGCACCAACCAAAACAGCGGTGTCCGCTTTGATGCAGCAACCAAGAGGGGAAAGGACACATATTATGGTTACATAGTGGACATATGGGAACTTGACTACGGACATGATTTTAAGGTCCCTTTGTTTAAGTGCAAATGGTTCAATATGTCAGGAGGCGGGGTACAGGTAGACCCACAGTACGGAATGACAACAGTGGATCTGAACAATCTTGGGTACACAGATGAACCATTCGTCCTAGCCAATGATGTGGCGCAGGTTTTCTATGTGAAGGACATGTCTACCAAACCGAGAAAAAGAAAAGATAAGGAAGCGAATACATCATACGATGAGCCAAAGCGCCACATAGTTCTTTCAGGAAAAAGAGACATCGTGGGATTGGAGGGCAAGACAAACATGTCTGAAGATTATGAAAAGTTTCATGAAATTCCTCCCTTCAAAGTCAAGGCTGACCCAAGCACCCTGTTAAGCGATGAAGAATATCCATGGTTACGGCGCAATAAGCAAATGACACAAGCGAAGAAAAAGTGAAGACTTTCTCTCCACAACTATTATGATGATGCCTTTGATCTAGAATATCACTGCAGTTACATGTGAAGAAATGAAATGCCTTTTGTAACAGACGAGTTTCCAGAAACCCTGATACTTCGAAACAGATTGTCTGTTTTGTACACGAAGTGCATCCAGTTTTTGCCGTAACCCTCTCAACTTTTTAGCACATGCTATGTGGGTGAAATGATGATACCATGCCAATTTTCAACCTCTTCCGAGTTCATTTGAAGTGCTTTTCAATTTCAGGGTCATATAGCTCAAAAAAATCAGTAAATGCATGAAAAATAACAAATGAAGTCAGAAAGGGTTGAAAATTGATGATGTGGCTTTGAATGGTGCATTTTGAACACACAAAAAGTCTGGAGTTCAAATAAGTTCACAAAAATGAAATCCCTTTGTAACAGACGAGTTTCCGTATGAAACCCTGATACTTCGAAAGAGATTGTCCGTTTTGTACACGAAGTGCATCTAGTTTTTTTTGCGTAACCCTCTCAACTTTTTAGCACATGCTATGTGGGTGAAATGATGATACCATGAACTTTCAACCTTTTCAGAGTTCATTTGAAGTGCTTTTCAATTTCAGGGTCATATAGCTCAAAAATCAGTAAATGCATGAAAAATAACAAATGAAGTCAGAAAGGTTGAAAATTGATGATGTGGCTTGAATGGTGCATTTTGAACACACAAAAAGTCTGGAGTTCAAATAAGTTCAAAAAAATGAAATCCCTTTGTAACAGACGAGTTTCCGTATGAAACCCTGATACTTCGAAAGAGATTGTCCGTTTTGTACACGAAGTGCATCCAGTTTTTGCCGTAGCCCTCTCAACTTTTTAGCACATGCTATGTGGGTGAAATGATGATACCATGCCAACTTTCAACCTTTTCAGAGTTCATTTGAAGTGCTTTTCAATTTCATGGTCATATAGCTCAAATAAATCAGTAAATGCATGAAAAATAACAAATGAAGACAGAAAGGGTTGAAAATTGATGATGTGGCTTTGAATGGTGCATTTTGAACACACAAAAAGTCTGGAGTTCAAATAAGTTCAAAAAAATGAAATCCCTTTGTAACAGACGAGTTTCCGTATGAAACCCTGATACTTCGAAAGAGATTGTCCGTTTTGTACATGAAGTGCATCCAGTTTTTGCCGTAAGCATCTCAACTTTTTAGCACATGCTATGTGGGTGAAATGTTGATACCATGCCAACTTTGAAACCTTTTTAGAGTTCATTTGAAGTGCTTTTCAATTTCAGGGTCATATAGCTCAAAAAAATCAGTAAATTCATGAAAAATAACAAATCAAGACAGAAAGGGTTGAAAATTGATGATGTGGCTTTGAATGGTGCATTTTGAACACACAAAAAGTCTGGAGTTCAAATAAGTTCAAAAAAATGAAATCCCTTTGTAACAGACGAGTTTTCGTTTGAAACCCTGATACTTCGAAAGAGATTGTCCGTTTTGTACACGAAGTGCATCCAGTTTTTGCCGTAACCCTCTCAACTTTTTAGCACATGCTATGTGGGTGAAATGATGATACCACGCCAACTTTCAACCTTTTCAGAGTTCATTTGTAGTGCTTTTCAATTTCAGGGTCATATAGCTAAAAAAATCAGTAAATGCATGAAAAATAACAAATGAAGTCAGAAAGGGTTGAAAATTGATGATGTGGCTTTGAATGGTGCATTTTGAACACACAAAAAGTCTGGAGTTCAAATAAGTTCAAAAAAAATGAAATCCCTTTGTAACAGACGAGTTTTCGTTCGAAACCCTGTACTTCCAAAGAGATTGCCCGTTTTGTACATGAAGTGCATCCAGTTTTTGCCGTAACCGTCTCAACTTTTTAGCACATGCTATGTGGGTGAAATGATGATACCATGCCAACTTTCAACCTTTTCAGAGTTCATTTGAAGTGCTTTTCAATTTCAGGGTCATATAGCTCAAAAAAATCAGTAAATGCATGAAAAATAACAAATCAAGACAGGAATGAACTAATAGCAAAAGAATGAACTTAAATAATCAATTAAAATATTTTGTTATGATCAACTAAAACAAACTATAAATTTCTTCAATAGCAAAAAGAATCAACTAAAAAGCTTTTATAAAACTCCAATAGCAAAAGGAATCAACTAAAAGCTTTTATAAACCTCTAGTATTTTTTAAACTAAAATTATTAAAATTTATGCAACTAAAATTATCAAAGTATTTTCTGTTCAAAACATTAATGGCAAAAAGAATTTTCATAAAGAAATTTTTTGTTGAAACTTTAATAGCAAACTAAATAACAAAATATGTTCTTGATTAAAACACACTTTAAAATAACCTAAAAATTACCAAATTTAATATAATGTAAAACACAAATTTAAATAGCAGGAAAAAGAATCACTCAAAAATCTTTTTTTATAGTAAAGTTATTCACAAACTAGTGATTCACACAAATTTAAAAGAATTGAAATTTAAGCTATTCAAATTTGAAAATTAATGGCACTAACAGAAAGTCTTAATTTTTGTGACCTAACAGAAAAAATAATCACTTGAAAACTGGAAAAAAAAGCAAAAAAGAAAACAACAAAACAGGAGAAAAAATGCCACCTACTGGGCCACCACGGCCTGAATACGACTAGAAACCCAGCTACTTGGGCCAGGATTCAGGCCCGTAGAAGGCCCAGCAGGCCCACAGCATAGCAGTGCCAGATCAGGCCCATAGGCCTGCAGTTTAGAGGAGTTCGAGAGAGAGAGCGAGGCAGCGCTTTAACCAGGTGTGGCCGCTCCTCAGCTAGCGAGGTGGGACTAAACATCCCACCGCACCGCGGCTTTGGCAGGCGCAGGCCATTGGTCCCGTTCGTGGCACAAACCGGGACCAATGCCCCCCTTTGGTCCCGTTTCGTGCCACAAACCGGACCAAAGGTCTCTTTTCAGCAGCCCAAAGGGCGGGAGCAGAGGCCTTTGGTCCCGGTTCGTGGCACCAACCGGGACACTGCCTCCCTTTAGTCCCGGTTGGTGCTACCAACCGGGACCAAAGGCCTCTGCTTCCTACCCTTTGGGCTGCTGAAAAGAGACATTTGGTCCCGGTTCGTGCCACAAACCGGGACCAAAGGGGGGCATTGGTCCCGGTTTGTGCCACGAACTGGGACCAATGGCTTTGCTATATAAGCAAACACTTAGCGTTTTTTCAGATTTCATCCCCAGTTTGTGCCCGACGACGCTGAGGTCATCGACGCCACCGACTCCCCGCCCCCTTCCGCCGTCTCCATCGTCGCCGTCGCCCCTGTCCCGCCTCGCCGCACCCTGCCCCGACCTCGCCGCGCCCTGCCCCAACCTCTCCGTCGCCGAGCCCCTGCCCCTACCTCGCCGCGCCCTGCCCCGACCTCCCCGTCACCGAGCCCTGCCCCGACCTCTCCGCCGCTCCCCTGCACGTACACTGTAGCCGCACCTCGCCGTTCCCCCTCCTCTCCTCCTTCCCCCCCGTGCCCCAACGCCGCCGCCGCCCCGCCGACGCCGACGACGGCCCCTGTTTTCTAGTTTTTATTTGTAGAGATGATGATGATATATGATGATGATATGTATGTATGTTCATTGTAAGAATATGCAAAAGTTAGAATTTTTTATGTTCATAAGATTTTTTTGGTGATATTCGTAGAATATGCAAATGTTTGTATGTTCATATGCAAAGAATATGTCAATTTTTTTTGTATAGATGATGAAGATGATATGATGATATAATATGTTTGTTTATAGAATTTTGTCATAGAATTTTTATGATTTTTTTGTTGTAATTTTGTTCATAGAATTTTTATGATTTTTTTTTGTTCATAGAATTTTCTTTGTCAATTTATGTATATGTTCATATTGTGTATTTATAAAAAAATTGTGTATGATCAAAGTCATTTATGTATATGTTCATATTTAGAAAAAGAAAAAAGAGAAAAAAAAGAAGGAGAGGAAGATTATTTGTTTTTAATTTTTTTTTCTGTCTTCTTTCTCCTTTCGATGATTTTTTCTCTTTTTTCTCTTCTCCCTTTTTTCTTCTTTTTTTCTTCTCTTCTCTCTATTCCTTTTCTTCTCTCCTCTATTTTTTCTTCTTCTTCCTCTTCTTATTTTTTATCGGGTATGTCGTTGTCGATATACCCCCTCCCTGATAACTTCGACATGAGGGGGGTCGATATACCCCCTCCCCGATAACTTCGCCATGAGGGGGGGGGTCGATATACCCCCTCCCCGATAACATTTTTTTCCCATTTATGTATGTCGTCGTTGTCGATATACCCCCTCCCCGTAACTTCGACATGAGGGGGGGGTTGATATACCCCCTCCCTTGATAACATTTTTTTTCTAAGTTACTAGGTAAATGTTCCTATCGTGCATAGACCGATTTAGACCACGGGAGCACCCCCCCCCCTCTCGCTCGACCAACTCTCGAGGACACCCCAAACCCTAGAAAAAATGATGTCGGTCTCCTACCCCTCCCGCCCCTACCCCCCGACAAAACTCTCTCGAGATTTATAAGAGATTTATCAAGAATGCCCCCATTATGGATGTGCATAATTAAGTTGATCCATATTTTTCCTGATCTCATCTACCATTCTATATTTGCACGTTCTCTTGTGTCAAAGTATTGAAAAATCCATGGTTTCATAATTGGCCGGAGTAACAGGTGCATGATGGTATGAAGCTCTCCAAAATTGTTTTGGAAGGGATCCTGATAGGATAATTGCCTTTGGTACAAGTTCAGCAAAGCCATCCAAATAGCGATATTCGAAAGGCTCTTGCTAAACTTCGTACCAAAAAGCGAATTATCCTATCAGGACCTCCATTCCAAAATAATTTTGGAGAGCTTCATACCATCATGCGCCTGTTACCCGGCTAATGATGAAGCCATGGTTTTTTGAATCCCTTGACACTAGAACACGTGACATATAGAAGGGTAGATGAGATCAGGAAAAATAGGGACCATTCATTTCTGCACATCCAAATGGCGTCATTTTGTTAATCCCTTGTCGGTCCAGACGTCGGACATTCATGAGAGAGGCGGTCCGGCCAAACCCTAGAGCGTTGTCGAGGGCCACCCCCACCACCGTATAAGCGTCGAGCTAGCTAGGTTACGTTTGCCACTAATCTATCCATCTCTCATGTTTGTATATTAATGCCATGTTGTATATTTGCAGAAACTATGGATCATCAAAGAGACTTTGAAGAAGAAGATTTGTTGGGGGCACATCATCCGCGGAGGAGGTAATGTCATGTCGTATCTCAACGACACCAATGGTCTGGAAGGAGAGGGTGAAGCAGCTCCGGTGATCGAACAATGAGGTGGAAGGACATGATCTTGATGGCTCCGGTGACCGAATGCCGGTGGAAGAAGGAGACGCCGTGATGACGCTCCGGTGACCAACGGAGGAAGGAGCTGTTGCAAAGTCCGGCGAGGTATATATATTAATTAAGCCTGTGCTGACTAGCTATATTGATGCATTAATTTTTTTGGTATGTACACATATTAACTCTCTTCTTCTTCTTATCTAGCCCTCCGGATCGAGCCAAACTTCGGTAACGAACGACGGGCGATGGCCAACCATTGAACCCAGCCGGACCAAGGAAGCATTTTCTGCTCAGTGCGGGTCTTGTTAGGGACATGATCCCGATCTGCATCCACCAATGGAATCAGCCTAAAGGAAGACCTCAAGTGTCTTATGTCACGATAGATAGAAAGATGATCTTTGGACCGCGCTAAAGCCAAATTTCACACCCTACCGCCAGAGGAGGATCCGGATAAGCAGTTATAGAGCCATTGGTCAAGGCTCTGCTCTTAAGAAGATGGCAGATCTATTCAGGAGGTGGAAGAATGAGTTGAAATCAACGTTTGTCAACAAAGGGAAGACTCCAGAATTCACCGCCGATTTGAGAAGATAAGAGATCACTGGCCCGCATTTGTGGCCTACAAGACATCGAGAAGAGTAAGAAGATGTCAGCGCCAAACAAGTTAAATGCTGCAAAGAAGGAGCATCACCATCGCGGGGTCAGGTGGCTACCTCAAAGCCCGGCCTTGTGGGACAAGGCTGAGAATGACCTGCTTGAAAAGGGGTCTACCAGAGACATTGCAACTGGCCAGACCGTCCAGACTTGGTTCTTCGGGCTTGGGGAACCTTGGACCCTGAAAAGGGAAGTGCGGTTTGGACGGACGAGCAACTTGAAATACCGGTCAAGAAGCTTCAGAAGTATATCGCTGGCAGCGCAGCAAGGGACGTTCGTTCCCGACAGAGAGAACGATGACTCACACAGGCCCTCGAGAATCCTGAGCACCACAGGACGAACACGAGGCACGGCAGGCTCCGTTCGTGGAAGGTTGGGTTTCCCGCGCAGGCGGTTCAAACCCGGGAGAGGAAGAGGAACAGGAGCTGAGCGAACTGCAGAAGCTGAATGAAAGGGTACGAAAGCTCGAGGAACAAGCAGTTTGACAGCCAGACGACCTGCCGGAGCTACCCAGAAGCTACCCCCCATCTCAGGGAGAAGCAGCGTGGCTTCCACCGAGCTCCCTTCAGCAGCCTGACTTTACGGCTCCTACTACCCCGTGGATGCTATCACGGAGGCTCAACATTGCGACCTTATGACGCAAGGCAGAACCTCAAAGTCAAGGCGGCTGTCGCTCTGTTGCACCTCCTGAACCCAACGCAACTTTTCACTGCCGTCCGATTCCACAAGGCTATTTGTTGTTGATGGTGGATGAAATAACAGAGGGATTTGAGGACTCGAGCTTGACCACCCTACCAGTGAAGGGGAGACTCAGCTATGTCTTGCTCTGAGACTCCATGTCTATGGCGGAAGGAGCTCATCAAGCTTCCGAACTGGACGCCTCCGCCTCCTCCTCCTCCTCGGCGAGTCAGGGCACTCCGCCTCCTCCTCCTCCCCTCCTCCGGCGAGTGATCAGGGCACTCTGCCTCCTTCTCCGTCTGCTCCGGCGCGTGAGGCCACTCTGCCTCCTCCTTCTTCCTCTTCTCTCTTTTTTTCCTCTTTCTTCGTTTCTTATACCCCCTCCCTGATAACTTCGACATGAGGGGGGGGTCGATATACCCCCTCCCCGATAACTTCGACATGAGGGGGGGGGTCGATATACCCCCTCCCCGATAACATTTTTTTCCCATGTATGTATGTCGTCGTTGTCGATATACCCCCTCCCCGATAACTTCGACATGGAGGGGGGTTGATATACCCCCTCCCTGATAACATTTTTTTTCTAAGTTACTAAGGTAAAATGTTCCTATCGTGCATAGACCGATTTTAGACCACGGGAGCACCCCCCCCCCTCTCGCTCGACCAACTCTCGAGGACACCCAACACCTAGAAAAAAATGATGTCGGTCTCCTACCACCCCTCCCCCCCCCTACCCGTTGAAAATTGATGATGTGGCTTTGAATGGTGCATTTTGAACACACAAAAAGTATGGAGTTCAAATAAGTTCAAAAAAATGGAATCCCTTTGTAACAGACGAGTTTCCGTTCGAAACCCTGATACTTCGAAAGAGATTGCCCGTTTTGTACACGAAGTGCATCCAGTTTTTGCCGTAACCCTCTCAACTTTTTAGCACATGCTATGTGGGTGAAATGATGATACCATGCCAACTTTCAACCTTTTCAGAGTTCATTTGTAGTGCTTTTCAATTTCAGGGTCATTTAGCGCAAAAAGAATGAACTAATAGCAAAAAGAATGAACTTAAAATAATCAATTAAAATATTTTGTTATGATCAACTAAAACAAAACTATAATATTCTTCAATAGCAAAAAGAATCAACTAAAAAGCTTTTATAAAACTCCAATAGCAAAAGGAATCAACTAAAAAGCTTTTATAAACCTCTAGTATTTTTTAAACTAAAATTATATAAAATTTATGCAACTAAAATTATCAAAGTATTTTCTGTTCAAAACATTAATGGCAAAAAGAATTTTCATAAAAAAATTGTTAGAAACTTTAATAGCAAACTAAAATAACAAAATATGTTCTTGATTAAAACAAACATTTAAAATAACCTAAAAATTACCAAATTTAATATAATGATAAAACACAATAATATTAAATAGCAGGAAAAAGAATCACTCAAAAATCTATTTTTATAGTAAAGTTATTCACAAACTAGTGATTCACACAAATTTAAAAGAATTGAAATTTAAGCTATTCAAATTTGAAAATTAATGGCACTAACAGAAAGTCTATAATTTTTGTGACCTAACAGAAAAAATAATCACTTGAAAACTGGAAAAAAAAAAGCAAAAAAGAAAACAACAAAACAGGAGAAAAAAATGCCACCTACTGGGCCACCACGGCCTGAATACGACTAGAAACCCAGCTACTTGGGCCAGGATTCAGGCCCGTAGAAGGCCCAGCAGGCCCACAGGCATAGCAGTGCCAGACTAGGCCCATAGGCCTGCAGTTTAGAGGAGTTCGAGAGAGAGAGCGAGGCAGCGCTTATAAACAGGTGTGGCCGCTCCTCAGCTAGCGAGGTGGGACTAAACATCCCACCGCACCGCGGCTTTGGCAGGCGCAGGCCATTGGTCCCGGTTCGTGGCACAAACCGGGACCAATGCCCCCCTTTGGTCCCGGTTCGTGCCACAAACCGGGACCAAAGGTCTCTTTTCAGCAGCCCAAAGGGCGGGAAGCAGAGGCCTTTGGTCCCGGTTCGTGGCACCAACCGGGACCAATGCCTCCCTTTAGTCCCGGTTGGTGCTACCAACCGGGACCAAAGGCCTCTGCTTCCTACCCTTTGGGCTGCTGAAAAGAGACATTTGGTCCGGTTCGTGCCACAAACGCGACCAAAGGGGGGCATTGGTCCCGGTTTGTGCCACGAACTGGGACCAATGGCTTTGCTATATAAGCAAACACTTAGCGTTTTTTTCAGATTTCATCCCCAGTTTGTGCCCGAGACGCTGAGGTCATCGACGCCACAGGCTGCCCGCCCCCGTCCGCCGTCTCCATCGTCGCCGTCGCCCCTGTCCCGCCTCGCCGCACCCTGCCCCGACCTCGCCGCGCCCTGCCCCAACCTCTCCGTCGCCGAGCCCTGCCCCCCTACCTCGCCGCGCCCTGCCCGACCTCCCCGTCACCGAGCCCTGCCCCGACCTCGCCGCCGCTCCCCTGCAAGTACACTGGACCGCACCTCGCCGTTCCCCCTCCTCTCCTCCTTCCCCCCCTGCCCCAACGCCGCCGCCGCCCCGACGCCGACGACGGCCCCTGTTTTCATAGTTTTTTTATTTTAGTAGATGATGATGATGATATGATGATGATGATAGTATGTATGTATTTATGTAAAGAATATGCAAAGTTAGAATTTTTTATGTTCATAGATTTTTTTGGTGATATATCGTAGAATATGCAAATGTTTGTATGTTCATATGCAAAGAATATGTCAATTTTTTTTGTAGTAGATGATGAAGATGATATGATGATATAATATGATTTTGTTATAGAATTGTTCATAGAATTTTTATGATTTTTTTGTTGTAATTTGTTATAGAATTTTTATGATTTTTTTTTGTTCATAGAATTTTTTGTCAATTTATGTATATGTTCATATTGTGTATGTATAAAAAATGGTGTATGATCAAAGTCATTTATGTTATGTTCATATTTAGAAGAAAAAGAAGGAGAGGAAAAGGAAAAAAAAGAAGAGAGAAGAAGAGGAGAGAAGAGAGAGAGAGAAGAAGAGGAGAGAAGAGGAGAAATAAAAAGAAGATGAAAAAGAAGAAAAAAAAGAGGAGAAGAAGAAGGAATAGAGGAGAAGAAGAAAAAATAGAATAATATTATTCTATTTTTTCTTCTTCTCCCCTTTTTTTCTTCTTTTTTTTCTTCGATCTTCTCCTCTATTCCTTTCTTCTTCTCCTCTATTTTTTTCTTCTTCTTCCTCTTCTTATTTTTTATCGGGTATGTCGTTGTCGATATACCCCCTCCCTGATAACTTCGACATGAGGGGGGGTCGATATACCCCCTCCCCGATAACTTCGACATGAGGGGGGGGGGTCGATATACCCCCTCCCCGATAACATTTTTTTCCCATGTATGTATGTCGTCGTTGTCGATATACCCCCTCCCCGATAACTTCGACATGAGGGGGGGTTGATATACCCCCTCCCTGATAACATTTTTTTTCTAAGTTACTAAGGTAAAATGTTCCTATCGTGCATAGACCGATTTAGACCACGGGAGCACCCCCCCCCCTCTCGCTCGACCAACTCCGAGGACACCAAACCATAGAAAAAATGAGTCGGTTCTCCTACCCCCTCCCGCCCCTACCCGACAAACTCTCTCGAGATTTATAAGAGATTTATCAAGAATGCCCCCATTATGGATGTGCATAATTAAGTTGATCCATATTTTTCCTGATCTCATCTACCATTCTATATTTGCACGTTCTCTTGTGTCAAAGTATTGAAGAAATCCATGGTTTCATAATTGGCCGGAAGTAACAGGTGCATGATGGTATGAAGCTCTCCAAAATTGTTTTGGAACGGAGTCCTGATAGGATAATTTGCCTTTTGGTACGAAGTTCAGCAAAGGCCATCCAAATAGCGATATTCGAAAGGCTCTTGCTAAACTTCGTACCAAAAAGCGAATTATCCTATCAGGACTCCATTCCAAAATAATTTTGGAGAGCTTCATACCATCATGCGCCTGTTACTTCCGGCTAATGATGAAGCCATGGTTTTCTTGAATCCCTTGACACTAGACAACGTGACATATAGAAGGGTAGATGAGATCAGGAAAAATAGGGACCATTTTCTGCACATCCAGAATGGCGTCATTTTGTTAAATCCCTTGTCGGTCCAGACGTCGGACATTCATGAGAGAGGCGGTCCGGCCAAACCCTAGAAGCGTTGTCGAGGGCCACCCCAAACCGTATAAGCGTCGAGCTAGCTAGGTCTACGTTTGCCACTAATCTATCCATCTCTCATGTTTGTATATTAATTGCCATGTTGTAATATTTGCAGAAACTATGGATCATCAAAGAGACTTTGAAGAAGAAGAGTTGTTGGGGGACATCATCCGCGGAGGAGGTAATGTCATGTCGTATCTCAACGACACCAATGGTCTGGAAGGAGAGGGTGAAGCAGGCTCCGGTGATCGAACAATGGAGGTGGAAGGACATGATCTTGATGGCTCCGGTGACCGAATGCCGGTGGAAGAAGGAGACCGTGATGACGGCTCCGGTGACCGAACGGAGGAAGGAGCTGTTGCAAAGTCCGGCGAGGTATATATATTAATTAAGCCTGTGCTGACTAGCTAATTGATGCATTAATTTTTTTGGTATGTACACATATTAACTCTCTTCTTTCTTCTTATCTAGCCCTCCGGATCGAGCCAAACTTCGGTAACGAGACGAGGGCGATGGCCAACCGATTGAACCCAGCCGGACCAAGGAAGCATTTTCTGCTCAGTGCGGGGTTCTTGTTAGGGACATGATCCCGATCTGCATCCACCAATGGAATCAGCCTAAGAAGGAAGACCCTCAAGTGTCTTATGTCAACGATAGATAGAAAGATGATCTTTGGACCGCGCTAAAGGCAAATTTCACCCTACCGCCAGAGGAGGATCCGGATAAGCCAGTTATAGAGCCATTGGTCAAGGCTCATGCTCTTAAGAAGATGGCAGATCTATTCAGGAGGTGGAAGAATGAGTTGAAATCAACGTTTGTCAACAAAGGGAAGACTCCAGAATTCACCGGCCGATTTGAGAAGATAAGAGATCACTGGCCCGCATTTGTGGCCTACAAGACATCGGAGAAGAGTAAGAAGATGTCAGCGACAAACAAGTTAAATGCTGCAAAGAAGGAGCATCACCATCGCACGGGGTCAGGTGGCTACCTCAAAGCCCGGCCGTTGTGGGACAAGGCTGAGAATGACCTGCTTGATAAAGGGGTCTAACCAGAGACATTGCACTGGCCAGACCGTTCCAGGACTTGGTTCTTCGGGCTTGGGGGAACCTTGGACCCTGAAATAGGGAAGTGCGTTTGGACGGACGAGCAACTTGAAATACCGGTCAAGAAGCTTCAGAAGTATATCGCTGCAGCGCAGCAAGGGACGTTCGTTCCCGACAGAGAGAACGATGAGCTCACACAGGCCCTCGAGAATCCTGAGCACCCAGGACGAACACGAGGCACGGCAGGCTCCGTTGCGTGGAAGGTTGGGTTTCCCGGCGCAGGCGGTTACAGAACCCGGGAGAGGAAGAGGAAACAGGAGCTGAGCGAACTGCAGAAGCTGAATGAAAGGGTACGAAAGCTCGAGGAACAAGCAGTTGACAGCCAGCGACCTGCCGGAGCTACCCCAGAAGCTACCCCGCCATCTCAGTGGAGAAGCAGCGTGGCTTCCACCGAGCTCCTTCAGCAGCCTGACTTTACGGCTCCTAGCTACCCCGTGGATGCTATCACGGAGGCTCAACATTGCGACCTTATGACGCAATGGCAGAACCTCAAAGTCAAGGCGGCTGTCCGCTCTGTTGCACCTCCTGAACCCAACGCAACTTTTCACTGCCGTCCGATTCCACAAGGCTATGTTGTTGTGATGGTGGATGAAATAACAGAGGGATTTGAGGAGCTCGAGCTTGACCACCCTACCAGTGAAGGGGAGACTCAGCTATGTCTTGCTCTGAAGACTCCATGTCTATGGCGGAAGGAGCTCATCAAGCTTCCGAACTGGACGCCTCCGCCTCCTCCTCCTCCTCCGGCGAGTCAGGGCACTCCGCCTCCTCCTCCTCCTCCTCCTCCGGCGAGTGATCAGGGCACTCTGCCTCCTTCTCCGTCTGCTCCGGCGCGTGAGGCCACTCTGCCTCCTCCTTCGCCTCCTTCGGCGCGTCCGAGCAGTCCGCCTCCTCCTCCGACTTGTCAGCAACGGCGGAAGACAGCCGCCGCCGCTCCGGCTCCTCCGGCGCGTCGGAGCACTCCGCCTCCTTCTCCGCCTCGTAAGCAACGGCGGAAGAGAGACGCCGCCGCTCCGGTGGCTAGCAATACAAGCAGAGGCGGGAGGCAATTTAGATACGGTCCATCTCTCAAGCCTCTGGAAAAGTTACCATATGAGAGGACCGACAAGGAAAACGAGGACATCTCTGGTGCCCAAGTGAGGGACTTTTTTGCAAAGAAACCTCCACCTCCGAAGGAGACGATAGATCCGGTGAAAGCGAAGCGCACTCTCGATGCCCTGAAGCGACCACCACCGTCTCCGCCGCAAACCAACTATGAGTGCATTATTGAAAGGACATATCAGGAAGCAGAGCGGTCGGGAAGTACTTGCAGTGATAGAAGGTTAGCAGAATGAAGAAGTGGAAAAAAAATTCCCCAGCTCGGCGAACAAGCGTACCAATCATGCCCCCCGCTCAAGGTGTCTAGCGATATCGTCGCTAATCATCCGGGGATGGTGCCCGGTACCAATCCTGCAGATTACCTGCCCGACGATTGACATTTTGATACAATGGAGGTGGATGAACACAAATACCGGTACGGGAAGCCTCTCGTCAAACCTGGTCATCCTCCTCTAACAACGATGATGCGAAGATTCCATGAGTGGTACATGGACACCTGCAGCGAGTCTGGGAAGGATACTTTGACGCTGAGAGTTAAAGAGGAGCACGACCTCGTTGGAATTGATCTGTTGTCTGTTCCATTTGAGGAGTTCTTCCAGTTTTTCAATCAAAAGGCCCTCGATAAAATAATCGTCACTTGCTACTGTCTGTAAGTACTACTTCTGTAATTAAGTCTCTATATATAGCTCAGCTCTTTCATTGCATGTATATATAATTATCCTCACTATATTATGCAGATTGAAGATCGTCGAATGCAAAAAAGCACAAATCTATGATATTGGGTTCATTAACACAAATCTCATAGATGAATGGACGGTTAAATATAATGCGAAAGAAACCAAGGCCAACTTGCTACAATCGTTGCTTAAAAATCAAAACAAAGATAAAATACTCTTTCCTTACAGCTTCAAGTGAGTGTTACTGTCTTCTGCATATTCGGTTTCCCTTATTACTCGAGGTTATAGTAATGTAATTGATGAGTTATGCATGCGTGCGCAGCTTCCACTTTATTCTCCTAGAGATTAAGCTTGAGCAGGGACTAGTAACCATCTTAGACTCGAGACGAAAAGATCCCAAGGAGTATGCGGCCATGACTAAAATGCTCGAGAAGTAAGTACGATCGATCGTTATCGCACCATATCAGCAACTTTGTTCATTTCCTGATATCAAGTAATTGTTTTCTTTGCCTGGCAGGGTTTGGAAAGAGTTCACCGCAGAAGCTCCGGGACTGCCGGGGGAGCTGCGATTTACACACCCGAAAGTAAGTACTACTAGCTAGTTCCGCGCATCTCCCATTGATTCTAGCTAGTTTCATCAATACCATTTAGCATGCTTGCTTATCAGTTTGATTGACCTCTATTTCTTGTAAAGTGGTTGTGGCAGGAAGGCGGGAATGATTTTTGTGGATACTACGTTTGCGAGTTCATCTGCCACACGACCTGTGAGCGGGGCTACTCTAAAAAACAATATGAAGTGCGTAAGCAATAATATTCACAATTTTATTTTATTACCATCATTTGTGTTGAGTTTCATTCATATATATGTATTGACCCCCTTCTTCAAATTAGATGTGGCAGATGCGGGATGAACTCCTACCACAAGATCGCATACGAGCAATTCAAGAGGAATTGGCGGGATTCTTTCTTGACCACGTCATAAATAAAGCCGGAGAATACCATGTGGAACTTGATATCAGATGTTAGGGATTGTAAGAGATCTTATATTGTATATTTGTAGCGAGTAGCGTCGGATAGATATAAGAAAACTTGTTGTTCGACCAATCTCTCGGAGAAGGAGAGGTCGATCACTTCTCTCTGTATATGTTCATGACGATCTTGTGTACTTAATGGTTTCCTTCATTTGCTTACTAGCTAGCGTGTCGAGTCCTATATATACGTATAGTACGTAGCGTCGACCAAGCACGGAGATAAGAGAGGACACTTCTCTCTATTAGCTAGCTAACACAATATATGAAACCCCTAAATTAACCCTACAAAACCCCCAAACCCCCCCCCCCTTTCAAAAAAAAACAAAACAACCCAGCCCCTGAACTGCTGACGCGTGGATGCTTTTTGGTCCCGGTTGGTGCTACCAACCGGGACAAAAGGCCCTCCTGCCTGGGCAAGCCGCAGCGGCCACATGGAGCCCCATCTGTATCGGTTCGTAGGCGAACCGGGACTAAAGGTATTGGGCTTTAGTCCCGGTTCCAGAACCGGGACAAATGGGCCTCTGGAACCGGGACAAATGGGTCTTTTTCTACTAGTGTCTCCGTCATGTCACTAATGTTGATCCACCTTCCAATGCGATGTCAGGTACACTTGTGATATTTTGCAATGGCGTCAATTATAATATATGTATTCAGCAGCATTTGGACAAGTTTGGTCCAATTTCCTTCATACATAATGATGCTTTGTGGGCTTTCTGGTTTGTCATTTTTACATGATGCAGATGACCCGACAATATCATACATGCATAATGATCCTTCGTTGCCGGCTCCTAGTAATCTCACAATGGTTTATGGCACAAATGTACCACAAAGTTCAAATGGTGTTACCCGATCTGTCTTTCATACAAACTAATAAGTGCTTACGGGGGTTCATCTTTGTATATTTACTCAACTTATGGCTTTTCTGTTGTTCCAGAAGCTCTATAATCTTCCATATCGATGTGGGAAACCAGGTCGGGCCTAATGCTCTTTCTCGTGAAGGTTCAGTGTGTAATCCAACATCTGAGCAGCAGACAACATGAATTGTGATGAATGAACGCAACAACAACTTCACTGATGAAAAAAGGGAGCAGCTAAACGCCCGGAGGCGAGCTGCTTATCAGAAGAAAAAAGAGGAGGATACGGTCAGGTTCCAAGATGAAAATCAGCCTTCCCTTGCGATGTCTGGTAAGGTTGTTTAATGTTCAGGTGCTGACTAAATTAAAGTGATTACGCTTGCTTCATAACTGTTTAACAATTATGGGGAGAAACCTATTGTTCAACCAGACAGCCCAACTATGTCTTGCCTGGAAGACTTCTCACTTGATAATTCATACTTTTTTGGCTTCGACTTCTTCAATGACAAAGAAGCATGCAACATGATAAGGACAAAAAAGGGAACTTATCAATGCGCGGAGGCGGGTATCTTATCGGAATAAAAAGTCAAAGGGTACGATCAAACAACAAGACGATGGGAAGATTGTTCCTCGACCCCCTCTCGGTGATATCACGAATGTTCATCAACCTTCCCATGCAATATCAGGTATAGTGTGAAATTTTGCAACATCGTCAATTATAATGTGCATATTCCGTAATCATTGGATGTCAGGTTCTGTTCTTTTTTTGGCTTCTGAGTATGTCCTGAATGACACCAGGAGTTGTCTTGGAAGACACCAAGCAAACTAGGAAAAACATGTAGAAGATCGCAACAATAGCTTGACACATGAAAAAAGGGAGCAGATAAACGCCAGGGGCGAGCTGCTTATCGAAGGAAAAAAGAACTGCTTATCCAAGATGAAATCTACCTCCCCTTACGATATCAGGTAAGATTATTTTATGTTACCTGAGTTTGTTGCTGTGTAGTCCTCAAGGGACCGTAATCGGGCTTCAGAAACCAGGCTATTCCTTCCGCATCATCTTCCCGTCCTCTACTTGGGTAAAGTTCATTTCCTAATGGTACTCAAACGAGCGTAGATGGGTAATAAATTAATAATACAAACATTTATTTTTGTTATCACCGTAGTTTATAAAATAACAATTCAGCAATTTGCAAGCATTTGTCTGACTATTTTGTTTTTCATTTTATGCTCTTGTGGAACGGTAAAGACTTGGCGAAGCCATTTTGCACGGTGAGTATTGTTCGTTACACATGTTTTTAGACATTCCACATGAAGTATTCGTGCTAACTACATATATTGCTTTTGTAGGATGGGTATGAGTTGAGGAAGCGGTTTTCATTATACTTGCTCAAAAATCATGCGAATGAAGCTAAAGACAACTTTCCTGATATTGTGCAAGAATTTCTTAAGCGCATCAAGTAGATCGTGATAATTTGTAACATATTTTTAGTTGAATCATCACTTTATATGTATACATTGTCAATTTGCCATTTTTAGTGAACTTCGGTTATTATACAATTGTGACTGTGTTATATTGTCTCTACCTGTGAAATTTAGCATGCATCATATTTATATAACTTCAGCAAAATATTTCAGAAGCCCGTGGCAACGCACGGGCATTCTACTAGTAGAGATAATTAATGTGATACTCATGTCCAAAGAATGATACTCTATGTAATGAACAGGATCCTTCTGTTCAACACTCGATGAAACATTTCATAGTTAACGTGATCCTCCTGTCCAAAAAATAATACCCCCATAATTAAAGTGATCCTACAGTCAAATGCTCGATAACACTTTTCATAATTAACATGATCATCACATTTAAATAATTATACTCTTTATAATTAATATGATCCTTCCGTCCAAAACAAGATACTCTTCATAATGAATGTGTTTTTCCCGTCCAACGCTCAATCATACTTTCCAAATTAAATGGACATATTAACTGCCTGGCTAATTAGCTCATGTCATTAACTGGTCTGGCTAATTAATTGCATGCAACTGTGGACAAGGCCGGAATTCGGTACTCCCTCCGTTCCTAAATATAAGTCTCATCCCCTTGTATTTTATTCAATTGCAGGGTGAGTGAGGAGAGCGTTCGTTTCTCATTTTGTCCCACTGCTGTAGAATTTCTTTTTTTTTTCTTTTTTTCTTAGTGGCGAGTAATATGAAAAGGCTCAAGAGGATAAGCGGTTGGACGCTTCCGTGCATACTGACCATAGACAATTCAAGATAATAATATTTTATTCAATTGCATGTGGCTATTAGGTTTTCATTTTATGCTGGTTTGTTCGATTTATACAGTGAGTATTCTACCCGTGGCGGATACAGCGGCCAACGATCTTAGGTAGTTGCCCGGCCTTGTTGGCTCCATGCAGCAACGAACGATTTGTAAAAACGCTCGCAAAACATGTTTTTATGGTGCATGCACGAGAGTAACCAGTCACTACTAGGGAAAACCTTATACACAGAATTTTAACAGTAGCACTGGATAAAATGAGGCGCTACTGCTAATTAGTAGTAGCACGTGTCAGTAAAAGGCGTTACTGCTATCCTGTTAGTAGCAGCGCGTTTTAGCAAAACCCGCTGCTGCTAAGTTTGAACTAGGCGCATATGGCTAGCCCCACTTAGCAGCAGCGCATATCCATATCCAGCGCTACTGCTATGCTCTATCGTAGTAGCGCTTTTCCTCAACACGCGCTACTACTAACCCTACCTTATCGTCCCCGCGCGGCCGACGACCCCCTCACTCTCCCTCTCACTCACTCTCCCCCGCACCCCGTCGTCCGCCGCCGCCACTGTTCCCCGACGACCGTCATCGCCCGCCGCCG
The DNA here is from genome assembly GCA_011799875.1 of Thinopyrum elongatum. Lineage (NCBI taxonomy): Eukaryota > Viridiplantae > Streptophyta > Magnoliopsida > Poales > Poaceae > Thinopyrum > Thinopyrum elongatum. The sequence goes on from CM022297.1 coordinate 58,878,120, forward strand.
CCGTTCCTCCTCCACGGAGGGGTAAGTCCCTCCTCCCCTCCTACCTCCTTACCCAGATGAGACTATTCCTCCAGTAGGCCAGACCACTACTCCCTCCTCCATCCCACCGCCTCTCTCTCCTCCCTCTCCCTCCCCCCCTCCTCCCTCCATCTTCCTAAACCCTAAATCTTTTTTACTGTTCTTGTATAATGTAATTTTTTACTGTTTTTAGTAAGTGTTGTAATCGAATAGTAAGAAAATTAATAGAACTAGTTGAACTAGTTTATTTTTAGTAAGAATTAGTTTATTTTTATTTATAGTAAGTGCTTAGTTGAACTAGTTTATTAATAGAACTAGTTTATTTTTACTAAGAAAATTTAGGTATATGAGATTTGATGATCTAATTAAAATTTTACTATAGAACTAGTTTATTTTTAGTAAAAAAATTAATAGAACTAGTTTATTTTTAGGTGTATTTAACAGAATTCTAGGTTGATTCGTTTTGAAGTGGACAAGTCATATTTTGAACATGTCACATTTGTTGTTATTTTTTTAGTTAAAGCAATTATTCCCGCATCGACGTCGATGATGCCTATCCCGCATCCTCGTCGTCGACTCGGCGGAGGACACCTGCTTGATCAGAGGGGCCATGTCCGGGACTGGGCTCCGCCGGGCTGGTACTGGGAGGTGCTACCTTCCGGGGGGCATAGCTTGGTGAGGAGCCAGCCCGTCGTTGACCCGAACCTTCTTTGGTGGCGGTCGCGTGGGCCAGTGACGGTGCGGAGGCTTGAGGACCCCACGAAGGTGGTACGTCACCGTGTCAGCGAGGAGGACGAGCACGTCCGTCGCTACATGGTTGCATTGGAGGGCAAGTTCTCCAATACCTAGCAGGTTCTTCAGGGATCTCACTGGAGCTATGATCCTGTGATGGTTCCTTCTCTTTGGGTGTCCACCGCCCGCGCCGATACCCGTCGTTCGCTAGGGTTTTAGCTGTATTAGTGATGTTATATGTATGATACTATTCGAGATGTATTAGTGATAATATTCGACGATGTACGGACGCAAGAGATGATTTAGTTTTGCTTATTGAATGCATGCTAATTTGAATACTAATTTATTTTATGATTTAGTTTTGCTTATTGAATGCTCAAATTGGAGAACTACTCCTATTTTGAATGCTCAAATTGGAGAGCACTATGCAAGGCGTATGCATTTGATTAGTTGATAGCTTATAGGGTTTTTGTTTTTGCAGAAATCAAGGAGCCCCTCCATCATCCCCGTCGTTGTCCCCGTCACCGACCCCCTCCGAGCTCGAGGTGAGACCAGCCAAATCTCCATGTCAATATGAATCCTATAAGATATTTTGAAATGCAATGACCATCAAGTTTGAATGCTCATATGATGTAGATATAAACATGTATATCTTGTGTTGCTCAAATAGGATATGTGCTTGCCCAAGTGGTCGGCCATGTTTGCAGGTAACACCTCCGAGTGGCCTATGTTTTGTCGGAGTGTTGATTAATTTCCGTTCCGGCAAATTTCAGGTGCTCGATATGTCCTTTTTTAGCAAAGGTCATGCCGGATTTTTCCGTGAATTTTGCCATGACTTGTGCTAGAATATGTAGAAAATATCGAGTGGCCTGGATTTTCTAGAAAGATAATTAAACGACATTTCAGGTTGACTTTAAGTCTGTCGAGGCTCCAACGGTCGAATGTATACACCACGTTAGCTGAGAATTTTCAAGAAAAGACTCGACAGACCGATAGTCAACCCGTGATGCATAATAATGATCTAATTTAGTTTTTGTAGTACATATATTTAATTGTACAAGTTTAATCTTTGAATTATGAACATAGGAAATGTCGTCGATGTTGTCGTCGGACGACGAAAGTCTCCCGGCGGAGTGCGACTGGTGCGGCGATGACCGGGGTCTGTGCGACAGGCCTCACCTGGTAGAAGGTCGGCGCTTCAGCATTAAGCTCCAGGAAACCTTCGATGTTGAAACGGTACGCAACGACGACAAGTGTTTTTTTCGTAATTAAGCACGACTTCTGCTACTTCAACGTATAATTTTGTCTTTTACAATTCGACTAGCTTATCCCATGCCATGCAAGACACTATGTCTTGGAGAGGATGGATTTTGAAGATCATGAAAGTATGGAAACAAAGATAATTCACCTAAGGACCCATCATGGTTTGGATTTAGATGTAAATCTATACAATTCTGAGAGCGTAACCCATTTTGATTGCCTGAATTGGGAAGCACTTTGCAAGATGTATGATTTTCATGAGGGTATGCTTGTCACCATGGATCTTGGTGATCCTGACATCACCCAAGACAATATGGATATTTGGGTCCTTGTTGATACGCTTCCAATTCTACCGCTATGTGAGTTTTTCAAACATAGTTATTAACTAATTTATATTGTTTATTTCAAAATAGTTGACAGCTTATTTTCATTGATAGCTTATTTTCATTCTTCAAAGAATGTGCGGAAGATGGTAGACAGAACCTACTACACCGATGGCTCAGAATTAACTTATCAGGAGAAAAATCATCTGATCTCATTTATTACTGATCTTGAGAATTACAATATCTATTATCAAACTCCTCCACATTATGGTCAATACGTGCCACTAGTGCACATGTTGAACTACTGTAACGTCCATGGAGATGTCATGGTAAGATTTTTTTACTATTACGACATCCGTGCATCTTTTGCATAAATTCTTCTAAAACTCAACTACATTGCTAACTACAAAGTTATTACTATGTTTTTCAACAGAAAATCCCGAATAATTGTGTGCCTCATCTGATGTTTCCGAAAGGTCACCTTGATGTTATGAACTTACGGCCAGGTCATCCTATGCATCACTGCTGTTCATACCAGATTTCTAAAACCGATGAAGACATGACAATCAAAGATTGGAAAAAATGTATGGTCAATCGTAGGGAGCTACTTGGAAGCAACATTGTGCGAAGCGCAAGAATTGGAGACAGGATAAGCTGCATTCTCCATAATGGAGAGTCAGGGCCTATCTTGTTTTATGCTATTTTACCTAAGAGAAGGTAGTAGGTCCTATGAGAGAGGACTAGGTCCTAGGTACAATGTGTTATTATGTGCTACAATGTGTTATAGTTGATGATGATGATCATGACGAGTTGTTATATGACAATGAGGAGTTGTTATATGACAATGAGGCAATGAGGAGTTGTTATATGACAATGATGATCATGAGGAGTTGTTATATGACAATGATGTATTATGATGATAAGTTGTTAATGATATGATGATGATGATTTATTATATCATTGGGTGAAAGAACCGTGTGGATTAGTTTCAAGTGATCCATCCACTTGAAACTAATCCACGGTTCTTTCACCCAGTGATGTAGTAACTCATTATGATGTAAAAACAATCTCTAAATTGCTACTGTATGAAAACTTGTATAATGGTGTATGAATACGACATAAAATGAAAAAGAAATAGAATACGTAATAATAGTAGTAGCGCGGGCACACAGACGCGCTGCTAGTATTTACTAGTAGCGCTTTCCCCAGAACGCGCTACTACTAAGTACGTATAGCAGTAGCGTGTGTAAGCCCGCGCTACTGCTAACCTTTAGCTATAGCGCCGTATCAGTAGCGCGGCATCCCGCGCTACTGATAGGCCAAAAACCCGCGCTACTGCTAGGCTTTTCAGGTTTGATCAAAGCATACTCATATCAAAAGCACGCATAGCCAAGACAGTGGAGTCACGAGGCAGCTACGATGGGGGAGATGAGGGAGAGGGAGTCAGAAGGAGGAGAGGCCGAGCGACGGCATAGCTTGACTCACCCGTGGCTGCGTGTGTCGTTCGTGTGTTGTGTGTGTGGCGTGGGGATAAGAGGAGGGGGGAAGGGAACCATGTGGCATTTTTTTAGTTGGACATCCAGAGGTCCCGACTCGCTCCCCCGGTTGTTTCCAGTTTGCAGGAAAACGGATGCCCGGACCGCTCCACAGACCGATAACAGTCTCCTTTGGATGACAAGCAGAGACAAATGTGGTCTGGACACAATAATTCGGAAATATACCGGAGCTTTGAGGGTCTTCTTTGGAGATGCCCTTACCATCTAATCAACATCTAGGGTGGCAGCAAGGGTTTCTGTGCTAGGGCTTCTACGTCGCCGCCCCATCTTCTGTTATGGTGTGGTCGGCTCGGACGACATTGTGTTGATTGCTCATCGACCACAAACACAAAGGTGGCTCCCCCACAACGACATGTGCGAAGTCTCGGCTGCCTACACCGACAGCCGTGCTAGGTCGCGCGACCGCACTTATTATCCATTGATGAGCATGCAACATGACACACTAGCGTCCCCATCCACTATCAGCATAAGATAGAGCCCAAGGACACTGGATTGCTGTATCGACGAGAACCATTGAGGATTGCTAAATTCATAGCCCACCCCATATCTCACCACCCTTCTCCAGGTAGTAGCGGGTATACACCAACATCGTCACAACATAGTGGACGCCACCATGGCTGATGAGTACCGGTCACATGCCACCTCTCTTTAGATATTCTTTCATCCCGTGGTATGTATGTATGTATGTATGTATGTATGTATGTATGTATGTATGTTTCATTTATATATATTATCTCATTATTTTATCTCAAAATATTATATCAGTTTTTTTTATTTTACAGGAGGATATGAAACACTTTCCACGAAAATTAGTTGTCATTTTGCTCGATTCAGAACTGAATAAGCTAAAAGGATGCCCGATATACCAGCAATCTGACAATGAAGAAAGTTTATCAATTCTGATCTCGAGCTCCTGGAGAATCCACCTTATGGAGTCAAGGATAGATGTCCTACCACAATCCCCATCATGCCCATGGATCAATGTGAATTACTTGCCGGCCTCTGCAACTACATCATGTCGATCGATGATGCCGAGTGTTTGGAGTATGTATCATTTATTAATATGTAATTTGCCAATATACATTGTTATTATACTTACCATCCAATTTTGAGGAAGGAATGGGCACGAAAGCTCACCCCGTCTAATGGGCTCAAGTCTCAAAAAACTTCAGGGAATACTTAACATTGAGTGGTCTATGGACAATGATTGTTTCAAGTCACGAGGGAGTATTGTTGTTTTGACGTAATTTACCCTCTCGTTAGGGTTTCTTCTCCCCTCAGCGGCGACTCGATCACCACCGTAGGGTTCCGGCTACCCTCCCCCCATCTCCGCCGAAGGGCTGCGCTTGGACCGATCCAGGGGCGCTCTGGCAGCGCTGCCCGGTCTTGGCGTCCGTCTCTTTGGTTCGGGGTTAGGCTAGGGTTTGGCGAAGCACCCGATCGGAAATCTCTCTCGGGTCAGGGAACAACATGGCGGCATCGGCGTCGAACTCCAAGACACGGGACCTGGAAGCGTTGATGAGCGAGCTGGGCCTCCAGGAGGAGGACATGGATGATGTGGTGGTGGAGAAGGAAGATCCACTGCCACCAGAGATGACTAGATGGATGGCCATAGCGCGTGTCCACACGGAGAAGAAGTACAGTCAATATGGTTTCTACAAGACGATGAGAGCGGCATGGGATCTTGCGCAGCCAGTGCAGATTCGCCCTCTTGAGGAAAACCTGTATACGATCCAATTTGCGTGCCTGGGTGACTGGGAGCGCGCTATGCAGGAGGGGCCCTGGAACTACAAGGGCAACGCGGTGATCATGGCTGAATACGATGGATTCACAAAGCCCTCGCTTATGAAGCTGGACACGTTGGAGCTATGGATGCAAGTGCATGATTTACCTGATGGTTTCTATCCCCTCTTGAAAGCCCTTGCCAGGAAGGTGGGAGAGGTTGTTTATGCCGAGCCAAAGTCTCAGGATTTCGAGAGGAACTTTTATAGGGTGAGGATCAAAATCAATGTGTTCAAACCCCTAAAGAACGAGGTTAGCCTGGTTCACAAGGATGAGCGGCAGATTTTCAAGGTCAAATACGAAAGGCTCCCGGATTGGTGCGCCGTTTGTGGCCACCTAGGGCACCAGTTTAAGGAGCACGGCGACGGCATACACCCAAAGTCAGCGCTAGTTTTTAAGGAGCTGCGTGCAGAGTGGTTCAGAGGGGCTGGTCCGGGGCCTGGCCAGAATCGTTTTGCTGGACGGGGCGGCCGTGGTGGCCGCGGCAGAGGCGCGGGGCGCACAGGCCAATCAGGCGGGCGAGGATTGGCACCGGCTGACTATTCAGAAGAGGGCATGGCTCATGATACCACAATGACAGAGGTTGATGAGAGCCGCAAGCACACCAAGGGCGACGTGGTTGACAAGAACCAAACCTCAAACCCCCAGGCGCAGGTGGCGCCTGCAGGACCGAGTACGACGGCGGGGAAGACTACTCTTCTGCTCTTAGCTCCACCTCTGGCGGTCAGCCCGAGCTCCAAACTGGAACCCAAGAGGGCCAAGATTGTTGCAAGTGCAGAGACCGCTCCAAAGGGCTCATTGGTGTCCAAGTTTCAAGAGAACTTATCGGCGTCCTCCATCTTGGAGGGTCGCCGGGATAAATGAATACCCTATGCTGGAACTGTCGTGGTGTGGGCAATGCCGCGACAGTTAACGAGCTTCGCGAGCTAGCGAAGAAGTTTGCCCCCCCCCCCCTATTCTCTGTATTGTAGAAACTCAGATTAAAAGAGGTAGGGTAGAATCACTTGCTGGAACGTTGGGTTATGATAATAGTTTTGCTATAGATAGTCAAGGAAGGAGTGGTGGCATTGGAATTTTTTGGAACAATCCAATAAAAGTTGAGATTCTGGGTTATTCTGTTTACCATATTGATTGCTCAATTCTTGACCCCGGCAAGGATCCATGGCGGTTGACATATGTGTACGGGGAGGCGCAAACCCATCTGAGACACCAAACATGGACGGTGCTAAAAAACATAAGCAGCACAAGCACGCTGCCATGGCTGTGCATAGGCGATTTTAATGAAGTTCTGCGTCCGGACGAGCACGAAGGAGTGGGGCAGCGCAGCAATGCCCAGATCCAGGGTTTTTGAGATACTATCGATGTGTGCATGTTGATGGACTTGGGGTATAGAGGCCGCTTTTGGACCTTTGAGAAGAAGGTGGCCGGTGGCACTTTCACCCGAGTCAGACTAGACAGGGCTCTTGGATCGGTGGAGTGGAGTGCTCAGTTTCCTCTAGCGAGTTTGTCTCACCTGATAGCTGCTACGTCGGATCATTGTCCAATATTGTTGGAAATAAATGAGCCCAATGCGCCTCTGGGACGCAAAGGTTTCAGGTATGAAACTATGTGGGAAACGCATGAGCATTGGAAGGACACAATCCTGGAAAAATGGAGCTCCAAACATCCCGGACACACAGTAGAAGAAATCCGGCGAAAGCTAACGGAGCTAGCAACTGACCTGTCGAGGTGGAACATGGACACTTTCGGCAGTGTACGCAAAGAGATTCGTGCCCTAAAAATAGAGTTGGACCGTCTAAGGGGTGACGCCGGGAGGACTGGGCCTTCACACGTGGAGACAAAGATCAATGATAAACTTGTGGAACTGTATCACCGGGAGGAATTGATGTGGCGTCAGAGATCTAGGATCGAGTGGCTCGCTGCAGGTGATAAGAATACTCGGTTTTTTCATCTCAGGGCGAGTATAAGGCGCAAGAAAAACATGGTGAAGGCCTTAGCAAGTTCGTTGGGAGTGCTCATCGAGGATCCAGGAGAGCTCAAGGAGATGGTTAATGACTTTTACCAGACGCTATACACATCTGAAGGAGTTACGGGGCTTGAAGAGGTGATGGCGCATGTCCCAGTTAAGGTGACAGCGGGCATGAACGATATTTTATGTGCTCCATACACGAATGAAGAGGTGAAGGCGGCCCTCTTCCAAATGTTCCCGACGAAGGCACCAGGACCAGATGGCTTCCCGGCTCATTTTTACCAACGACACTGGCCGTTATGCGGAGATGAGATCACACGAGCTGTCCTCAGAATTGTCAGAGGGGAAGAGAGTGCGGAGAGCATTAATGATACTGTTTTGGTGTTAATACCAAAGGTAATGAATCCAACTCTTCTTTCTCAATTCCGCCCCATAAGTTTATGCAATGTCCTATACAAGATTGCTTCAAAGGTTGTGGCGAACAGACTTAAGCAAATACTTCCTGACATTATCTCTGAGGAACAGTCAGCTTTTGTCCCAGGCAGGCTAATAACAGACAACATCATTTGTGCTTACGAGTGTTTGCATTTCATGAAGAGGTCCAGAGCAAAAGCTAACAGCACATGTGCCATAAAGCTCGATATGATGAAAGCATATGATCGTCTGGAATGGCCATATCTGAGGGCTATAATGTCCAAGTTGGGATTTGCACAACCATGGGTTGACACAGTGATGAACATGGTATCTTCAGTGTCTTTCTCAGTTCTTTTCAATGGAGAGAAATTAGAACAGTTCAAGCCTTCGAGAGGTATTCGACAGGGAGACCCTATTTCCCCTTACTTGTTTTTTATTGCAGCGGAGGGCCTTTCGTGCCTTTTAAAATCCAGTACTTAGTCATCGGTGCTAGAAGGAATCAAGGTGGCGCCAACAGCCCCGGCTGTAAACCACCTCTTGTTTGCAGATGACAGCCTGCTGTTTTTCAAAGCAAGTGTTGAGGGGGCGAATTCGGTGTCAAAGCTATTGGATGCTTATTGTGGTGCTTCCGGTCAAAGAGTTAATAATGACAAGTCCACTATTTTCTTTAGTAAAGGGTGCCCTCAGACCATCCGAGATAGTGTGAAAGTTGCTGTTCAAGTCCATAGAGAATCATTAAGTGACAAATATTTGGGAATGCCTACAGATGTGGGTCACTCTAAAAACGGCACATTCAAGTACCTTCGAGACCGGGTGTGGGAGAAGGTTAAGGGTTGGATGTAAAAGCTACTATCTTCAGCAGGAAAGGAGGTACTAATCAAATCTATTGCTCACGCAATTTCGGTTTACTCTATGGCTTGTTTTAGGCTGCCGAGAGGTTTGTGTGACAATATTACATCCATCATAAGACAGTTCTGGTGGGGCAGCAAGCACGGCAAACAGAAACCGGCGTGGGTATCATGGGAGATCATGACGAGGCCAAAATATATGGGAGGTTTGGGTTTCCGCGATCTTGAGATTTTTAACCTCGCGTTATTGGCCAGGCAAGCATGGAGAATGCTAAACAATCCAAACACTCTGAGCTCTTTAATCCTGAAAGCCGCATACTTCCCTGAGACAGGCCTGTTGGAGGCCGAGTTGGGAGCGCACCCTTCACAGATTTGGCGGGCTATCATTGATGGAAGGGATATAATGAAGCAAGGAGTCATTAGAAGAATCGGGACAGGAGAGAACACGCTGATCTGGGAACACAACTGGATCCCGAGGCAAGATTTCCCAAGGCCAATCACATCTATGGTTCCCAACCCCCCCACCCGAGTGCATGAACTCATAGATGCGACAACGTCCACTTGGAAAGTGGAGTTCGTCCGTTCCGTATTCATCCCTATAGATGCCGAGGCCATATTAAAGATTCCTTTGTGCACAAGGAGAGTGGAAGATTTCTGGGCTTGGAGCAGAGAAAAGAGAGGTAATTTTACTGTCAGATCAGCATATCGTATGATACAAAACACCAAGCTCAGCCGCAAGAACTGGCTATATGGCACCGAGGGTCCCTCTTGCACCGAGGAAGGCAGCAGTTGGTCGTCTCTCTGGCAGACACAAGTCCCGAACAAGATTCGTGTTTTTCTGTGGCGTTTGGCGAGGGAGTCTATACCCACATATGATATCCTCCACCACCGCAACATGGCAACCTCGCCAACATGCCAGATGTGCGGGGCGGCGGACTCCTGGAGACACGCCTTGCTCGAATACGCGATGTCGAGGAGCGTCTGGTCCTTGGCACCTGATCTCCTTGTCGAGCAGATGAGCACATGTGACAACGCAAGTGCAAAAGTATGGCTATTTTCTCTGAAAAACACATTATCACATGCGGACTTTACTAGACTTGGAGTCACGCTGTGGGCGATCTGGAGTTCTAGGAGGAAATTGATCCATGAAGGGGTGCACCAAACGCCATACGCAACGAATGCATTCGTTGCTGCTTTCATTAGCGACCTTCAGGTGCTTGCAAAACCACAGGGTCAGCCCAGGGTGGTGCGGCCGCGCCCGAACAAGTGGATGCCACCAAAAGAAAGAATATGCAAGATTAACGTTGATGCTGCACTTATGAGGACCAGGCCGGTTGGTGCGGTCGCAGCGGTGTGCAGGGATAGGCATGGGGTTTTCATGGGTGCGTCCACGATCACCTTCCATGGCCTAGATGATCCTACGACGCTAGAGGCTTTGGCAATACGGGAATCACTAGCTTTGGCAGATGATCTTTACGAGCGCAGAATTTCAGTGGCTTCAGACTGCAAAGTGGTTGTTGATGATATTGGGCAAAGGAGTGCAGCGGCATATGGTGCTATCATTAGGGAGATTGTAGATCGATCTAAGCATTTTGTTTCCTATTTTTTTAGCCATGAGTTCAGGAGCTCGAATGTCGAGGCTCACAATTTAGCGAAGCATGCTCTCTCACTTGGTGTTGGCCGCCGTGTGTGGTTAGGCAACCCAGGTGATCTATCATTCGTCCCTGTAAACATTGTGACGAGTTAAGTAAAAGCTTCGCGGGATTGTCTCAAAAAAAACGAGGGAGTATTGTTCACAGACCCTCCTATACACTACATGGATCTACAATTTTGTGTAAGTTTTCATAATTCTTCATTCAATATCATTAGTATCAACATGTTTCAAAATAGTTTTTAATCAGTCCATGATGCGGGATTCAACACGAGATCAAAAGTTTCGTGATAAGGAAGCTTTGCAGATGTTGGCAACTTTGATAGCTGGCCTGGGATAGACAACATCGCATCGTGCAATTGTTTCTAATAGCTACCACTTGTAGATTTATCTTCCATATGAATCCATCGGTAGATACATCTTGTACGTCATCGACAAAGAGGCACATCGTGTATCTATTCTGGACCCTATTCATAGAACACAATCGTCAGATCTGACGAAAATTCCGAGAGACTTAGTGAAATTAAAAGGTTTTACGAGGGAATTCAAAGAAGCACTCAGAATAAAGCAACCAGGATGGCATTCTGATATATCAAAATGGCAACATTTATTTCCTAATGGTATTCCAACGAGCGTAGATGGGTAATAAATTAAGAATACAAACATTTATTTTTGTTATCACCATAGTTAATATAATAACAATTCAACAAATTGTAGGGATTTGTCTGGCTATTTTGTTTTTCATTTTATGCTGTTGTGGAACGGTAAAGACTTGGCAAATCCGTTTTGCATAGTGAGTATTGTTCGTTACACATGTTTTTAGACATTCCACATGAAGTATTCGTGCTAACTACATATATTGCTTTTGTAGGATGGGTATGAGTTGAGGAAGCGGTTTTTATTATACTTGCTCAAACATCGTGCGAATGCAGCTAAAGACAACTTTCCTGATATTGTGCAAGAATTTCTTAAGCGCATCAAGTAGATCTCGATAATTTGTAACAGATTTTTAGTTGAATCATCACTTTATATGTACATTGTCAATTTGCCATTTTTAGTGGACTTTAATTATTATACAATTGCGACCGTGTTATATTGTCTCTACCTGTAAAATTTAGCATGCATTATATTTATATAACTTCTGCAAAATATTTCCCCATAATTAATGAGATACTCATGTCCAAAGAATGGTACTCTCCGTAATGAACATGATCCTTTCGTTCAACACTCGATGAAAATTTTCATAGTTAACGTGATCCTCCTGTCTAAAACATAATTGTGACGCCCCCGGCTTAATCGTGCACTAACCATACACGCAAATGCACACGATCAAGCCTAAGGACTCACTTGAAGATATCACAACACAACTCTAAAACATAAAAAAGTCATACAAGCTTAATATTACAAGCTAGGGCCTCGAGGGCTCGAATACATAGCTCGATGGCATACAAGCGTCAGCAGAAGCATCAGATATCTGGGTACAGATATATTACAGAGAGAGAGAAGTAGGCCTTCACATAGGCGGGGTAAAATAAAAGCTACGATCGAAAAGGCGTAGGCCTCCTGCCCTGGACCCTCCGATCCTACTCCTGGTCGTCAGGTGGCACCTCGTAGTAGTAGTACTCGCCAGGCGGGTAGTAGTAGTGGTCGTCGACTGGGGCATCTGGCTCAGGGGCTCCGACGTCTGGTGGCATCAAAAGAATATATGGGGGAAAAAGAAAATAAAGCAAACGTGAGTACTCATCCGAAGTACTCAGCCAGCAAGGATCTACACTACATATGCAACATTTTCAAAAGGGGGCTGTATATGTGTGGACTGGGCTGCAGAAATGCCAGAACAGAGGGGGAAAGCCTAGTCCTATCGAAGACTAGCATCTTCAACAATCTTCAGTAGTCTTGCAGCATCAGAAGAGAGCAGATGAACATAATGTAAAGTAGTAGTAGTAACATCAACCTCAACCTGAGATCCTTTCTCGACTCCCTGCGAGAAAGCAATCCCAGAGCCGTACTATCCAGTTCTCATCACATGTTCTAGTTGTACCGATCGGGATACAACTCCGAGTGTCCGTTACCGTAGGACAGGCTATCGATAGAAGTTTCTTCCCTGCAGGGGTGCACCAACTTACCCACCACGCTCGCTTAACTCCGGCCGGACACACTTTCTGGGTCATGCCCGGCCTCGGCTAAGCAACACACCGCAACCCGACCTCGGCTCTGAAGAGAGGTCAGCACGCCGGACTAACCTATGCCCCCGGGGGTCTTGGGCCTTCGCCCCGGGAACCCTGCACGTTGCGAGGACGTTTTGGAAGCAGACCTAGCAACCCCTTATACAAGCGCAGTTGCGTTCCCAGTCCAATCCAAAACGGGCCGCTCCTCGCTGACGTCAATAGAGCTTCGGCTGATGTATACGACGCAGAACACCCATACTATGCCCACGTGATGGTTAGTGCTATCGGGCCAGAGGCCCCTCGGATCAAATATCCAAACCGTTTAGTGGTTTAGGATCGCGCGGAAACGAGCAGAGACTCACGATCGATGTGACCCCGTCGCCCCGTCTCGAGGACTTGCGGCAAGGGCTAGGAATGCCCGGCCACGCCTCGTGTTCAAGTCTCGGGTACCCTTCAGGTACACCCGATCACATCACCTCGCATAAAGCTCGCGCGGGTACCCCTCAGGGCCGACCCGTCTTTAGTAACATGGTTTAGTGCAAGTCACTTAGTCAACAGTATCTGTGTGTCTGACACCAAGGGAACCCTCAGGAATCACCCTCGATGGAATTCCCACTGATGTTATCATCAAGGTGAACGGATGAGGAATCACCCTCGAGGTTCACACCTGAGGTGTTGCACGACGATGTCGTTATCGGGGGGGTGGTGTAGGAGGAATCACCCTCGCTTACCACATCCGAGTAACTAACCTACAAAGTTAACATCAGCAGTGCTGACGAGGTATCACCCTCGGCACTCGACGGTAACCCAGTAGTGTCGGCAACTAAGGGGGAAGTGACGTGCGATGCCCGGGTCTGATCTTCGATCCCGTAGAACGGGTCTTTTGAGTATCCAGCGGGGCAGTCGGGACAAGTGGGTCTCTGATATGGCTCTACCCATCCTATGCTAAACAGTTTAGGTTATCAGGCATGTATCAACAGTAGGTTACAAATAAGCAAGCTATGCAACAGATATAGGATAGTAACAGCAGCAGTAACATCTAATGCAAGCATAGGAGGGAAGAGAGTAGGCAATATCGGAATGCTCAAAATGGGGGTGCTTGCCTGTCTGCTCGACGGCAAGGGCAAGGTCGTCAGCTGCGTCGTCTGGCTCCTGAGCAGCGTCAACCTCGGGGATTACGTCAACGTCGGTGTCTACCAAGAGAGAAGAGGGGGAAGAAACATATAAATACACAGCAACGATGCAATACAGCGCGTGCTACGACTATGATGCAGTGCAGGGTTGTCTAAAGATGCAGCTAGGGCATTTTAGTTATAATAGGATTAACGCGGAATTTATTTCCGGTGATTATGCACTATTCACATAACGGAATCAGGCTCAAAGTTACGAGTTCACCTATGTAGGGGGTTCCGACATAGAAACAGACGACACGATCAGATTCGTCTCGTTGTTCTGAGCAACTTTCATGTAGAAAGTTTTTCGATCCGAACTACGGTTAATTTTCTATAATTTTTCAAAGTTTTAATGATTTTCTGGAATTACTGAATTTTGCTAAGTCCTCAGGTTTTAACAATATTTAGCTGTTTTCCAGAGCTTGTAGCTATTGCTCTATTCATCCTATGGGTTAGTGCCCTTCACCAATCTTGATCAATTGTCTATGATCTACAAGATGGTATCATTGTCATCACTGATAGAGTTCATTTGCTTAATCAAAACTTTGCTTGAAAAGTGCCACTCGCTGTTAATTTCAGAAACTGGTTAATTGTTTGTCCACTAACAGAACTTAGCATTTTGTCATTTTCATAGGAAATTATCCATGCATTATCTAAGATTGGTCCAATGGAGTAAGTTGGAGCCTGTCATGTGGACTATCAACAAAAATTAATTTCAGCTAGGTTAGACTTTGTTTGGCTGTTGTTTTGAGGCTATTTAGGGGGCTATCCAGTGCTGTTTTTCAAAAGCTAGCACGTGCTACAGTAACTGAACGTTACTGTAGCATCGGCAGCAGGCAGAGCAGAGCAGCGCCGGCGACGACCGTTCGTTGCGCTGGGTTGCCAGAAGCAGCGCACATCCATTCATGGCGGTCTCGCCGGCGGGGAGTGGACCATGGCGTCGACGGCGGCTACGCGGCGGAGCCGAGCTCAGTAATGGCGACGGCGACGCGCACAGGCAGCTAGGGCCCGGACTAGGGCGAACCAGGACAGAAGGAGGAGCGCAGCTCACCGTGGGGACACAAGATGGTCCGGCGAATGCTTAGTAGCAGCAGTGGAAGGAGAACGCCGGCGGTGAACGGCGACGCCCGGAGGTAGAAGATGAGGCCGGTCCGGCGTTGCGGGGCCTCCCAGCTCCAACGGCGAGCACCGGTCGACGCGGAAGTGCGAGGCTGAGCGAACGAGCAGGGTCGAAGGGCACGGGGCCGCCGGTGGCCGTAGCAACGACGGAGTACGGCGGCGGGCGCGCTAGGGACAGAGAGAGGGGAGTGAGCACGAGCGCGTGTGCGAGAGAGAGAGAGAGAGAGAGAGCAAGGCGAATGGAGGAGGCGGCCAGGGGGAATGGACGGGGGCTGCCCTTATCCTCCCGCGTCCCTGTTGCGTCGGTGGAGCGGCGGCGTGTCGAGCGCTCGCCGGCGCGCGGGCGCTCCGCCAAGGGGAAGATGACACGGAGGGGAAGAGAGAGAGATTGGGCATGCTGGGCTGGGCTTCAAGGCACTGTAGCGCAGGCTTAAGTGCACAGTGCCAGCGTCGGCCTTTTCCATTTTATATTTTCTGTTTTCTTTTCTTTATTCCATTTCTGTTTTGTAATAGTTAAACCACTTGTGCATTTTTTTGTAAAATGTGAGAGTTGTCCCAAATATCGCAATGCAATATTCCCTTCCACCAAAAAGTGGTTTGGACAGATTTGGATTCCCATTGAATTAGAAATGATTTTAAATGGATTTATTTATTCTGTTTTGGGGCTGTTTCAACTTGTTTAAGTCATTTATCCAACTCCAATTATTTTTATATTGATTTTATAAATGTTCCTGGATTATTTGCAACATCATGTACATTTTAGTTTGATTGTTCGAAGAAATATTTATTTGACTCCCAATTGCAATTTGAATTTTTAAGTTGAAATATTTTCTAATGCAATTTTATTAGAGTGATCATGATGACATGGCAGGTTAAGTAGCTTAACCAGAGTGGGGTAACCTGGGGATGTTACAATAATACTCCCCATAATTAAAGTGATCCTACTGTCAAACGCTCGATAACACTTTTCATAATTAACATGATCATCAAGTTCAAATAATTATACTCTTTATAATTAATATGATCCTTCCATCCAAAAAAAGATACTCTTCATAATGAATGTGATTTTCCCGTCCAACGCTCAATTTTACTTTCCAAATTCAATGGACATATTAACTGTCTGGCTAATTAACTCACGTAATTAACTGCTCTAGCTTATTAATTGCATGCAACTCTGGGCAAGGCAGGAACTGGGTAAGAGATAACTAAGACAATTTTTCGGCATTAATGGTTGCATGCGAACGAATGAAACGACCTACGGACTCCCCTTTAGTAGTAGAGATCCTTTCGTCCAACAAAATATACTCTTCATAATTAATGTGATTTTCCCATCCAACGCTCAATTATACTTTCAAATTAAATGGACATATTAACTGTCTGGCTAATTAACTCACATAATTAACTAGTCTGGCTAATTAATTGCATGCGCAATGCAGGAATTGGATAAGAGATAACTAAGACAATTTTTTGGCATTAATGGTTATGTGCGAACGAACGAGACGACCTACTGACTCCCCCTTCAGTAGTAGAGATTACTATAGTAGAGATAATTGATTTGTCACGAAAAAATCTCTACTTAAACAGACTTAATTAATTGCATGTGTAATTAATTGTCTTTCTAATTAATTGCATTAATGGCTTGATTTCAAAATTGATTCGTTGTTTGGTTTGCAAATTGTTTTGCATTAATGATTGGGTGATACTTTTCATAATTAACGTGATCCTCCCGTTCTAGTCTCGATAATACTTTCCATAATTAATGTGATACTCATGTCCAAAGAATGATACTCTTCATAATGGACATGATCCTTCCGTTCAACACTCCATGAAACTTTTCATAATTAACGTGATCCTCCTGTCCAAAAAAATAATACTCCCAATAATTAAAGTGATCCTACTGTCAAACGCTCGATAATACATTTCATAATTAACATCATCCTCTCATTCAAATAATTATACTCTTTATAATTAATATGATCCTTCCGTCCAAAAAAGAAACTCTTCACAACTAATGTGATTTTCCCGTCCAACACTCAATTATACAACTTAAATGGACATATTAACTGTCTGGCTAATTAACACACATAGTTAACTAGTCTGGCTAATTAATTTCATGCAACCATGGGGAAGGCAGGAATTGGGCAAGAGATAACTAAGATAATTTTTTGACATTACTGGTTGCGTGCGAACGAACGAAATGACCTACGGACACCCCTTTAGGAGTAGAGATCTTTCCGTCCAAAAAAAGATACTCTTCATCATTAATGTGATTATACTTTCCAAATTAAAAAGGCCTATTAACTGTCTGGCTAATTAACACACGTAATTAACTGGTCTGGCTAATTAATTGCATGCAACTGTGGGCAAGGCTGGAATTCGGCAACAGATATCTAAGACGATTTTTTGGCATTAATGGTTGCGTGCAAACGAACGTAACGACCTACGGACTCCCCCTTTAGGAGTAGAGATAAAAACATAAGGCCTCCATTATCATATAGCAAAAAAAAGAAAAAGAAAATAATAACAAGCACTTGACTGAAAATGCATAAATTTCAATCAAGTGACTTAGACTTCAGTTTGTCTTGACATTATAGAGATTGGCCATATCGTCATAGATATAAGTGTGGTGGACATTTACTGCAATGTAGGAAAATTTTAGTTGCATAGTCTCTCCTTAGAAATACATGGATAAGGGACTATGTATCAGATAAATTAAGAAGATCCCAAATTAGAGCCGAGTTTGGTTTCACTCGGCTCGTCATATAGCAATACAAGGATGAGAATTTTAGGAGAATAGATAATAGCTCACCTCCAGCTCAAAACAAAGATTACCTCCAAGATCAAACTTCACAGGCGGTGCCAATACAAGACAGTGGCCAATCCTTGGCTGTGACAAGGAAAGATCCGTAGCCACCCTGATCCTAACATAGAGGGAGGTTAGCAGCAGCAGCAGGGCGACGAGGGAGGGGAGCAGCGGACCGATGCAAGGTGCACGGGATCCCCTCCTATTCCATCTCCGCTCATCTGGAAGAGCACGGCGTGGGACAGGGTCTCCGGGACGCGGAGCCGGATACCGCGGGAGCACGGAACGGGGCCCACCTCACGCTGCACGGCGTGTGCGAATAACCGGGTGTGGTGACAACCAGATTAGGGCCGGCATGGCACCAACGCAGCGGGGCGAAGGAGTGGACACAGCAGTGTGGAGCCAGCAGGAGCTGGAGACGCTTCGTCTTTCTAGGAAGGCAGCAGCCGCCCTTGCCCATCGCTGCCGGCCTGCCGCCACTCGCCGAAGGGGAGAGGTCAATAGGGTGAGCGGTGAGAGAGGGTAAGTGAGGAGAGCGTTGTGGGGGTCACTCTGTTCGGTAACGACTGTAAATTGTTTTCTCTTTTTGTCCCACTACTGTACAATTTCTTATTTTCCTTTTTCTCTTAGTGGCGACTAACATGAACAGGTTCAAGAGGATAAGCGGTTGGACGCTTCTGTGCATACTGACCATAGACAATAGTGTTCGTGTGATACAAGCATTTATTTTATTATTACTACTATATTCAAGATAATAATATTTTATTCAATTGCATGTGGCTATTAGGTTTTGATTTTGTAACACCCCCTGTCATTAGCTACAGTAATCACTTTTGATAATGACAAGTCAGCAAGTTTAATAGTGCATAATCATCATTAGCGTCCAAATTTGCATTTCAACTTCTAAGTCAAATTTAAATTTAAATGAAAGTGAAATATAAAAGTTGTCCAACATAAAAACTAAAATGTCCATTAAATAGAAAATATTGCAGAGGCTATTCTAGAATTGAAACCAATAAATAATAAAATGATTAGGTGGCTCTAACATAATTAAAACAGTAAGGATAAATGCATTTTAATTATTATAAAAATTGTGGGAGCTCCTAATTTCTTCAAACTAATTTTTGGTAGTGTTAGATAATGCCTAGTATTTGTTGGAGCAGTTCCTATGTTTTGCAAAATTCAAAATGTGGCTTAACTATTTACTACACTGAGAAAAGGAAATAGATAAAAGAAAAAGACAAAAGAAAAAGGAAAACAGAACAGAAAACAAAAAAAAAGAAGAAGAAAGAAAGCCCCGGCCCAACTGGGCTATGGCCCGACCGGCCCAGCCCCCCCTCTTATTTAGGCCTCCCCCTGGAGGCCCCGAACCCTAGCCCCACCCCCCACCGACACCCCGTCCCTCTCGTGTCCCCCCTGGTTCCGGATCGCACGCTGGCCCGCCCCCCCCCCCCCCCCCCCCCCGTCGCCGCCACGCCGCTCGTCCCCGACCGCGCCCCGTCACCGCCTCGTCGCGACACCGTCGCCGCTCGCCTCCCCGACGCCCATTGCCTCCCCCTACATCGCTCGGTGAGGCCCGGCCCCGGCCTTTCCTCTCTCTCTCGCCTCGCTCGCCCCCACCCCGCCGCGCGCCGGATGCGCCCCGGCCGCGCCCGCGCCGCGCCCGGCCCGCTCCCTGCCGGCTCGCGCTCGCCGTGCGTCGCGTGCGCGCGCGCTCGCCCCGCGCCGACCCGCTCCGGCCCCCGCCCCGCACTGCGCGCCGCCGCCCGCTGCCGCTCCGGCCACCGCGCCGCCCCGCTCGCCTCCGGCCCCGCCGCCTGCGCCGCGCGCCACCACCCCCCTGCCGCTCCGGCCCCGCGCGCGCTGCCGCGGCCTCGCACGCCCGCGCCCGCTACGCCGTATCGGGCTGGCGCCCAGCGCCCGTCGCCCGCGCCCGTTTGGCCCCTATGGGCCTATGACGTATGGGCCCCGCCCAAAACATTTTAAAAAAATAATAAAAATAAAATAAAAATAAAAATAATTAATTAATTAGCTAGTTAATTAGGCTAATTAACCCTGATTAGATTAATTTAATATTAATTAATTAGTTTAATTAATTGTTAATTAGTTAATTAAACCTAATTAATCTAGCAGCCTATGACAGGTGGGACCCACCCTGTCAGGTGGCTGCTGACGTCAGCATGATGTCATGCTGACATCATCAATCACTATTCTGGATAATGTTTATTTTAAATAATTAAATAAATTCATAAATTAATAAAAACTTTAGAAAATCATATTAAATAAACCGTAACTCCGATGAAAATACTTTATACATGAAACTTGCTCAGAATTTCGATACGAACCCGAATACGCCCTCCGTATTCCCGTCTGACGCCCGTAGCTATATGAACGTTGAACATTTAGACCGATCTCGATAAATGAATAGTGCCTCACTTTAATTAAATAAGTCCAAATAAATTCCTAAATTAACTAAATCATTTAGTTAGGCAGTAGAACACCCCGGCATATCATTTAGGCATGTTATACATGTTGTTTGCATTATTGCCGTGAATTTATTGTTTCTCTCCCCCTCCTTCTCTCTCTCGATAGACGCCGAGACCGACGTCGCTGCTGCCGAGTACGACTACGCTACCGACGAGCAGCCCGTTGACGACCTCCCTCTCTTGCCAGAGCAACCAGGCAAGCCCCCCCTCCTTTGAGCATCCAGATATCGCCCATTCCATTCTCCTGCTTGCATTAGATTTTGCTACTGTTAATGTATGCTCCTATTCTGATGCATAGCCTGCTGTTGTAACCTTTTCATTGTTACCTTACCTGCCTATGATAAACTATTTAGTATAGGTTGGTACGAACCATCAGTGACCCCACCACCTTACTTTGTTGCCCCTGCTTGATAATCGACGACTCGATCAACGTGATCGTCGATCAGAGACAGACGCCTCACTTCACACCCCCTTAGTTGTACGACTCTGCATAGTTACTATCGAGTGCCGAGGGTGATACCTCGTAACGCACTCCTGAAGAGTACTCTGCAGTGTAGCTGTTCGGTCGTGGTCATCGAGGGTGATTCCTCCTTCTCCACGTCCGATACGACTCTGTCGTGCAACCCCTCAGTGTGAGCCTCGAGGGTGATACCTCATACGTTCACCCTGATGATTATGACCACACGGTTACTTGACCTTTGTCACAGGCGGGTCCACCCTGGTGGGTACCCGCTGGGGATCTATGTTGTCGAGTGTGCCGGAAGGGCACTCGAGTGTGATACTGTGGCGGAGCTTCAGAAACTCTGAATGTTTTGTTTAACCTTTCTCTCCGAGTTGTGTTAAACTTCTCATTGTCGTTTGACAAACCTGAATTTCCTCTGTTTCAGATGGATCGTTTGTTTCCACCGCGTCCTACGACACAGCTTGTGCTTCGCACTTGGGCTCGTGATGCCCCTGGGTTTCCAGCTGTCCTGATCGCTCTCATGACCAGACTTGGCTACCGCTGGTACCCTGAGTACATGGTTTACGAGGATTACCGCGAGTTTAATCAGGAGCAGTACCATGCTGATGTTCGTATCTATGATCAGCAGAATGACTCAGACACCGAGCTGCACCTTTTTCATGGTATCGGCGTGACGATTGAGATGGCAGTACATGATGCCGCCTACTCTGCTGTCGCACGTCTTCGAGGACAGTTCAGTGATATCTTGGATGACTCTGAGTTCCGATACATTCCGTATGCCCCTGCTGGAGATGCTACCGGATACTACACAGCTATCTGTGCCCCGTATGAGCCTCGCCGATATGACCACCGTGTTCTGATTCAGTGCACTCAGGCTCTGGATCGCACTGTTCGGGCTCTTGCCGTCGAGTTGGTTGCCACTCGAGCACGTCTCTACGATGCTATGACGCAGTTGCTGCCCGCTGTTCGTGCAGGGATACATCCGGAGCACATCCTTTACCCGCGCAGGACTCAGATGTATGCTGGTATTTACTGGCCTGCTATTGGAGGTCACACACCTACACGTGGACCTCTTCTTACAGCTCGAGACCGGGTTCTGCATCAGAGTGCACATGGAGCACAGGATCCTGCCGCGCCGAATATTCATCGTCCGCACTCGCAGTTACCCCGTTACAGTG
Organism: Thinopyrum elongatum; assembly: GCA_011799875.1. Taxonomy (NCBI): domain Eukaryota; kingdom Viridiplantae; phylum Streptophyta; class Magnoliopsida; order Poales; family Poaceae; genus Thinopyrum; species Thinopyrum elongatum. The sequence continues at coordinate 58,900,062 of CM022297.1, forward strand.
GTTTTCTCCGACATTGATGTAGCCTTTGCTATGTCTCGTTGTGTACTTCCTTACCGCGTGCCTGCGCGCCGCCTAGTATGTCTAGCTTTTAATTTGCGCCGTTATGCTGTCCGCATGTACCCGACTTTGTGTATGGATCTGTATGTCTTAATCGACTACTGTTATGTATCTGTTACACTGCTTAAAGTATTGTCGTGTTACATCATGCTTGTCGCTAAACCTTCGCAATTGCTTTTACTAAACTACCCCCTGTTGATTCTTAGCAGGATGGTTAGACCAGGTGGTCGTGGTCGTGGTCGTGCCCCTGAACGTCCACCACCGCCAGACTATATGGCAGCTATGATGCAACAGTTCGAGCTCAACCGTCAGTTCATGGTTGGAATCATGGCTCAGTTTCCGCATCAAAACAACCAGAACCCACCTTCAATAACACTGCCGGAGTTTATGCGACTCAACCCTACTCACTTCCGCAACTCAGACAAGCCACTGGATGCTGATGACTGGCTCCGCGATATCACTCACGAGATGGAGTCTGCTAATGTCGCCCCCGCCAACTTTGTCACCTTCGCGTCCTTTTTCTTAAAAGGGCTCGCTGCTCAATGGTGGGACACACACAAGCGTTCACTGCCTGTTGGAACAGTCATTACCTGGTATGAGTTCCAGGCTGCTTTCCGTACACGCTACATCCCTCAAGCAATTATGGAACGCATGAAGACCCAGTTCCGCAACCTCACTCAGGGCAATAAAACTGTCGAGGCTTATCAGCGAGAATTTCTTGATCTCTCCCGCTATGCTGAAGAAGACATCGCCACAGATGCTCGCAGACAAGAGAAGTTCCGTAATGGACTCCACCCTGACCTCAAGCTTGCACTTGCTGCCCAAGACTACAATGACTTCTCAACTCTAGTGAACAAGGCTATTCTTGTTGAGACCGCTCAGATGGAACACAAGGACTCGCAGAAGCGCTATCGTGATGCTGGCTCATCTTCGGGCTCAGCACAGAAGCGTAAAGTTTGGCTTCCCAACAATGCGTTCCGTCCCAATACCTCTGCGCCAAAGAACAATGCTGCACCACATCTGCCTCCTCCACCACCGAGACCGTCAAAGGCTCAAGCTATTCAGAACAATGCCCCTCTTCGTCCTGAAGATGGTTTGTGCTTCAAGTGCCGCAAACCAGGCCACCAGGCTAAAGACTGCCGCCAGACTCAGAATCAGTTAGATTTTCCCCGTGCTGGCCGTGGATATGGCCGTGGCAACAATCAGACCCGCAACTATAATACTGGGTCTGCTTCACGTGGTCGTGGTCACGCTTACAACATTGACATTGAAGAAGTCCAGGATCAACCTGCTACTGTGATGGGTACCCTTCTTGTTAACTCAGTACCTGCTTCTGTATTATTTGATTCAGGAGCATCGCATTCATTCATGTCTGAAGCATTTGCATTATCTCATGACATTGCATTCGAAAAGATGAACCTGCCAATAGTTGTCCGTACCCCTGGAGGTCAATGTCAAACCACTATGATGGCACACAATGTCCCTGTTGAAATCGAGGGATTTGAATTCCTGGCTTCACCTATTATCCTGAAGTCTTCCACCATAGACCTCATACTCGGAATGGATTGGTTGAAAGCTCACATTGCTTCGATCAATTGTGCCACTAAAGTTATCCAACTTCTTCACCCCACCGATGAGATAGTGAATTATACCGCCCGCATTACTCGGGATGCTGAAGCTCACATATATGCTCTGAATGTATTGAACGCTTCACCTCTGGATGGAATCGAGAACGTTCCTGTCGTTCGAGATTTTCCAGACGTCTTCCCAGAAGAACTTCCAGGCATACCCCCGGCTAGAGCTGTCGAGTTTGTCATTGACTTGAAGCCTGCCACCGTCCCTATTGCCAAGCGACCTTATAAGATGCCTCCGCATCACCTTCTTGAGCTTAAGGAAGAAATCGACAAGTCACTTAGGAAAGGTTTCATCCGCCCCAGTTCCTCTGCTTGGGGAGCACCTTCACTCTTCGTTAAGAAAAAGGATGGAACTAACCGTTTGGTTCAGGATTACCGGCCCATTAACCAAGCCACAATCCAGAATAAATACCCACTGCCCCGTATCAATGATCTTTATGATCAACTCGCTGGATCATCGGTGTTCTCTAAACTCGACTTGAGGTTGGGTTATCACCAGATCCGTGTCCGTGAAGAGGACATTCCCAAGACTGCATTTGTCACTCGTTATGGCTCCTATGAATACACCGTCATGTCATTTGGCCTAACGAATGCCCCAGCTACATTCTCCCGTCTGATGAATTATATATTCATGGATTACCTCGACAAATTCGTCGTGGTATATCTAGATGATATTCTGGTCTATTCTAAGAATAAAGAAGAACATGCTGAACATCTCCGCCTTGTTCTAGAAAGGCTCCGAGAACACCAGTTGTATGCCAAGTATTCCAAATGCGAATTTTGGCTTCCTGAAGTGACCTATCTTGGTCATGTGATTTCCATGGATGGAATTGCTGCTAACCCCGAACGAGTTCAGGCTATTCTTGACTGGACTCCCCCGAAGAATGTTAAGCAAGTCAGAAGTTTTCTCGGACTCGCTAGTTATTGCCGTCGATTCGTTGAGAACTTTTCCAAGATTGCAAAACCATTGACAAATCTGCTTCACAAAGGTGTTAAATTTGAGTGGACAGAAAAATGTCAAGAAAGCTTTCGGACACTAAAAGATAAATTGACATCTGCCCCAGTACTAGCACCCCCGGATTCCCAAAAGGATTTCGTGATATACTGTGATGCATCTCGTCAAGGATTAGGCTGTGTCCTAATGCAAGAGCGCAAGGTGATTGCTTATGCCTCCCGACAATTGCGTCCTCATGAAGAAAATTATCCCGTGCATGATCTTGAACTTTCTGCGGTTATTTATGCCCTGAAGCTATGGCGACATTACCTTCTCGGTAACCGTTGCGAGATATATACTGATCACCAAAGCTTGAAGTATTTATATACTCAACCAGATCTGAACCTTCGTCAACAAAGATGGCTCGAAACAATTGCCGATTATGATATGAATATTTCATACACCCCCGGCAAGGCTAATGTAATGGCCGATGCTTTGAGTCGTAAGTCCTATAGCAACAATCTTATGGTTCAAGAAACACAACCTCTTCTCCATGAAGAGCTTCGCAAGTTGAACCTCCATGTTGTTCCACAGGGTTATCTCAATACCCTGGTTGTCGAACCAGATTTAGAACACGGTATTAAGGTTGTACAAAGGTATGACACTGAAGTTGAAAAGATCAAGCGATACCTCGAGAAAGGAAAGCCGTCGGAATTCCATCTTGATGCAGATGGGATCCTATTTTTCCAACACCGTCTCTTCGTACCCAAGTTCAAGAATGAGAGGGAAAATGTTATGAAGGAAGCTCATGACACTCCCTTGTCTATTCACCCTGGTAGCACAAAGATGTACCGTGACATTTGCCAAAGATTCTGGTGGCCTAATATGAAGCGAGACATTGCTCGTTATGTTGCTGAGTGTGACATTTGCCGCCGCATTAAAGCAGAACATCAAAGGCCTGCTGGAACTCTGCAACCCCTTGAAATTCCTGAATGGAAATGGGACAAGGTCCAAATGGATTTCATTACTGGTTTTCCCAGATCTCAGAAGGGTCATGATGCTATTTTTGTCGTCATTGACCGATTCTCCAAGGTTGCTCACTTTCTGCCTGTTAAGGAGACAATCACTGCTAGCCAGTTAGCAGACTTGTATGTTTCCCGAATTGTGTCACTCCACGGTGTTCCGTTGGAGATCAGTTCTGATCATGGCAGCCTCTTCACCTCCAGATTCTGGAATAGTTTCCAAGAAGCTATGGGAACTCATCTGTCTTTCAGCACCGCTTTTCACCCTCAGTCACAGGCTCAAGTTGAACGAGTTAATCAAGTGCTCGAAGATATGCTTCGAGCTTGCGTCATCTCCTTTGGTAAGAAATGGGAGGAATCTCTCCCGTATGCCGAATTCTCTTACAACAATAGCTATCAAGCTAGTCTGAAGATGGCACCGTTTGAAGTTCTATACGGTCGTAAGTGTCGAACCCCTCTGAATTGGTCAGAAACTGGGGAACGCTCACTCGTCGGACCGGACATTATTCGGCAAGCTGAAGAACAAGTCCGCATTGTCCGTGAACATTTGAAATCTGCTCAGTCTCGTCAGAAGAGCAACTATGACCGTAAGCACCAGGAAATGGTCTATCAACCTGGCGAACAAGCTTACCTTCATGTCACTCCATTGAAAGGCACTCATCGGTTCGGAATCAAAGGCAAGTTAGCTCCACGCTACATTGGCCCGTTCCGTATTCTTGCCCGTCGAGGAGAAGTGGCATATCAATTGGAATTGCCGCCAAATCTTTCACAAGTACATGATGTCTTTCATGTATCCCAACTCCGTCGCTGCTTCAAGGATCCTATTCGAGCTGTGGATCATGAAGTGATTGAATTACGGGAAGATCTGTCTTATCCAGAATATCCCATCCGTATTCTTGATCAAGCTGAGCGTCGAACTCGTCAAAAGTCAATCAAGTTCCTCAAGGTTCAGTGGTCAAATCATTTTGAAGATGAAGCCACTTGGGAACGCGAGGATCGTCTTCGCAAAGAATACCCCTCTTTCTTTCATTCTTCCTCTTAATTCTCGGGACGAGAATTCTTAATAGATGAGGAGAGCTGTAACACCCCCTGTCATTAGCTACAGTAATCACTTTTGATAATGACAAGTCAGCAAGTTTAATAGTGCATAATCATCATTAGCGTCCAAATTTGCATTTCAACTTCTAAGTCAAATTTATATTTAAATGAAAGTGAAATATAAAAGTTGTCCAACATAAAAACTAAAATGTCCATTAAATAGAAAATATTGCAGAGGCTATTCTAGAATTGAAACCAATAAATAATAAAATGATTAGGTGGCTCTAACATAATTAAAACAGTAAGGATAAATGCATTTTAATTATTATAAAAATTGTGTGAGCTCCTAATTTCTCCAAACTAATTTTTGGTAGTGTTAGATAATGCCTAGTATTTGTTGGAGCAGTTCATATGTTTTGCAAAATTCAAAATGTGGCTTAACTATTTACTAAACTGAGAAAAGGAAATAGATAAAAGAAAAAGACAAAAGAAAAAGGAAAACAGAATAGAAAACAAAAAAAAAGAAGAAAGAAAGCCCCGCCCAACTGGGCTATGGCCCGACCGGCCCAGCCCCCTCCTATTTAGGCCTCCCCTGGAGGCCCCGCTAGCCCCCACCCCCACCGACACCCCCACCCTCTCGTCCCCCCCCCGGTTCCGATCGCACGCTGGCCCCCCCGCCCCCCCCCCCCCCCCCCCCCGTCGCCGCCACATCCGCTATCGTCCCCGACCGCGCCCCGTCACCGCCTCGTCGACGACCACCGTCGCCGCTCGCCTCCCCGCGCCCACTGCCTCCCCCCTACATCGCTCGGTGAGGCCCGGCCCCGGCCTTTCCTCTCTCTCTCGCCTCGCTCGCCCCCGCCCCGCCGCGCGCCGGACGCGCCCCGGCCGCGCCCGCGCCGCGCCCGGCCCGCTCCCTGCCGGCTCGAGCTCGCCATGCGTCGCGTGCGCGCGCGCTCGCCCCGCGCTGACCCGCTCCGGCTCCCGCCCCGCACTGCGCGCCGCCGCCCGCTGCCGCTCCGGCCACCGCGCCGCCCCGCTCGCCTCCGGCCCCGCCGCCTGCGCCGCGCGCCACCACCCCCCTGCCGCTCCGGCCCCGCGCGCGCTGCCGCGGCCTCGCACGCCCGCGCCCGCTGCGCCGTATCGGGCTGGCGCCCAGCGCCCGTTGCCCGCGCCCGTTTGGCCCCTATGGGCCTATGACGTATGGGCCCCGCCTAAAACGTTTTAAAAAAAATAATAAAAAGAAAAATAAAATAAAAATAATTAATTAATTAGGCTAATTAACCCTGATTAGATTAATTTAATATTAATTAATTAGTTTAATTAATTGTTAATTAGTTAATTAAACCTAATTAATCTAGCAGCCTATGACAGGTGGGACCCACCCTGTCAGGTGGCTGCTGACGTCAGCATGATGTCATGCTGACGTCATCAATCACTATTCTGGATAATGTTTATTTTAAATAATTAAATAAATTCAGAAATTAATAAAAACTTTAGAAAATCATATTAAATAAACCGTAACTCCGATGAAAATACTTTATACGTGAAACTTGCTCAGAATTTCGATACGAACCCGAATACGCCCTCCGTATTCCCGTCTGACGCCCGTAGCTATATGAACGTTGAACATTTAGACCGATCTCGATAAATGAATAGTGCCTCACTTTAATTAAATAAGTCCAAATAAATTCCTAAATTAACTAAATCATTTAGTTAGGCAGTAGAACACCCCGGCATATCATTTAGGCATGTTATACATGTTGTTTGCATTATTGCCGTGAATTTATTGTTTCTCTCCCCCTCCTTCTCTCTCTCGATAGACGCCGAGACCGACGTCGCTGCTGCCGAGTACGACTACGCTACCGACGAGCAGCCCGTTGACGACCTCCCTCTCTTGCCAGAGCAACCAGGCAAGCCCCCCTCCTTTGAGCATCCAGATATCGCCCATTTCATTCTCCTGCTTGCATTAGATTTTGCTACTGTTAATGTATGCTCCTATTCTGATGCATAGCCTGCTGTTGTAACATTTTCATTGTTACCTTACCTGCCTATGATAAACTATTTAGTATAGGTTGGTACGAACCATCAGTGACCCCACCACCTTACTTTGTTGCCCCTGCTTGATAATCGACGACTCGATCAACGTGATCGTCGATCAGAGGCAGACGCCTCACTTCACACCCCCTTAGTTGTACGACTCTGCATAGTTACTATCGAGTGCCGAGGGTGATACCTCGTAACGCACTCCTGATGAATACTCTGCAGTGTAGCTGTTCGGTCGTGGTCATCGAGGGTGATTCCTCCTTCTCCACGTCCGATACGACTCTGTCTTGCAACCCCTCAGTGTGAACCTCGAGGGTGATACCTCATACGTTCACCCTGATGATTATGACCACACGGTTACTTGACCTTTGTCACAGGCGGGTCCACCCTGGTGGGTACCCGCTGGGGATCTATGTTGTCGAGTGTGCCGGAAGGGCACTCGAGTGTGATACTGTGGCGGAGCTTCAGAAACTCTGAATGTTTCCGCTTGTTACTAAATGAGCTGATCGGATTTGGGTGTGTGATCTGAGTGGGTCGACGTGCCCTATACGCACTACCACCACGCGGGATTATGGTTATGGGGCCCTCTGCGATGTACGTTTCTCCGAAAGCTCATCAGACGTCACGATTCACCGTGCGGGCTGATCGTCGGGATTGGGCTGGATACTTCACTGGCGAGTTCAGTGTCGCGCCTGCACCCCGGCCAGCCACGCAACGCGCAGGGTGCCCAGGGCGATGGCCCAAGACCTCTGGGTGCATAGGTTAGTCCGGCGTGCTGACCTCTCTGCTGAGCCTAGGTAGAGCGCTGCTTCGTGTTGATCTTCCGAGGACGGGCATTACCCAGCAAGTATGTCCGGTCAGAGTTGATCGAGCGTGTTGGGTAACAGTAGTGCACCCCTGCAGGGATGAATGATCTATCGATAGCCGGTCCTACGGTAAAGGACGCTCAGTTTGTGTATCCCGATCTACTACTTAAACTGGATACTTGCTACTTAATTGAAGCTTCGGGATTACTTTCTTGCTGGGAGTCGAGGAAGGATCTTTGAGCTGTACTTCAACATGTTTGCTAAATAAAATGCTATTCTACTCTCTTCTACTGCTGCAAGATGATGGCTTTGAGAAGATGTTTGAAGATGCTAGTCTTCGATAGGACTAGGCCTTCTCTCTATTCTGGCATTTCTGCAGCTCAGTCCACATATACAGCCTTTTTCTCCATTGATAATGTTGCATATGTAGTATAGATCCTTGCTTGCTGAGTACTTCGGATGAGTACTCACGGTTGCTTTATTTTCTCTTTTCCCCCATATACCCCACCTTGATGATACACCAGACGATGGAGTCCAGGAGCCAGACGCCACCACCGGAGCTTACTACCAGGCGGGTCCAGAGGGCACGTACTACTGGATCGAGCCAGCTGACCAGGAGTAGGATCGGAGGCTCCCAGGCAGGAGGCCAACGCCTTTCGATCTAGTGTCGCTGTTTGTGCTAGCCTTCTTAAGGCAAAACTTGTCTAACTATGTCTGTACTCAGATAATATTTGTATGACTGACTTATGTATTCGGATCTTTGGATCCCTGGTCTGTAATATTGTGGACCTCCGTTTATTTGTGTTTAGAGTTGTGTTGTGATATCTTCTCGTGAGTCCCTGGGCTTGATCGTACACGTTTGCGTGTATGACTAGTGTACGATTGAACCGGGGGCGTCACAAGTTGGTATCAGAGCCGACTGCCTGTAGGAAGCCCCCCTCCAAATTCCTTGGCCGAAGTTGAGTCTAGAAACCGAAAGACTAATTTACTAACTTGGCTGTGTGGCTTACGGGCGCACGTCGCCCACTGGGTGGTATTAGGATCTTTTATTCCTCGTCTATACTCTGGGACTCTAATCTCTCTTCTATTCGGGTTAAATAAAGTTTACTAACACCGACACTTAGGATCTCGTAAATTCTGTCTACCCGGAGAGCTGGATATCTGTGCGATTTCCCTGTCGTTGATCTGATTAGTCTGATAATCATTTTCCTTTCCATTGTTTTGTTTAACCTTTCTCTCCGAGTTGTGTTAAACTTCTCATTGTCGTTTGACAAACCTGAATTTCCTCTGTTTCAGATGGATCGTTTGTTTCCACCGCGTCCTACGACACAGCTTGTGCTTCGCACTTGGGCTCGTGATGCCCCTGGGTTTCCAGCTGTCCTGATCGCTCTCATGACCAGACTTGGCTACCGCTGGTACCCTGAGTACATGGTTTACGAGGATTACCGCGAGTTTAATCAGGAGCAGTACCATGCTGATGTTCGTATCTATGATCGGCAGAATGACTCAGACACCGAGCTGCACCTTTTTCATGGTATCGGCATGACGACTTGAGATGGCAGTACATGATGCCGCCTACTCTGCTGTTGCACGTCTTCGAGGACAGTTCAGTGATATCTTGGATGACTCTGAGTTCCGATACATTCCGTATGCCCCTGCTGGAGATGCTACCGGATACTACACAGCTATCTGTGCCCCGTATGAGCCTCGCCGATATGACCACCACGTTCTGATTCAGTGCACTCAGGCTTTGGATCGCACTGTTCGGGCTCTTGCCGTCGAGTTGGTTGCCACTCGAGCACGTCTCTACGATGCTATGACGCAGTTGCTGCCCGCTGTTTGTGCAGGGATACATCCGGAGCACATCCTTTACCCGCGCAGGACTCAGATGTATGCTGGTATTGACTGGCCTGCTATTGGAGGTCACACACCTACACGTGGACCTCTTCTTACAGCTCGAGACCGGGTTCTGCATCAGAGTGCACATGGAGCACAGGATCCTACCGCGACGAATATTCGTCGTCCGCACTCGCAGTTACCCCATTACCTTGGTTTTCTCCGACATTGATGTAGCCTTTGCTATGTCTCGTTGTGTACTTCCTTACCGCGTGCCTGCGCGCCGCCTAGTATGTCTAGCTTTTAATTTGCGCCGTTATGCTATCCGCATGTACCCGACTTTGTGTATGGATCTGTATGTCTTAATCGACTACTGTTATGTATCTGTTACACTGCTTAAAGTATTGTCGTGTTACATCATGCTTGTCGCTAAACCTTCGCAATTGCTTTTACTAAACTACCCCCTGTTGATACTTAGCAGGATGGTTAGACCAGGTGGTCGTGGTCGTGGTCGTGCCCCTGAACGTCCACCACCGCCAGACTATATGGCAGCTATGATGCAACAGTTCGAGCTCAACCGTCAGTTCATGGTTGGAATCATGGCTCAGTTTCCGCATCAAAACAACCAGAACCCACCTTCAATAACACTGCCGGAGTTTATGCGACTCAACCCTACTCACTTCCGCAACTCAGACAAGCCACTGGATGCTGATGACTGGCTCCGCGATATCACTCACGAGATGGAGTCTGCTAATGTCGCCCCCGCCAACTTTGTCACCTTCGCGTCCTTTTTCTTAAAAGGGCTCGCTGCTCAATGGTGGGACACACACAAGCGTTCACTGCCTGTTGGAACAGTCATTACCTGGTATGAGTTCCAGGCTGCTTTCCGTACACGCTACATCCCTCAAGCAATTATGGAACGCATGAAGACCCAGTTCCGCAACCTCACTCAGGGCAATAAAACTGTCGAGGCTTATCAGCGAGAATTTCTTGATCTCTCCCGCTATGCTGAAGAAGACATCGCCACAGATGCTCGCAGACAAGAGAAGTTCCGTAATGGACTCCACCCTGACCTCAAGCTTGCACTTGCTGCCCAAGACTACAATGACTTCTCAACTCTAGTGAACAAGGCTATTCTTGTTGAGACCGCTCAGATGGAACACAAGGACTCGCAGAAGCGCTATCGTGATGCTGGCTCATCTTCGGGCTCAGCACAGAAGCGTAAAGTTTGGCTTCCCAACAATGCGTTCCGTCCCAATACCTCTGCGCCAAAGAACAATGCTGCACCACATCTGCCTCCTCCACCACCGAGACCGTCAAAGGCTCAAGCTATTCAGAACAATGCCCCTCTTCGTCCTGAAGATGGTTTGTGCTTCAAGTGCCGCAAACCAGGCCACCAGGCTAAAGACTGCCGCCAGACTCAGAATCAGTTAGATTTTCCCCGTGCTGGCCGTGGATATGGCCGTGGCAACAATCAGACCCGCAACTATAATACTGGGTCTGCTTCACGTGGTCGTGGTCACGCTTACAACATTGACATTGAAGAAGTCCAGGATCAACCTGCTACTGTGATGGGTACCCTTCTTGTTAACTCAGTACCTGCTTCTGTATTATTTGATTCAGGAGCATCGCATTCATTCATGTCTGAAGCATTTGCATTATCTCATGACATTGCATTCGAAAAGATGAACCTGCCAATAGTTGTCCGTACCCCTGGAGGTCAATGTCAAACCACTATGATGGCACACAATGTCCCTGTTGAAATCGAGGGATTTGAATTCCTGGCTTCACCTATTATCCTGAAGTCTTCCACCATAGACCTCATACTCGGAATGGATTGGTTGAAAGCTCACATTGCTTCGATCAATTGTGCCACTAAAGTTATCCAACTTCTTCACCCCACCGATGAGATAGTGAATTATACCGCCCGCATTACTCGGGATGCTGAAGCTCACATATATGCTCTGAATGTATTGAACGCTTCACCTCTGGATGGAATCGAGAACGTTCCTGTCGTTCGAGATTTTCCAGACGTCTTCCCAGAAGAACTTCCAGGCATACCCCCGGCTAGAGCTGTCGAGTTTGTCATTGACTTGAAGCCTGCCACCGTCCCTATTGCCAAGCGACCTTATAAGATGCCTCCGCATCACCTTCTTGAGCTTAAGGAAGAAATCGACAAGTCACTTAGGAAAGGTTTCATCCGCCCCAGTTCCTCTGCTTGGGGAGCACCTTCACTCTTCGTTAAGAAAAAGGATGGAACTAACCGTTTGGTTCAGGATTACCGGCCCATTAACCAAGCCACAATCCAGAATAAATACCCACTGCCCCGTATCAATGATCTTTATGATCAACTCGCTGGATCATCGGTGTTCTCTAAACTCGACTTGAGGTTGGGTTATCACCAGATCCGTGTCCGTGAAGAGGACATTCCCAAGACTGCATTTGTCACTCGTTATGGCTCCTATGAATACACCGTCATGTCATTTGGCCTAACGAATGCCCCAGCTACATTCTCCCGTCTGATGAATTATATATTCATGGATTACCTCGACAAATTCGTCGTGGTATATCTAGATGATATTCTGGTCTATTCTAAGAATAAAGAAGAACATGCTGAACATCTCCGCCTTGTTCTAGAAAGGCTCCGAGAACACCAGTTGTATGCCAAGTATTCCAAATGCGAATTTTGGCTTCCTGAAGTGACCTATCTTGGTCATGTGATTTACAAGGATGGAATTGCTGTTAACCCCGAACGAGTTCAGGCTATTCTTGACTGGACTCCCCCGAAGAATGTTAAGCAAGTCAGAAGTTTTCTCGGACTCGCTAGTTATTGCCGTCGATTCGTTGAAAACTTTTCCAAGATTGCAAAACCATTGACAAATCTGCTTCACAAAGGTGTTAAATTTGAGTGGACAGAAAAATGTCAAGAAAACTTTCAGACACTAAAAGATAAATTGACATCTGCCCCAGTACTAGCACCCCCGGATTCCCAAAAGGATTTCGTGATATACTGTGATGCATCTCGTCAAGGATTAGGCTGTGTCCTAATGCAAGAGCGCAAGGTGATTGCTTATGCCTCCCGACAATTGCGTCCTCATGAAGAAAATTATCCCGTGCATGATCTTGAACTTTCTGCGGTTATTTATGCCCTGAAGCTATGGCGACATTACCTTCTCGGTAACCGTTGCGAGATATATACTGATCACCAAAGCTTGAAGTATTTATATACTCAACCAGATCTGAACCTTCGTCAACAAAGATGGCTCGAAACAATTGCCGATTATGATATGAATATTTCATACACCCCCGGCAAGGCTAATGTAATGGCCGATGCTTTGAGTCGTAAGTCCTATAGCAACAATCTTATGGTTCAAGAAACACAACCTCTTCTCCATGAAGAGCTTCGCAAGTTGAACCTCCATGTTGTTCCACAGGGTTATCTCAATACCCTGGTTGTCGAACAAGATTTAGAACACGGTATTAAGGTTGTACAAAGGTATGACACTGAAGTTGAAAAGATCAAGCGATACCTCGAGAAAGGAAAGCCGTCGGAATTCCATCTTGATGCAGATGGGATCCTATTTTTCCAACACCGTCTCTTCGTACCCAAGTTCAAGAATGAGAGGGAAAACGTTATGAAGGAAGCTCATGACACTCCCTTGTCTATTCACCCTGGTAGCACAAAGATGTATCGTGACATTTGTCAAAGATTCTGGTGGCCTAATATGAAGCGAGACATTGCTCGTTATGTTGCTGAGTGTGACATTTGCCGCCGCATTAAAGCAGAACATCAAAGGCCTGCTGGAACTCTGCAACCCCTTGAAATTCCTGAATGGAAATGGGACAAGGTCCAAATGGATTTCATTACTGGTTTTCCCAGATCTCAGAAGGGTCATGATGCTATTTTTGTCGTCATTGACCGATTCTCCAAGGTTGCTCACTTTCTGCCTGTTAAGGAGACAATCACTGCTAGCCAGTTAGCAGACTTGTATGTTTCCCGAATTGTGTCACTCCACGGTGTTCCGTTGGAGATCAGTTCTGATCGTGGCAGCCTCTTCACCTCCAGATTCTGGAATAGTTTCCAAGAAGCTATGGGAACTCATCTGTCTTTCAGCACCGCTTTTCACCCTCAGTCACAGGGTCAAGTTGAACGGGTTAATCAAGTGCTCGAAGATATGCTTCGAGCTTGCGTCATCTCCTTTGGTAAGAAATGGGAGGAATCTCTCCCGTATGCCGAATTCTCTTACAACAATAGCTATCAAGCTAGTCTGAAGATGGCACCGTTTGAAGTTCTATACGGTCGTAAGTGTCGAACCCCTCTGAATTGGTCAGAAACTGGGGAACGCTCACTCGTCGGACCAGACATTATTCGGCAAGCTGAAGAACAAGTCCGCATTGTCCGTGAACATTTGAAATCTGCTCAGTCTCGTCAAAAGAGCAACTATGACCGTAAGCACCAGGAAATGGTCTATCAACCTGGCGAACAAGCTTACCTTCGTGTCACTCCATTGAAAGGCACTCATTGGTTCGGAATCAAAGGCAAGTTAGCTCCACGCTACATTGGCCCGTTCCGTATTCTTGCCCGTCGAGGAGAAGTGGCATATCAATTGGAATTGCCGCCAAATCTTTCACAAGTACATGATGTCTTTCATGTATCCCAACTCCGTCGCTGCTTCAAGGATCCTATTCGAGCTGTGGATCATGAAGTGATTGAATTACGGGAAGATCTGTCTTATCCAGAATATCCCATCCGTATTCTTGATCAAGCTGAGCGTCGAACTCGTCAAAAGTCAATCAAGTTCCTCAAGGTTCAGTGGTCAAATCATTCTGAAGATGAAGCCACTTGGGAACGCGAGGATCGTCTTCGCGAAGAATACCCCTCTTTCTTTCAGTCTTCCTCTTAATTCTCGGGACGAGAATTCTTAATAGATGAGGAGAGTTGTAACACCCCCTATCATTAGCTACAGTAATCACTTTTGATAATGACAAGTCAGCAAGTTTAATAGTGCATAATCATCATTAGCGTCCAAATTTGCATTTCAACTTCTAAGTCAAATTTAAATTTAAATGAAAGTGAAATATAAAAGTTGTCCAACATAAAAACTAAAATGTCCATTAAATAGAAAATATTGCAGAGGCTATTCTAGAATTGAAACCAATAAATAATAAAATGATTAGGTGGCTCTAACATAATTAAAACAGTAAGGATAAATGCATTTTAATTATTATAAAAATTGTGGGAGCTCCTAATTTCTCCAAACTAATTTTTGGTAGTGTTAGATAATGCCTAGTATTTGTTGGAGCAGTTCCTATGTTTTGCAAAATTCAAAATGTGGCTTAACTATTTGCTAAACTGAGAAAAGGAAATAGATAAAAGAAAAAGACAAAAGAAAAAGGAAAACAGAACAGAAAACAAAAAAAAAAAGAAGAAAGAAAGCCCCGGCCCAACTGGGCTATGGCCCGACCGGCCCAGCCCCCCTCCTATTTAGGCCTCCCCCTGGAGGCCCCGAACCCTAGCCCCACCCCCCACCGACACCCCCTCCCTCTCGTTCCCCCCCCCCCCCGGTTCCGGATCGCACGCTGGCCCGCCCCCCCCCCTCCCGTCGCCGCCACGCCGTCGTCCCCGACCGCGCCCGTCACCGCCTCGTCGCCGACCACCGTCGCCGCTCGCCTCCCCGCGCCCATTGCCTCCCCCCTACATCGCTCGGTGAGGCCCGGCCCCGGCCTTTCCTCTCTCTCTCGCCTCGCGCGCCCCCGCCCCGCCGCGCGCCGGATGCGCCCCGGCCGCGCCCGCGCCGCGCCCGGCCCGCTCCCTGCCGGCTCGCGCTCGCCGTGCGTCGCGTGCGCGCGCGCTCGCCCCGCGCCGACCCGCTCCAGCCCCCGCCCCGCACTGCGCGCCGTCGCCCGCTGCCGCTCCGGCCACCGCGCCGCCCCGCTCGCCTCCGGCCCCGCCGCCTGCGCCGCGCGCCACCACCCCCTGCCGCTCCGGCCCCGCGCGCGCTGCCGCGGCCTCCCACGCCCGCGCCCGCTGCGCCGTATTGGGCTGGCGCCCAGCGCCCGTTTGGCCCCTATGGGCCTATGGCGTATGGGCCCCGCCCAAAACGTTTTAAAATAATAATAAAAAGAAAAATAAAATAAAAATAAAATAAAAATAATTAATTAATTAGTTAATTAATTAGGCTAATTAACCCTGATTAGATTAATTTAATATTAATTAATTAGTTTAATTAATTGTTAATTAGTTAATTAAACCTAATTAATCTAGCAGCCTATGACAGGTGGGACCCACCCTGTCAGGTGGCTGCTGACGTCAGCATGATGTCATGCTGACGTCATCAATCACTATTCTGGATAATGTTTATTTTAAATAATTAAATAAATTCAGAAATTAATAAAAACTTTAGAAAATCATATTAAATAAACCGTAACTCCGATGAAAATACTTTATACATGAAACTTGCTCAGAATTTCGATACGAACCCGAATACGCCCTCCGTATTCCCGTCTGACGCCCGTAGCTATATGAACGTTGAACATTTAGACCGATCTCGATAAATGAATAGTGCCTCACTTTAATTAAATAAGTCCAAATAAATTCCTAAATTAACTAAATCATTTAGTTAGGCAGTAGAACACCCCGGCATATCATTTAGGCATGTTATACATGTTGTTTGCATTATTGCCGTGAATTTATTGTTTCTCTCCCCCTCCTTCTCTCTCTCGATAGACGCCGAGACCGACGTCGCTGCTGCCGAGTACGACTACGCTACCGACGAGCAGCCCGTTGACGACCTCCCTCTCTTGCCAGAGCAACCAGGCAAGCCCCCCCTCCTTTGAGCATCCAGATATCGCCCATTCCATTCTCCTGCTTGCATTAGATTTTGCTACTGTTAATGTATGCTCCTATTCTGATGCATAGCCTGCTGTTGTAACATTTTCATTGTTACCTTACCTGCCTATGATAAACTATTTAGTATAGGTTGGTACGAACCATCAGTGACCCCACCACCTTACTTTGTTGCCCCTGCTTGATAATCGACGACTCGATCAACGTGATCGTCGATCAGAGACAGACGCCTCACTTCACACCCCCTTAGTTGTACGACTCTGCATAGTTACTATCGAGTGCCGAGGGTGATACCTCGTAACGCACTCCTGAAGAGTACTCTGCAGTGTAGCTGTTCGGTCGTGGTCATCGAGGGTGATTCCTCCTTCTCCATGTCCGATACGACTCTGTCGTGCAACCCCTCAGTGTGAACCTCGAGGGTGATACCTCATACGTTCACCCTGATGATTATGACCACACGGTTACTTGACCTTTGTCACAGGCGGGTCCACCCTGGTGGGTACCCGCTGGGGATCTATGTTGTCGAGTGTGCCGGAAGGGCACTCGAGTGTGATACTGTGGCGGAGCTTCAGAAACTCTGAATGTTTCCGCTTGTTACTAAATGAGCTGATCGGATTTGGGTGTGTGATCTGAGTGGGTCGACGTGCCCTATACGCACTACCACCACGCGGGATTATGGTTATGGGGCCCTCTGCGATGTACGTTTCTCCGAAAGCTCATCAGACGTCACGATTCACCGTGCGGGCTGATCGTCGGGATTGGGCTGGATACTTCACTGGCGAGTTCAGTGTCGCGCCTGCACCCCGGCCAGCCACGCAACGCGCAGGGTGCCCAGGGCGATGGCCCAAGACCTCTGGGTGCATAGGTTAGTCCGGCGTGCTGACCTCTCTGCTGAGCCTAGGTAGAGCGCTGCTTCATGTTGATCTTCCGAGGACGGGCATTACCCAGCAAGTATGTCCGGCCAGAGTTGATCGAGCGTGTTGGGTAACAGTAGTGCACCCCTGCAGGGATGAATGATCTATCGATAGCCGGTCCTACGGTAAAGGACGCTCAGTTTGTGTATCCCGATCTACTACTTAAACTGGATACTTGTTACTTAATTGAAGCTTCGGGATTACTTTCTCGCTGGGAGTCGAGGAAGGATCTTTGAGCTGTACTTCAACATGTTTGCTAAATAAAATGCTATTCTACTCTCTTCTACTGCTGCAAGATGATGGCTTTGAGAAGATGTTTGAAGATGCTAGTCTTCGATAGGACTAGGCCTTCTCTCTATTCTGGCTTTTCTGCAGCTCAGTCCACATATACAGTCTTTTTCTCCATTGATAATGTTGCATATGTAGTATAGATCCTTGCTTGCTGAGTACTTCGGATGAGTACTCACGGTTGCTTTATTTTCTCTTTTCTCCCATATACCCCACCTTGATGATACACCAGACGATGGAGTCCAGGAGCCAGACGCCACCACCGGAGCTTACTACCAGGCGGTCCAGAGGGCACGTACTACTGGATCGAGCCAGCTGACCAGGAGTAGGATCGGAGGCTCCCAGGCAGGAGGCCAACGCCTTTCGATCTAGTGTCGCTGTTTGTGTTAGCCTTCTTAAGGCAAAACTTGTCTAACTATGTCTGTACTCAGATAATATTTGTATGACTGACTTATGTATTCGGATCTTCGGATCCCTGGTCTGTAATATTGTGGACCTTCGTTTATTTGTGTTTAGAGTTGTGTTGTGATACTCCCCGTGAGTCCCTGGGCTTGATCGTACACGTTTGCGTGTATGATTAGTGTACGATTGAACCGGGGGCGTCACAGATTTTATGCTGGTTTGTTTGATTTACACAGTGATTATTCTACCCGTGGCGGAGACAGCGCCCAGTGACCCTAGGTAGTTGCCCGGCCTTGTTGGCTCCACGCAGCAACGGACGATTTGTAAAAATGCGCGCAAAACATGTTTTTATGGTGCATGCACGAGAGAAACCAGTGCACGTACATACGGTCAGGTTTGATCAAAGCATACCCATATCAAAAGCACGCATAGCTGAGACGGTGGAGTGACGAGGCGGCTAGGATGGGTGAGATGAGGGAAAGGGAGTCGGAAGGAGGAGAGGACGAGCGACGGCATAGCTTGACTCACAGGTGGCTGCGTCTGTCATTCGTGTGTTGTGTGTGTGGTGTGGGGAGAGAGAGAGGGGGGAGGGAACCATGTGGCATTTTTTAGTTGGACATGTAGAGGTCCCGACTCGCTCCCACGGTTGTTTCTAGTTTGTGGGAAAACGGACGCCCGAACCGCTCCACGGACCGATAATAGTCCCCTTTGGATGACAAGCAGTGACAAATGTGGACCGGACACAACAATCCGGACATATACCGGAGCTTTGAGGGTCTTCTTTGGAGCCCTTACCATCTAATCAACATCTAGGGTGGCAGCAAGGGTTTTTGCGCTAGGGCTTCTACGTCGCCGCCCCATCTTCTATTACGGTGTGGTCGGCTCAGACGACATTGTGTTGATTGCTCATCGACCACAGACACAAACATGGCTCCCCCACGACGACTATGTCCGAACTCTCGGCTGCCTACACCGACAGCCGTGCTAGATCGCGCGACCGCAGTTTTTATCCATTGATGAGCATGCAACATGACACACTAGCATCCCCATCCACTCTCAGCATGCGATAGAGCCCAAGGACACTGGATTGCTGTATCGACGAGAACCATCGAGGATTGCTAAATTCATAGCCCACCCCTTATCTCACCACCCTTCTCTAGGTAGTAGCGGGTATACACCAACATCGTCACAACATAGTTGACACCACCATGATTGATGAGTATCGGTCACACGTCACCTCTCTTTAGATATTGTTTCATCCCGTGGTATGTATGTATGTATGTTTCATTTATATACATTATCTCATTATTTTATCTCAAAATATTATATCAAATTTGTTTTTTTATATTTTGCAGGAGGATATGAAACACTTTCGACAAAAATTAGTTATCATTTTGTCCGATTCAGAACTAAATAAGCTAAAAGGATGTCTGATATACCATCAATCTGACAATGAAGAAAGTTTATCAAATTCTGATCTCGAGCTCCTGGAGAATCCACCTAATGAAGTCAAGGACACACGTCTTACCACAATCCCCATCATGCCCATGGATCAATGTGAATTACTTGTTGGCCTCCGCAAGAACATCATGTCGATCGACGATGCCGAGTGTTTGGAGTAAGTATCATTTATCAATATGCAATGTGCTAATATACATTTTTATTATACTTACCATCCAATTTTCAAGAAGGAATGGGCCCGAAAGCTCACCCCGTCCAATGGGCTTAAGTCTAAAAAAACTTCAGGGCATACTTAACATTGAGCGGTCTATGCACAATGATTGTTTCAACATCGACGTGCGTATACTGGCATGTCACGAGGGAGTATTGTTCACAGACCCTCCTATACACTACATGGATCTACAATTTTGTGTATTTTTTCATAATTCTTCATTCAATATCATTAGTATCAACATGTTTCAAAATTGTCTTTACTCAGTCCATGATGCGGGATTCAACACGAGATCAAAAGTTTTGCGATAAGGAAACTACGCAGACGTTGGCAACTTTGATAGCTGGCCTGGGATAGACAACATCTCATCGTGCAACATGGTAATTAAGGTCTTTTGACCATTGTTTTTCATGGTTTATTGTTGTTTCTAATAGCTACCACTTGCATATTTATCTTCCATATGAATCCATCGGTCGATACATCTTGTACGGCATCGACAAAGAGGCACGTCGTGTATCTATTTCGGACCCTATAATACAACACAATCGTCAGATCTGACAAAAATAACAAGACACTTAATGAAATTAAAAGGTTTTGCGAGGGAATTCAAAGAAGCACTCGGAATAAATCATCCAGGATGACATTCCGATATATCAAAATGGCAACGTTTATTTCCTAATGGTATTC
Organism: Thinopyrum elongatum; assembly: GCA_011799875.1. Taxonomy (NCBI): domain Eukaryota; kingdom Viridiplantae; phylum Streptophyta; class Magnoliopsida; order Poales; family Poaceae; genus Thinopyrum; species Thinopyrum elongatum. The sequence continues at coordinate 58,920,242 of CM022297.1, forward strand.
CAACGAACGTAGATGGGTAATAAATTTAGAATACAAATATTTATTTATTTTATCACCATAGTTAATATAATAACAATTTAGCAAATTGTAGGGATTTGTCTGGCTATTTTGTTTTTCATTTTATGCTCTTGTGGAATGGTAAAGACTTGGGGAAGCCGTTTTGCACGCTGTGTATTGTTCGTTACACATGTTTTTAGACATTCCACACGAAGTATTCGTGCTAACTACATATATTGCATTTGTAGGTTGGGTATGAGTTGAGGATGCGGTTTTTATTATACTTGCTCAAAAATCATACGAATGAAGCTAAAGAAAACTTTCCTGATATTGTGCAAGAATTTCTTAAGCACATCAAGTAGATCTCGATAATTCGTAACATATTTTTAGTTGAATCATCACTTTATACGTATACATTGTCAATTTTCCATTTTAGTGGACTTCAGTTATTATGCAATTGTGACCGTGTTATAGTGTCTCTACCTGTGAAATTTAGCATGCATTATAGTTCTATAACTTCAGCAAAATATTTTAGAAGACCGTGGCAATGCACGGGCATTCTATTAGTAGAGATAATTAATCTGATAGTCATGTCCAAAGAATGATACTCTCTGTAATGAACATGATCCTTGTGTTCAACACTTGATGAAACATTTCATAGTTAACGTGATCCTCCTATCCAAAAAATAATACTCCCTATAATTAAAGTGATCCTACTGTCAAACGCTCGATAACACCTTTCATAATTGACATGATCATCCCGTTCAAATAATTATATTCATTATAATTAATATGATCCTTCCGTCCAAAAAAAGATACTCTTCATAATGAATGTGATTTTCCTATCCAATGCTCAATTATACTTTCCAAATTAAATGGACATATTAACTGTCTGGCTAATTAACTCACGTAATTAACTCGTCTGGCTAATTAATTGGATGCAATTGTGGGCAAGGCAGGAATTGGGTAAGAGATAACTAAGACGATTTTTTGGCATTAATGGTTGCGTGCGAACGAACGAAAGGACCTACAAACTCCCGCTTTAGTAGTAGAGATCCTTCTGTCCAAAAAAGATACTCTTCAAAATTAATGTGATTTTCCCATCCAACGCTCAATTATACTTTCCAAATTAAATGGACATATTAACTTTCTGGCTAATTAACTCACGTAATTAACTGGTCTATCTAATTAATTGCATGCAACTGTGGGCAATGCAGGAATTGGGTAAGAGATAAGTAAGACGATTTTTCGGTATTAATGGTTGCGTGCGAATGAACGAAACAACCTACGGACTCGCCCTTTAGTAGTAGAGATTAGTATATTAGAGATAATTGATTTGTCACGAAAAAAATCTCTACTTAAACAGACTTAATTAATTGCACGCGTAATTGATTGTCTTTCTAATTAATTGCATTAATGGTTTGATTTCTAAATTGATTTGGTGCTTGGTTTGCAAATTGTTTTGCATTAATGATTGGGTGACACTTTTCATAATTAACGTGATCCTCCTGTTCTAGTCTCGATAATACTTTCCATAATTAATGTGATATTCATGTCCAAAGAATGATACTCTTCATAATGGACATGATCCTTCCGTTCAACACTCGATGAAACTTTTCATAATTAACGTGATCCTCCTGTCCAAAAAATAATACTCCCAATAATTAAAGTGATCCTACTGTCAAACGCTCGATAATACATTTCATAATTAACATTATCATCTCATTCAAATAATTATACTCTTTATAATTAATATGATCCTTCCGTCCAAAAAAGATAATCTTCACAATTAATGTGATTTTCCCGTCCAAAACTCAATTATACAACTTAAATGGACATGTTAACTGTGGTTAATTAACACACATAGTTAACTGGTCTGGCTATTAAATTGATGCAACCGTGGGGAATGCAGAAATTGGGCAAGAGATAACTAAGACGATTTTTCGGCATTAATGGTTGCGTGCGAACAAACGAAAAGACCTGCGGACTCCCCTTTAGGAGTAGAGATCCTTCTGTCCAAAAAAAGATATTCTTCATAATTAATGTGATTTTCCCGTCCAACGCTCGATTATACTTTCCAAATTAAACGGGCCTATTAACTGTTTGCCTAATTAACGCACGTAATTAACTTGTCTGGCTAATTAATTGCATGCAACTGTGGGCAAGGCTGGAATGGGCAAGAGATAACTAAGATGGTTTTTCAGCTTTAATGGTTGCGTGCAAACGTACGTAACGACCTACGGACTCCCCCTTTAGAAGTAAAGAAAAAAACATGAGGCCTCCACTATCATATAGCAATAAAAAGGAAAAGAAATTAATAACAAGCACTTGACTGAAAATGCATAAATTTCAATCAAGTGACTTAGACTTCAGTTTGTCTCGACATTATAGAGATTGGCCATACTGTTATAGATCTAAGCGTGGTGGACATTTACTACAATGTACGAAAATTTCAGTTGCATAGAGTCTCTCGTTAGAAATACATGGATAAGGGACTATGTATCAGATAATTATGAAGATCCCAAACTAGAGCTGAGTTTGGCTTCACTCAGCTCATCATATAGCAATACAAGGATGAGAATTTTAGGAGAATAGATAATAGCTCACCTCCAGCTCAAAACAAAGATTACCTCCAAGATCAAGCTTCACAGGTGGTGCCAATACAAGACATTGGCCAATCCTCGGCTGTGACAAGGAAAGATCCATAGCCACCCTGATCCTAACACGGAGGGAGGTTAGCAGCAGCAGCAGGGCGACGAGGGAGGGGAGTAGTGGACCAATGCAAGGTGCATGGGATCCCCTCCTATTCCATCTCCGCCCATCTGGAAGAGCATGGCGTGGGACAGGGTCTCCGGGACGCGGAGCCGGATCCCGCGGGAGCATGGGACAGGGCCCAACTCACGACGCACGGCGCGCGCGAATCGCCGGGTGTGGTCACATCCAGATTCGGACCGGCGTGGCACCGATGTGGTGGGTCGTAGGAGTGGACACAACAGTGTGGAGCCAGCAGGAGCTGGAGACGATTTGTCTTGCTAGGAAGGCAGTAGCCGCCCTTGCCCATCGCTGCCGGTCTGACGCCGCTCATCGAAGGAGAGAGGCCGAGAGGGTGAGCGGTGAGAGAGGGTGAGTGAGGAGAGCGATGTGGGGGTCAGTCTGTTCGGTAACGATTGTAAAATTGTTTTCTCTTCTTGTCCCACTACTGTAGAATTTCTTTTTTTTCCTTTTTTTTGTTAGTGGCGACTAACATGAACAGGCTTAAGAGGATAAGCGGTTGGACGCTTCCGTGCATACTGACCATAGACGATAGTGTTTGTGTGATACAAGCATTTATTTTAATATTACTACTATATTCAAGATAATAATATTTTATTCAATTGCATGTGGCTATTAGGTTTTGATTTTATGTTGGTTTGTTCGATTTACACAGTGAGTATTCTACCCGTGGCGAAGACAGCGCCCCCCTAAGTAGTTGCCCGGCCTTGTTGGCTCCACGCAGCAATGAACGATTTGTAAAAACGCTCGCAAAACATGTTTTTATGGTGCATGCACGAGAGCAACCAGTGCACGTACATACGGTCAGGTTTGATCAAAGCATACTCATATCAAAAGCACGTATAGCCGAGACGGTGGAGTGATGAGGCGGCTAGGATTGGCCAGATGAGGGAGAGCGAGTCGGATGGAGGAGAGGCCGAGCGACGGCATAGCTTGACTCACTCGTGGCTGCGTGTGTCGTTCGTGTGTTGTGTGTGTGGCGTGGGGAGAGAGAGAGGGGGGAAGGGTACCATGTGGCATTTTTTTAGTTGGACATCCAGAGGTCCCGACTCGCTCCCCCGGTTGTTTCCAGTTTGCGGAAAAACGGACGCCCGGATCGCTCCACAGACCGATAACAGTCCCCTTTGGATGACAAGCAGTGACAAATGTGGTCCGGACACAACAATCCGGACATATACCGGAGCTTTGAGGGTCTTCTTTGGAGATGCCCTTACCATCTAATCAACATCTAGGGTGGCGGCAAGGGTTTCTGCAGTAGGGCTTCTATGTCTCCGCCCCATCTTCTGTTACGGTGTGGTCGGCTCGGACGACATTGTGTTGATTTCTCATCGATTACAGACACAAAGGTGGCTCCCCCACGACGACTATGTGTGAAGTCTCGGCTGCCTACACCGACAGCCGTGCTAGGTCGCGCGACCGCACTTATTATCCATTGCGGAGCATGCAACATGACACACTAGCGTCCCCATCCACTGTCAGCATGCGATAGAGCCCAAGGACACTTGATATCTGTATCGACGAGGACCATCGAGGATTGCTAAATTCATAGCCCACCCATTATCTCACCACCCTCCTCCAGGTAGCAGCGGGTATACACCAACATCATCGCAACATAGTTGATGCCACCATGGCTGATGAGTATCGGCCACACGTCACCTCTCTTTAGATATTGTTTCATCCCGTGGTATGTATGTATGTTTCATTTATATACATTATCTCATTATTTTATTTCAAAATATTATATCAAATTTGTTTTTTTATATTTTGCAGGAGGATATGAAACACTTTCGACGAAAATTAGTTGTCATTTTGCTCGATTCAGAACTGAATAAGCTAAAAGGATGTCTGATATACCATCAATCTGACAATGAAGAAAGTTTATCAAATTCTGATCTCGAGCTCCTGGAGAATCCACCTAATGAAGTCAAGGACAAACGTCCTACCATAATCCCCATCATGCCCATGGATCAATGTGAATTACTTGTCGGCCTCTGCAACTACATCATGTCGATCAATGATGCTGAGTGTTTGGAGTAAGTATCATTTATCAATATGCAATGTGCTAATATACATTGTTATTATACTTACCATCCAATTTTCAGGAAGGAATGGGCCCGAAAGCTCACCCCGTCCAATGGGCTTAAGTCTCAAAAAACTTCAGGGCATACTTAACATTGAGCGGTCTATGGACAATGATTGTTTCAACATCGTCGTGCGTATATTGGCATGTCACGAGGGAGTATTGTTCACAAACCCTCCTATACACTACATGGATCTACAATTTTGTGTAAGTTTTCACAATTCTTCATTCAATATCATTAGTATAACCATGTTTCAAAATAGTTTTTTACTCAATCCATGATGCGGGATTCAACACGAGATCAAAAGTTTCGCGAGAAGGAAACTATGCAGATGTTGGCAGCTTTGATAGCTGGCCTGGGATAGACAACATCTCATCGTGCAACATGGTAAGTAAGGTCTTTTGTCCATTGTTTTTCATTGTTTATTGTTGTTTCTAACAGCTACTACCTGTAGATTTATCTTCCATATGAATTCATCGGTCGATACATCTTGTACGTAATCGACAAAGAGGCATATCATGTATCTATTCTAGACCCTATTCACACAACACAATCGTCAGATCTGACGAAAATTCCAATACACTTAGTGAAATTAAAAGGTTTTGCGAGGGAATTCAAAGAAGCACTCGGAATAAAGCAACCAGGATGGCATTCCGATATATCAAAATGGCAACGTTTATATCCTAATGGTATTCCAACGAGCGTAGATGGGTAATAAATTAAGAATACAAACATTTATTTTTGGTATCACCATAGTTAATATAATAACAATTCAACAAGTTGTAGGGATTTGTCTGGCTATTTTTTTTTCATTTTATGCTCTTGTGGAACGGTAAAGACTTGCGAAGCCGTTTTGCACGGTGAGTATTGTTCGTTACACATGTTTTTAGACATTCCACATGAAGTATTCATGCTAACTACATATATTGCTTTTGTACGATGGGTATGAGTTGAGGAAGCGGTTTTTATTATACTTGCTCAAATATCATGCGAATGAAGCTAAAGACAACTTTCCTGATATTGTGCAAGAATTTCTTAAGCGCATCAAGTAGATCTCGATAATTTGTAACCGAATTTTAGTTGAATCATCACTTTATATGTATACATTGTCAATTTGCCATTTTTAGCGGACTTCAATTATTATACAATTATGATCGTGTTATATTGTCTATACCTGCCAAATTTTGCACGCATTATATTTATATAACTTAAACCATTGTTTAGGAAATCGGTAACTGGTAGCTGCTTGGCCGGCTTGGGAGTAGTGATTAATCAGTGAATCGGCCTATTAACTGGATTAATCGGTCGACCATTAATCGGCAGACTAAATAGGAGTTGTCAACATATATCTAGTTTTTAATGTTTTTATACCATACTCTCATGCTCTCAGCTATGTAATATACCAAAATACGCTACTGCTTGGTCGAACCCTAGCTATTGAGGAGAATGAGGGGGATAGGAGGGGTTACATGGAAATTTTTTGGGCTTTGTTTGACCACAAGTTAATAGGTCAGCAGCGATTAATCGGCCTAACAACCGATTAATCGATCCAATGGGCCAATTAATCTCCCTCACAAGTTACCACGATGGATAGGTGTTATACGATTCGGTCACCCTACGAGTAGCGATTAACTGACCTGTTAACTTACTAGTCGAATAAATTCTTGAACAGTGACTTCAGCAAAATATTTTAGAAGCCCGTGGCAACGCACGGACATTCTACTAGTAGAGATAATTATTGTGATACTCATGCCCAAAGAATGATACTCTCCGTAATGAACATGATCCTTCCGTTCAACACTCGATGAAACATTTCATAGTTAACGTGATCCTCCTCTCCAAAAAATAATACTCCCCATAATTAAAGTGATCCTACTGTCAAACGCTCTATAACACTTTTCATAGTTAACAAGATCATCATGTTCAAATAATTATACTCTTTATAATTAATATGATCCTTCCGTCCAAAAAAAGATACTCTTCATAATAAATGTGATTTTCTCGTCCAACGCTCAATTATACTTTCCAAATTAAATGGACATATTAGCTGTCTGGCTAATTAACTCACGTAATTAACTGGTCTGGCTAATTAATTGCATGCAACTGTGGGCAAGGCAGGAATTGGGTAAGAGATAACTAAGATAATTTTTCGGCATTAATGGTTGCGTGCGAACGAACGAAACGACATACAGACTCCTCCTTTAGTAGTAGAGATCCTTCTGTCAAAAAAAGATACTCTTCATAATTAATGTGATTTTCCCATCCAACGCTCAATTATACTTTCCAAATTAAATGGACATATTAACTGTCAGGCTAATTAACTCACGTAATTGACTGGTCTGACTAATTAATTGCATGCAACTATGGACAATGCAGGAATTGGGTAAGGGATAACTAAGATGATTTTTCGGCATTAATGGTTGCGTCGAATGAACGAAACAACCTACGGACTGCCCCTTTAGTAGTAGAGATTAGTATAGTAGAGATAATGGATTTGTCGCGAAAAAATCACTACTAAATACACTTAATTAATTGCAAGTGTAATTAATTGTCTTTCTAATTAATTGCATTAATGTCTTGATTTCTAAGTTGATTCGGCTTTTTGTTTCCAAGTTATTCTGCATTAATGATTGGGTGATACTTTTTATAATTAACGTGATCCTCCTGTTCTAGTCTTGACAATACTTTCCATAATTAATGTGATACTCATGTCCAAAGAATGATACTCTTCATAATGGACATGATCCTTCCGTTCAACACTCGATGGAACTTTTCATAATTAACGTGATCCTCTTGTCCAAAAAATAATACTCCCAATAATTAAAGTGATCCTACTGTCAAACGCTCGATAATACATTTCATAATTAACATGATCCTCTTGTTCAAATAATTATACTCTTTATAATTAATATGATCCTTCCGTCCAAAAAAGATACTCTTCAGAATTAATGTGATTTTCCCGTCCAACACTCAATTATACAACTTAAATGGACATATTAACTGTCTGGCTAATTAACACACATAGTTAACTGGTCTGGCTAATTAATTTGATGCAACCGTAGGGAAGGCAGGAATTGGGCAAGAGATAACTAAGACGATTTTTCGGCATTAATGGTTGCGTGCGAACGAACGAAACGACCTACAGACTCCCCATTAGGAGTACCGATCCTTCCGTCCAAAAACAGATACTCTTCATAATTAATGTGATTTTCCCGTCCAATGCTCGATTATACTTTTCAAATTAAATGGATCTATTAACTGTCTGGCTAATTAACACACGTAATTAACTGCTCTGGCTAATTAATTGCATGCAACTGTCGGCAAGGCTGGAATTGGGCAAGAGATAACTAAAACGATTGTTTGGCATTAATGGTTGCGTGCAAACGAACGTATTGACCTACGGACTCCCCCTTTAGGAGTAGAGATAAAAACATGAGGCCTCCATTATCATATAGCAAAAAAAGGAAAAAAGAAATTAATAACAAAGCACTTGACTGAAAATGCATAAATTTCAATCAAGTGACTTAGACTTCAGTTTGTCTTGACATTATAGAGATTGGCCATACTGTTATAGATCTAAGCGTGGTGGACATTGACTGCAATGTAGGAAAATTTCAGCTGCATAGAGTCTCTTGTTAGAAATACATGGATAAGGGACTGTGTATCAGATAAATTATGAAGATCCCAAATTAGAGCTGAGTTTCGCTTCACTCAGCTCGTCATATAGGAATACAAGGATGAGAATTTTAGGAGAATGGATAATAGCTCACCTCCATCTCAAAACAAAGATTACCTCCAAGATCAAACTTCACAGACAGTGCCAATACAAGACAGTGGCCAATCCTCGGCTGTGACAAGGAAAGATCCGTAGCCACCCAGATCCTAACACGGAGGGAGGTTAGCAGCAGCAGCAGGGCGACGAGGGAGGGGAGCTGTGGATCGATGCAAGGTGCACGGGATCCCCTCCTGTTCCATCTCTGCCCATCTAGTAGAGCACGGCGTGGGACAGGGTCTCCGGGATGTGGAGCCGGATCCCGTGGGAGCACGGGACGGGGCCCACCTCATGCT